>VYXC01002875.1:0-211784 GCA_013397175.1 Platysteira castanea
AAAGTTTAACCTCACTTCGAGGGGCCGCAGCCGGCGGGGCCGCCGCTCCCCTTCCCTTCCCTCCCCGCGCCTCCCCTCGACTTCCACCCGGCGGCGAGGGGCGAGTCACTTGGGGGAAGGAGCTCGGGTGCTGTGTCCCTCCAGCCCTGCTGTGTCATTGCGGACCGGGGGACGGCTGCTCGCTGCCGAGTGAGAACCTGCGGGTGACGGAGTTGAGCGAGAAATGGGTCAGATCGCACCCTTTGGTGCGGATGTGTCTGCTGCTGGGAGAATCGGAAAGTAGGGAGGATGGGATGGAAAGAGGTTGCCATTAAGATAATGTCAGCGGAGTGCATTGATCAGTGCTTTTGTCTGTGGGCACTGTCTTCATTTCCACTCATTTTTCTCGGCATGGGTTTGCTAAACTGAAGCCGATGAATTCTGCCGTGTCTGTAGGTCTGTGACAGGCAGAGACTGATAAATGTGTAAGTTTCATCGTAATTCGGTGATGGTTGCAAGGTGTGATCCGTGTGTGCTAGACTGTAAAACACATCCGTTTATATTTTATTGAAATCCGAGTAATTCTCTGAATGCACAGATACCCCCAAACAGATTATAATCCTAGAATAATGTAAAAAAGAAATGTTGGCATGTACTGGATTTGAGCCGTGTTTCTTCAACTAGTTTTACTATAGTTTGGTTTTGTTACAAATGTGTAAGAGAACAGTAACACAATGAAGGAATGTAAACGAGCAATGCAATAAATCAATGCAAGAACTATGTCACACCACATATTTGCATGACTAGAGGTCCAATTATCATGAGAAAGACAAGGTATTTTTTAAAAATTGAATTTTTAACTGTAGACTTCGAGTTTTCAGCATTTGCCTCCTACACTTTTAGGTTTGTTACTGTTCAGTTAAATCTGTGCTATTGTTTTAATTAAAAGAGAGTATTGATGCCAGACCATTTAGAGAGGGCCTGTACAGTGTAAGAGGGTGGATACAAGGGCTTTATTTTTTAAATGGTAACTGCTGGTTTACATATTGTGATAGATGAACACAGAATTTCATCTCCTCTGAGTTTATTAATATTTAATTCTGTCGTGACTGCATGTTACTGTACATAGCTGAATGATTTGTGTGTGTATGATTGTTTCTAGGATCTCTTCCCTTGCATTGTGCTACTTACTAAACTTAAAATTATTTTATTTAAAAAAAATTAGGATGTAGAGCCAACGTTGCCATTTACACATGACTTTGTTGTGCCACTGCCTCAAGCATTTCAAAAACCCTGCCATCAGCAGAAATCCATGCTCAATAATTACTTTCTGATGTGCCACACAGTCTGTCTAATGTTTTACCAATAATGGACATGAGGAAGGCAAAGAAGGTGTGACTCAAGGTGAATGAACACCAAAGAAGGCCTGATTCTCTGTGGTGTGGCTAATTAATGTGTTTAGATGACTCAGGGTTGCACTATTTTGTTCTGTATCTGCCAGCATTTTCTGGACATGGAAACAAAAGTACTACTTTTTTTTTTAGGGTGGGGTTTTTTTTTTGTCCTATCTATAGCCAAGCTAAAGTACTGTGATATATTCCTCTTTTTAAAATCCACTATTAGCTTTTCCAAGCTTGCCATTGCCAAGGTTGTTGCAATGACTAGCTTGTATTTTTGGGATGTGCTGTGATATTTCAAACCTCCCTAAATGTATGTATCTTTTCTGGATGCTGTCCCAGGACAACCAGTACTTCTTATTAGTGCAGAACTATTTCAGATATCTGGTAAAGTACTGGCACTAGAAATATGATGAGAAGGGAAAAACCCATTAAAGCAATAGTAAAATCCAACACTATTGTGAAAAAAACCCAAGTCAACTGCAAAACTAAACTCAAACATTTCTGGAAACATCATCTAAGAACTTTCTAAATTGATTGAAATAACTGTACCATTGTTTATTTGGCCCTTATACAAACATCAGAGGCACACTGGTACATCCTAGAAGTATAAGCGCTCTACATGGAAACTGTAAAGGACATTAGAACCTGGATTCCTGACGTGTATAATTATGACTACCTAAATATTAAGATCTTGCAATGTCTCATGATTTCAGATTTGCTTTTTGGGATCATGCTTCAATTATAAAAAAATCTTATATTTAATCATTGAGCTCCATTTCCAGTGGAGATAAAAAGAGTTTTGCTTCCATCTAAACAGATCTGGGTCAAATTTATGTTCTAATAAATGTATTTTTTGTCACTGCCTCCAAAAGGAACAATGCTGAATTAACCAAAGCAAGTATTTTCCTCAGTCTATGAATTTCAGTAGAAGATACTACCATAGCCTCACCTCTATGGATACTGAAGGTTTTTTCCCTGCTGTATATTAGTTTTTTTATTATTTGTTGTTTAACTTCAATAAAATCTTGAAAAGTGTGTAACTTGAAATATATCCCACTGTCTTCAGCTGGGATGCTGACATGCCAAAGTGTGTGCTTAAGTGCTTTGCTGGAGGAAGACCTAAGTTACTTCTCATATATCTTTCTGTTGAAACCATCTCTGACTGATGTATGAGAATAGAAATGATGAAGATGGACTTTATAATTTATTAAGTATACAGTACTTGATACTTTAAAGTGTAGTTGCCATTTGGGTGGGAGAAAATGAAGCACAAATAGTAGAGTGCAAGATTTAGAAAACTAATATGCTGACTCTATATGGATACTATTTTTTTCTCTTAAAGCAAAACACATCAGAAAATATTTTTCAACACTCCTACAGTGTTTTCTGTTATTTTCGTTAAAAGCATCTAGGTCTAACCCTATATACAGAAGCATGTTGACATTCTCCAGTATGGCAAAGTGAGTGACTGGGGGAGAGAACAACCTGCAGTTCTGGCTGTTCATTCCTGGCTGGAGGTGCAGCTGATGCCTGTGACAGATTGTGTGGGTGGATTGTCACACCATCTTGCCATTCCATGACTCGGTGCCAAGGGATGCAGGCCCCTAAATTGTACCAAGGATTCTTTACAGCTTATCTTGGAATGATTGCATCTTTGCAAGGATCAGTGTACGGAGCACTTTGGAAGTAGAAGGCAGCACTGCAATTCTTTTGCAGACTGGTGACTATGGGTGTGGTTTATCACAGCTCCCAGCTCAGGATGGGTAGAGTTTTCCCAGAGGTGGTACCGTGAGCCCTGAGTAAGAACTTTCAAGCCCTCAGCTACAGCCAGTCTATTACAGTGTTTCCATTTTCCAAAGCCCACAAGTTCTCCAAAAGTTGGTCTGAGGTATGGATTTGGTAATGTCATGTTTCATACTGAGGAGGACTTCTGTATCTCTGTGGTATGCACAAATCAGTTAGCACAAATGATCTACAAGCACACCCAGAGCTTTCACTTTATACCTACATTCCAGATATAAAACCATCTGTGAAATAGCTCCAAAGTGAAGAACTTTCTATGTATTTACATGGAAATGAGCATACTGAGGTTACAGCACAAGCAAGCAAAAGCAAAGTGGGCGCATTGTATTCTGGTTCATAGCCAATTTGCCAGTGCTTGATGGAAGAGTTCTGAGGTGTTTTGTGGTCTTATTTGGTATTTCCTAGGATGCTCACCTGTGATAGTGCTGTGTGAGAATGGCACCCAAGTGTGAGCTTCTAGAGGGGAAAAGCTGAGTGCTTTGGGGAAAGGCACTTGGTATTAACTTGGGAATTCTGTTTTGCTGTACACATGATCAGTCTCTGAAAGCCTTGTGCTAGAGTATTTACAAGAATACTGCTATCAACAATACAGTGCTTGTTCACTCATCCTTCACAAGCAGTAGGTCAGGAATAGTGGAAGACACTGCAGGGGAATTATTTTTTAATAGTTTCTCTTATGTATTTAGTTTTGTTTAATTTGGAAAGCTGAATGTTACTATGTGTTTACACTTAGAGAGGGAAGGGTCAAGAAATGCAGTTTATGCTTAAAGCAGATGGCGGGGGTTCTTTCAGGGGGTGGATCATTCCAGTCTCAGATCAGATGCGCTTATCTTACCCTAGGCAGTTCCATTGTGAACAGAAGAGGAGTTGTCAACCACTGTCTTGTTTCCTGGAGATTTGATTGAGTTTTCTTTTGCCAGATAATCTGGACCCATCCCATTGAGCAATCAGAAATTAAGAACCAAAAGCTAAACCTGAAATCAGTAATGGATATGAGGAACCAGCATGGGCTGTGTGGGATGAAGAGAGCAGAAAGAGACAACACTATTGGTTGCTGATGGTAGCAGCTTCTCCTGATAATAGTGTAAAATGCACCATCTTGTATTAGCTGGAATTTCCAAGCACTGAAGACTTTTTGTCAAGTGTATCATGGGCTGTGGTTCTGCCAAGATGTAGTGCAGGCATGAATAGTCAAGGTCAGGCCATTATCTGCATAAATGGACAAATTCTTCACCACACAGACATGGCAGAAAATTATACTTGTGGCTGTTGCTATTCTGGGAGTTTGATGTCAGACAGAAATTCAAGTGTATGCTTAAAGTGAAGACAGAGCTGGAGAATAATGCGTCTTCATCTAAATCATTGCTAAGGGGATTTCAGAAATCATTCCCCAACCCTGCAACATCAACTCTGTTTTTTTCATGTCCACTCTTAAAAACCTGTTCTTCACTCTTAAGCTGTTCCTGACTGTGCTGTGGACCATTGTGACATTGGTATTGATCTTCATAGTTCAGTTTCTTCCTGATTAAGTGGTCTGAAAAAAGAGTCAGCACCCTGTTCTTCCAGAGTTCCCAGGGCCTGGTGGCTGCCTGGGTGGTGAGCCTGACCTAAAGCCGGAGACCCAGGACATTCTGAACCCCTCATATTCAGATATTTATCCTGCACATTCCCAGATCACAGCTCTGGGGCAGGCTAACTCATGGCAATGTGGGGAGACTTCCTGGACACGTGTTCCTGGAATGGCTGCCCAAAGCCACAGCGCCTGGCAGGTGCCTCTGGAAGGGAGGATTTAGTCCTTTGTATTGCTGATGTGGGCAGCAAAGCTATTAACTGTGCCATTAACCTGTTTCGATGAGCAAGACCCAAGAGCCATCTGCTTTGAGGAGACTAAATAAAAAATTCAGATTAAAAAAAATCAAAAAGAGGAAATTCACTATGAACTGAAAGCCTTGCTTTGCAGGCAGGTCTACTTCTGCATTTTGATGCATTTCATGTACTCTGCCTTACTCTTCTCTTGCTTTCTAGTGAGAGAATGTATCCTTAGATGAACCTAGGATTGTGCTTCTATTACAAAATTGAGCAGATGTGAAGAATAGAGAGAAAGAGAGAAACTGTTAGTGTCTGAAGGCAAGAATAACAAACTCATGTTTTATTAGACATCAGAGACTCCAAAAGGAGAAAAGATATTGGGAACCAGACCTTATCACTTTCATATCTTCAAAATTACCCTTTGTCTCATATTCTGGAAATGCTTTTTACTGCATGACCAGTAGGTCAAGGCAGGTGATTCTCCCCCTCTGCTCCACTCTTGTGCACCCCACCTGGAGCACTGCATCCAGCTCTGGAACTCCAATATAAGGAGGACATGGAGCTGCTGGAGTGAGTGCAGAGGAGGCCACAAAGATGATCAGAGGGCTGGAGCACCTCTCTGATACAGACAGGCTGACAGAGCTGGGGTTGTTCAGCCTGGAGACGAGAAAGCTCTGGAAACTTTACAGCAGCCTTCCAGTATGTAAAGAGGGCTTACACGAGAACTGGAAACGGTCTTCTTACAAAGGCATGGAATGATAGTACAAGGGGAAAGGCTTTAAACTGGAAGAGATCATTCTTAATTAGATATTAGGAATAAATTCTTTACTGTGTGGGTGGTGAGGCACCTGGAACAGGTTNGGCCACAAAGATGATCAGAGGGCTGGAGCACCTCTCTGATACAGACAGGCTGACAGAGCTGGGGTTGTTCAGCCTGGAGACGAGAAAGCTCTGGAAACTTTACAGCAGCCTTCCAGTACGTAAAGAGGGCTTACAAGAGAACTGGAAACGGTCTTCTTACAAAGGCATGGAATGATAGTACAAGGGGAAAGGCTTTAAACTGGAAGAGATCATTCTTAATTAGATATTAGGAATAAATTCTTTACTGTGTGGGTGGTGAGGCACCTGGAACAGGTTGCCCAGAGAAGTTGTGGATGCCCCATGCTGGGTTGGATGGGGTTTTAAGTAACCCAGTATAGTGGCAAGGGTCCTTACCCATAGCAAGGGGTTTAAAACCAAATGGTTTTTAAGGTCCCTTCCAACACAAACCATTTTAAGATTCTACGATTCTGTGATACGGGAAAAAATCTTACCTTAAGTAGATGTCAACAGTAGGACAACATTATTCTTATACTAAATCCAAAACACAGCACTGAACCAGCTGCTGAGAAGAAAATTAACTGTATCCCAGAATCTGGAACGTGGAGAATGCGGGTTTTATGTTAAAGCATTAAGTTGGAGAGTGAGGAATTGACTTCTGTGCTTTGCCTGTGTCTGTACTAAAAAACCACACATGATAGTGCATGTGAACTATTCTTTAAAATTTTACCCAATACGGAGATTTCTGCAAGAATACACTATTTAAAATAGTTTTTCCATCAGATAAATTGTATAAGAAATGTTTTTGTGAAGTTTAACAGTCTTAGAGCTGTTTAAATTTTTCATCCAACTGATCAATAAGTGGATGAAGCTTGAAAAGGTGATCACACTCTGACTGGTTCGTGGGGTAAACGTGGAGATATTCGTTGTCATAGAGAGATTTCACGGAAAGTAAGTACTGCTTTGAGTTAATACAAAGTGAAATTAAGTGCATATGTAGTTGATTAGGTAGCAAATCCAGGGACATAAACAATGAACATCATGGGTGGGAGCTCTTGAGTCATTGGCAACACGACCACAAGTTTTGCATAAAGAAGACACAGAACTGACTCTCTAAAGGCAATTTTGTCTTGGCTGCAGAAGGGTTGTGAGGATTCCTACTTGGAGGAAGACGCAGCACTGAAAAGGGCTTTGTTATCTCCTCTAGAGCAGTTGGGACATTGCCTTGACTCAGATGTAGTGGTATGTGTTCATGCCTATGTGCCGAGACTGGAAAGCAGTCCTATTCAGGACTGCATACGACAGCTCAGAGCTTGGCCAGTGCGTGGCATATCCTTCCCACTTAGGCAGAGCTTGTTCTCAAAAGCCCAGTATTCACAGGAGTTCCTGGCCAAGGGTTGAGTGCCAGCTTGTAACAAATCTGAGGCTTCAGACAATGGATAATCAATGAAGCTAGAGACGAACAATACCCATGTTGTTGCATGCTATTCCCAGTGTTTTCCTAGATGCTCGCAGTGTTTTTAGACCATCTCTATCTGTGGTAAAAACTTACTGTGTTGTGCTGAATCCTTACGGCACAGTAATTTTTACTAGACTGAGGTTTCAGTTTACTTAATTGCCTAAGCTAAGAGAGACGTATAGTTACTCATGTGTGAAGTGGCTCAGTTTTTGTTTGGTTCCATATTTGGCTGTTCTTTGCCTGGCTGTAGCCATGCTGCTCATATGGTGACTGGGATTATTTCCCAGCACCCTGTGCTAGGTGGATTTTTGTACTGCCAGTAGTAATTGTCTGGTAAGGGTATAAAAAGTTGCAGAGTCTCAGTAGAGTTATTGTTTCCTAACATCTTGTCTCTGAAAATACCCAGCTAGTAAAGAAAATGGAACTACAGCTGTAAATGGGAAAAGTGACAACAGGACCACTGATAATAATTTCCATAAAAGTAGGAATCAGATCAGGTTTTAGTGTGATGTTTAAATGTGTAGAAGAAAAAAACCTGGATCTGAAAGGCAATGCAGATGTTAGTATTCTACAGTAGTTTCTTTCCTTCCTCACTGTCATCCTTTCTGCATGGCTCTGAAATTCTCCTCTGCCTATAACAAAAATTTCTGTTTTATTTCAATTCCCCACATTGCATTCTGAGATACAGGGGCAATATTAATTGTTCCAGAAACTCTAGTAACCAGTGCATCTTAACTGGGATAAAACAAGACACAATTTGGCTCATAGTATGCACAAGGACAGTCGTGTATAAAATTTGTTAGACAGCCATGATTTACCAGAAAAAGAGTAATTCTTCCATGCCTAATGGCTTCTGCCATGTGTTTAAATACAGCTCTTATTTTCATTATACATTATATGAAGTAAAGACCAATCTTGTTACAGAAGCGGAATAGAAATAGTTTCCTTGCCTGAAAAGCATGTGTTGAGTGAATAAAAATTACAGACTCAAGCCACAAAGCTTGGTTAATGCACTTACTGTTCCTGGGCTTCAGGGTTCATTCCATTGAACACCTTGTCCTATGGTTACAGAGTTTATTCTCTCCAAAAAGCTACACAAGTTGTTCAAAGTGATAATGTGATCAGCAGGTGCAGGGAAAATAGAGGTAATATTTTCCCCTTTAGTTCTAGACCACCTGCAAAGGATTCTTACAATTGATTGGAGAAAGAAAATAAAATACTGTGGAACCCAGGCCTGTTCTGTCAGCACAGTCTGTGTTAATTGATTTCAACGAGTGCCTCAAGCACCACTGGCACCTCTTTTTCGCTCTTGCCTGGTGATGATTGTCTCACCGAGGTTGTTACCGAGTCTGTACTGATTTTTAGGTGACCACAGCAGAAAATATGGTTTTGGGTCCAAACTAAGATACTCAAGGTAAGTGTTTGTGGAAAGGGAGTTAAAGGGCTAGTATCTACCAAAGATAATTTTTATGGCTATTATGTTTAGTAGCAATTTTGTGTTCAGTATAGAATAGTGTAAATAAATAGGCATTGTGCTTTTCTGAGGATTCAAAAAGAGTACATTATTGCCTTGAGGTAGTTACTATGTGAATCAGACATGACACAGGAAGGGTGACTACAACTCCTCACAGATGGGCACGTGAGCATGATGTGTGGGTGTAGGTTGTAAATAACTTCTGCTCTTCAGGTGAATTAAGAGTGAGAGGGAGTGACATGGAAGGGCAGAGAGGGAGTAGCTGGAAAGCTGATTGAAAGCAGCAATTTTTGAGTAGGGCTAGAAGAGAGAAGTTTGTAAGGTTCATGTTTTGAGGTGAGGGAACTTTATGAAGTGTGCACTGGGTCCACGTGGAGTTAAGGAAGCACACAGCAGAATTCCACAGTGTTCGCAAAACACCCACTGAGGCTTCACAGACATTATACAGTGCCCTGGTTAGCCTTGTTAACTTTATTGAGTGTGCTTCGAGGACATGCAGACTTTCAAAGTATGTGAAAACCACTTTTAATAATTAATTGGCTTACTCTCTCCCACCTATTGTTTCATATCTAATAAAAGGCAACAGCAAGTCCTTGCCAAAGAAAACAGATACAATAATATTTAGGTTAGTTGGGTTTGAGATATGAGAGGGTAAAAAGGATATCCCCAAAGATCCTGAAACTTAAGTAATCCCCATTTTTTTGTCCTGTCTTATTTCTCCCATGACTGTCATAGGATGTGCTCTTAAGGTAAATTTTCCCTGATCTAGTAAGTGGTTTCGGGAAGATCAGTCCATTTTTAGAGTGCTTCTATATGAACTAATTTATAACTGGAAGCATGTTTCAACTTTACTGTGTCAGGGACATGCTGAAATTTCCAAGTCATAAAACGATGTTTTCCTTAAGCAGTGCAGCCATCATCCACATTATCATCTACATCCCTGCACACGTGGTGTGGCACAGGAAATGACACACCATTATCAGATGGCTGTTAAGATGGATGCAGGGAAAGGGCGAGGTTGCTGGCATGGCCTCAAAGACAGACATCCACAGATGTTCTGTGGTCACTTCAGTGCGTGTAGTTCAAGTGTGCCTGTTGTGTGCTTGGGGAAACTTTTGCTTCAGCAGAGAACACTTAGGTTTGGAGGGGGTCATGAATATGTTTCCAAAGGGAGAAGGGAGGAGCATCAAGCTCAGAGGGAAGGAAAGCCATGCAGCTTTTCAAGAGACCGAGAGGAGCAAGGCAGCAACAGAGTCGGACTTCGTCTGCCTCCCACAGTAGGGAGGTGGCTGGCTAATGCAGTGTCACCTGCTGTTGTGGTCTTACTCAAAGTATAGCCTTATTAGACCTTAAAATAGGATCCAAAGGTGCCACTTGTTGAACTTGCAAGAGGACACACCCTGTGCAGAAGATAAATAATTGAATCAATTCAGAGAGAGGCCATGTGGAGGTTCGAGCACCAGAAGCGATCAAGGTCAACGTGGCTCAGGGAATCTTCACAAGAAGGGTTATACCACCAGACTGTCGTGAGATAATCAGCCAGATCAGCATCAAAACTGGGATCATCCTGTGGTGGGAAGTGCTGCTCAGGACAGGAAGAAGGCTCAGGGCTCTCTGGCCTGCTCTCTGCTGTGCATGTTCTGCCTCTTGGTAAGACTCAAAAACTTTCTCTCTTTAGGCAGTGTTTCACAGTCATATGCTTTTGCATGCTGCTGCACACAGAACAGTCACTGAGGTCTTGCGAACTGATCAAGTGATGCAGTCACAATTGTATTTAACTGCTGTTGTTTTAGAGTTAGACTTAGCTCCTCACAGCAGGTTATTTGTTTGGTCACACTATCCTATTGACTGTGGCATTATTCCCGATAGCCAGAACTATCCATACTGCCCATGTTTGTATGCAGGTTCAAGCAAAGCCCATGGAAAGGTGTCATTCTGCAATGTCAGTCTGTATTTCACAAGTGACTGTACATGTTACCTGTGATCATATCATGACACCTCTAAGTCATGCATCCACATCTGATGGTAGTCTGGAAGAGATTAGAGACAGTAAAATCAGAAAACCATAGATAACAAGTGCGTATGTATGATGTACTGTGTGTTGTTATTATTAAGAACTAGGAGCAGGAGGACACAGTGACACAACAGTTAACAGGGGCCTAAAGCATAACTCTCTTATTTGCTGATAGAGGTGACTTGTTTCTCACCTACACTAAAGAAAATTATAGATGAATCTGTCAGAGGTAGAACTTTTGCCATTTTTTAGACACAGGTCAGAGCAGTTGTACCTGTTGACACACAGTTGTGTGGTATCAATAGTCTCAGCATGCAGTGTGGTCCTTGTTTTGTCATACGTCTGTGGCAGAGACTGTCACAGCTACCCAGAACACTGTGAGATGTACAGAAGTTCAGCAGCCAGGGTCAGGACCTGTGAAAGGTGGTGTGGAGATCACTGCAGAGAATTTAAAAGGTGAGGTACCAAATGATAAGTACAGAAACGCACTGTGCACAAAGCTACTCTGTGCACAAACAGAAGTGTATGTGTTGTGCGGAGTAAAGGCAGAAAATGTTGAGTTCTTCTTCCAGCCAACACTTGTGTTATAGTGGTACATAAAATAATGGGGGAAAAGCACATGTACAGAAGTGAGGCAAAAATAATAAAACTCATATTTGAAAGCCAAACCGATGTAAAATGCATAAATACAACAATGGGATCTAGTGATAAATTTTAAATGCTAAGTTACAGAAAAGAAGAATAAAGCCATTCATCCTTTTCCCTCAGTTAGCAAGAATGAGTGAATGGGACCTGCTTGTATGGCAGGCCACTGCTTGATCTGTAGTGTGTGGAGGCACATTCACCATAGGTAAAATACTATTCCAATACTCCATCTGTCCAGCTGATACTGGATGCCAATGCAATACTGGCCACAGAGAGGGACAAAGCCTTACCTCACATCTGTAGTCTGTTACTGCCCTCTTTTCTGACCTCCTGTCAAACCAGTGCCAGGGTGTGCTGGTCGTGCTCCTGTGGATTTGGCAACAGAGAACAGAGACCACACCCTTGCCATGAGTATCATTGTACCTCTCTGACAGCAGCTTTAACACTTTAGCATCAGCCCAGATCTGTAAGGATCAAAAGATTAGTAAACTAATAAATTTAAAAAGCACAGGGTTTGGAAAAGGGCTTCTAACACGCTAACAACATTGTTAAAGCTGAGATCTAATATTTGACTTCATAGTAGGCTAAAGGCAAATTTTGTGTCCTACTAGCAAAGGAATTTCACCATGTTTTTCACAGGCATGTTATATTTTACTGACTTAAAATGATTTGTGACCAAGTAAAACTTGTTATGAGTAGAAACTGTGCAGGAGGGAGTGGAGAGGTACAGACTGTTAAAAAATAATCCAGAGGAAAGTGTTTTAGTAGGTTCAGATGAGGTCAGATGTGCATTGTTAGTGCTCTAACACCTTACAGATTTCTTACATTTACACACCTAGGAGAATGAAATTCTGCAGTATCAGTGGGAAATTGAAACTCACTTCTGTTTTCAGAGCTGTAAGAGAACAGTCTTGAGCAGTATAATTTTGGGAGTTATTTTCACATTTGGAAAAAAAGGAAGGAACATGGACAAGTCTCATTTTGAAATAAATCTGAAGGTTTGAAGTTTACTAAAATAACAATTTTACTGAACATGCATAGTCCAAATCTTACTCTATTCCACACAAAACCCTCTAGAAAGTCCCCTGATGAGCTTTTGTTCGGGATTAGGAATTATCCTTCCTTGGAGCAGGAAGATGCTGTAAATCTTCCACTTCATTCTTGTATGATTCTGTGCTGGAAAATGCTTTGATGCTTTTTAAAATGAAATGGCATCTACAGAGAGTTTTCAGATGCACTCAAACTCCAAAAGTTGATGTGAATTACCTGACAATTGTCTAAAATGAATGCAACTATAAATAAAACTACTCACTGCAATCTCACATGCTTGCTTGATCAGATCTTGGAATTCTGAGGTTCTGAGTGAGAAGTACCATCTTCCTTTATGTAATTAAACATTGCTGCTACAATGAAACCTGTGCACTTACATGTTCATGCAGCAGTAAGTATAATATATCAACACTATAAAACTGCATACCTTGCTGTAACAAAAACAGTCTTCGAGCTGAAGAACACTGGTGTGCTGGGGATGGGATACCTAATCTGGATCTATCTTTGGTAGTAGATAGTTGATATAAAGTGTTAGTGTAATAACTGAACAGTGGTTTGAAGCACCTTAAAAAGGAAATATGTTTTGAAGTTGAAACTGTTGGCTAACTTGCATTTTCCAAGGTTGATACATTTAAAGAGGTATTTCATTATAATACAATATTTCAAATTCTAAGTAGTCTTTTTTAGAAGGGATGCGTAACAATGTCAAATGTTGCATTTGATAGTGTAGCCTTAGCCTGCACAACAGATTTGTAAGAGCAGAATTCTTTGTCCTCTTGCTCTTGCTGGAGTGTCAGTTTGAAGAGTAACACATCTGTAATAGAGTCAGGTTGCTTTTTTATCAGCAGCTGATGGTGACACTCTCAAGAAAGGGCCGAATTCATACCTACAAATACATTTGTCAACAAAATATGAGCATGCGAGACAACAGTTCAGTCACATTTCACTTTCATTTTTTCTCTTTTGTGCTAGGGAGTAACTTTCAAGTGTCAGCTCTTTCAGCTGAGTGTCAGCCTTTTTATAATTTGCTGCAGCATGTCAACCCCCGTAGAATTACCATATGTTAGCTGTTTACCATGTCGACTGAAGCATGCGCATTGAGCTGCTCCCCTTTGCCCTACCTGTGTTGCTCCTGGTGACAGCCAGGTGATTATTTTAGCTGACAATTCAGCCACCGTCAGGAATGCCCCGGGTGTATTTGCTGTGGCTGTGCAGAGTCTGGGAAGGTCAGTCAGTCACAGAGCCAGGCAGCGGGAGGAATGAGGCTGGGTGGTGGATGTGCTTGGCAGGCTGGCTAGTGAGCAGGAAGACTTACAGGCCTAATCCCTTCCTTCCTTGTCTGAATATTTAGGCAGCCAGGAGACAGTTACACTGCAGGTTGTGTGATCTCCGTGGGAATTTCCTTCTGAGAAGTCCTGGCTGTGGAAGCAGGAGAATCTGTTTATCCTAATGTCTGCATGAGTTTTTGACTAATGCTATCCCTATAGGATGTTATCACCCAGCAGATATTTGAAATACTGCAATAACCCTAATTTCCCTGTCCTCACTGTCGAAAAGAAGAATGACAAAGGGCTTTACTCATGGCAAACCTTGTGTTAATAATGATAACGTGCCAGTGTGTATCTGGTTTTGGACTGTGTCCTGTGGTTGGTTCCTGACTGTGAACTGGAGCTTTTGCTGGCATTTTCCTGTGTCTGACATTCAATTTGGACCTGTACTGCAGAGGGAAACACTAGTAAGCTAGTAATGGAGTGCCAGATAGTAAGAGGATGACAAGTCTTTTCCAGTCTTGTGTGAATGCTATTGAATGAGCAGTCAGTGTGCTAGGGGCCAGTGAGCCAACAAATATGTTCAGCGTTCCCGGAAAATAGTCTTCAGAATAGTAGGAGGTGTGATTACGGAGGGGAAGCATTTGAAAGCTATAGATAGTGGAGTTAGGCAGGAGAAGTGAGCTGGCAGGAAGGCGTTTTGGAGCGAAATGGGGCTCTGTGAAAGCCTTTCCCACAGCAGCTCTGCCCAGCCAGCCTGCACATCCTGCTAGCGTGGAGCCGATGGGGGCAGGAGACTGCCAGCACATTTCCCTGTGGGAAAAGAGGAATGAAGGTTATAGGGAAGTGTCAAGGACACACACACATGGCATGGACACAAAGAAGTCTGAGCAGGGGACATCTCTGCCAGAACTGCAGCTGTAGCAGTGACCAGGACCGACTGTGTGTATTTCACCTGCTTTCACCAATTCTCTGCATACGGTGAAAGTGAGTTCTCTAAAGCTGAATTGTCTGACAATCTCTCCTTTTATACTTAGCTGTATTATTTCCCCATTTTGAAAATGATTCAGTAGGGGATAACTTGTGTTCTGAGATCATGATGGGTCTAGTCAGCTTTCCAGAGTACAGCAATTACTGTGTGAATAGAGGTGAACATGACAGACAGGCTGGGTGGCTGGTCTCTCTAACCTGAGCATGAGTTTTCTCGTGTTTATGTGCCTACTTCTTCTCTGTGATTAGCCTCAATGGAAAGGCCATCACCAGGGTCCTGCTGGCAGCAGCAACTTAATAGGCAAAATGAAGGGGGTTAGGTGTTCTTCTGTCTTTTTCATTTTTCATTAAATAAGGCAAAATACACAATAAGTGAAGTCTGATTTGCATGGAAATTTGTATGCATGTATATTAGATCTGAATGTTAATGTGGGAAATTACTTTCTTTCAACTCAGTGGCCTGTATGTTTGATTTTTTAGAATTATTTGCTTCTTTGTAACTTTCAGTAAGTTTCTATTGCAACATAGTGGATCTAAATTCCTTGAGAAATACTCAAGCACTTGTGGCCTAGATAAGGATGTTGTTGCCTTCTGTTGGAAAGTATTTTTTATTAAAATCCATTGGCAGCTTTTCGATAAATTCCTCTTTTCTTCCTCTGTCACATGTATTCTTACAAGGATTAAAATGAATGCTGTCATTAAGAAATACCATGCATTTAATAGCCATAATTTAAAACTTTTATTCCATAGGCAAATGTCTCTGTGTGTCTGTATGTGTAAAAGCCAGTTTTCACTGGATTTTGAATGCAGCTAAGTCTTGGAATGAACTAGTAAGTATCCTTTGTATAAACTTAACCATGATTGTATTGGATATTTTCAGAATTAATTTTTATAGCAGTTTTCATTGTATCTCTGTTGTGTTCTGGGTACAGTGGGGCAGCTTACTTGCATCTGAATTAAAATCTGTGGTTTAATAGCAGTTTGACTTGCCTAGGCAATAAGCTATTTCCCACAAATGAGGTGCTATCAAGGTAAAACATGTTAATTCTGTAACAAATCCCTGTGTTGCTGATGGAAAATATTTCAGAAGAACTACTCCCTGCTATGCGTGGAGGCTTCATGAATTTCAGGATAATGGAGATAACACTCTCTAAGGGGTCTGCTGAAATATACCCTTTCTCAAAGCACTGTCTGAATTCTTCTTGGAAGTATCTGTGGATCAGAAGCTGGCTGTGGCCTAACTACACTTTCATTTGCTCTGCTTTAACAAAAGGTATAATTTCAAACTGACTTTAGGAATTTGGTGAAAAATCCTGTGTGGATACACTTAATTCAGTTAAACCTAGCTAATACAAATTTAATATGCATGGCTAATTTATAGATATAAGCTAAGCTAACAGAGTAAGTTTTTAACTGTTTACATAAATCAGTTTTTAAACAGACAAGGAAAAACTTTCATATAGTACAAGACTGAGAAGATTGGGATTGTTTACCTTGGAGAAGAAATGAATCAGAAGTGAGATGATAAAAGGTTACAGACAACGAAGGTGTAGGCTTTACAGAGCAAGAAATGCTATTCTACCATCAGGGAAGAACAAGGAGCATTCAGTGAAGGTTAAAAGCGGCAAAGTCAAAAGGAAGTCAGAAGAAATTCTCTGCCATGCCAGGAACTCGTTGCTGATAGAAGTTGAAGTTGCTGGATAACTCTGAGGGCAACAGTTTAACAGGGTAGGCTTAGGGACATGGTTTAAGGGTAGATTTGGCAGTGTTAACTGTTGGACTCCATGGTCTTAGATGTCTTTTCCAACAAAAATGATTCTATGATTCTATCCAATTGCAATGGTAGGGATTAGAAAAAGAAAAAGAATAGTGGAAAAAGTAAATACCCATTCATTTGAAGCAGCTCTGTTATTGATGAGGTCAATTTTTACCCATATGTAGCTGCTTGTGCAATCTCTTGGTTGCAGTATTGTGTCTGGGTAGATATCCAGTAGCAATTTCTTGTTACTATACAGATTACTACCACTGTGCCCATTTCCTTCCAAAATCTCATCATGTCTGCTTATTCCTTAAAAGCCACAGTAGACTCTTTCGTGGTCTCATTAGGAATTTGAATCACTGCATTTTAGTGTTTCTAAAGAGCAAATGCCACAAATTTGTCTCTAAAAGTGACTGTCTCTCCCCCAACATGTGGATAATAGCAAGTACCTTTGTCTGGTTACTAGAGTATGACATAGGACAGACCTGGAAAACTTGCAGTGTTGTATAATGCTTGGTTCTTGGGAATGGAAATGCATCACAGGACGGGGTGGTTTGCTCATGGTTGTAGGTGCTAATCAAATGAACTGGGATGACAGAGCTCTCCAGAGGACTCCTGGCTAATATCACAGTCTAATGGAAGGGCCTCTGTAAATTGCCGGAGAGAAGCAATGCAGATGGAGCAGGAAAATGAAGATGACCTGTTCTTACCCGCTGCCATACCCTGGTGACTCTGGTCTCTTAGATGTATCATGACACCTCTTGAACACACTTCCTAGAGCCTGAAGGGGACTGTATTTTGCTGAGCAAACGGAAGAGCCTAGAATCAGACTTCTGAGTTGGATTTGTGGAGATCCTGGGAAAGACTGCAGTGCAGAGTTAACCAGCATTTCTGGATTGGTCCCCGTTCAGCCTGGTGAGCTGTGTGCTACACGGATGAGAGGTGTGGAAAGTGACATCTTTTTCACGTGGGTTCCAGCCTTTTTGTTGCTTACTGCTCTGCAGCAGACACTGAGAGTGTTTCTGCTGCCTCTTGGCTCTCCTTAATCAGCAGCTGCTGCTTTTTATCTTTGGAAGCAGCCTAATCATCTCCTTTGGTAGTTAGTGAGGTTGTGCTGGGACCCAGATGCCACCTGAGTCTTCTGTGTCGCTGGTGCAGACTGAACATCATGGCAGCCCAAGAATGAGTGTGCTGTGCTATTTCTTTTGTCTCATGTGCTCAGCTAACCCTGCCAGGTTTTTTGATCCACACACGAGTTCTCTCACTTTTTGCTGTTTATGATAGAATGAGGTCACAAGTTAGGTCTGAGGCCATTTAATCATTCACTTTGTCTCTATCACTTTCATATCTCGCCATCCTTAGTCATGCCTACAGTATCAGTAGACTAATTGTACTATGGTGGAAAGACCTGACATGCAAATCTGCCATTGCTCATTATTGTGGCCTGCTTTGTGTGCCAGGTCTTCTGACTGTCTCTCAAACTATGTACTCTACAGAGCCACAGCTGGTGACAATGACCCAGTTATACTCAAAGTCTGAGAAGTGCCCTCTATTTTTCTAGCCCCTCCCTTTTTTTTCTTCTTCTTGATTTCGTTTGGATTTTTTGTTTGTTATTATTCTATTTTTCTTCATTAATGTAAGTGAGGGCTAGACACTGGGCAAGAGGGAGCCAATATTAACTTTTTGCCTACTAGTTTCTTCTTCTCCTCTCCATTTCTTCTAGTCCCTCTTTGTGGATCTCTGAGGATGCAGTCTCATCAGATCCAGCAGTCTGGAGGGAGAGTTGATGGGTCAGTGGGGGAGGTGAGCTGGTTAAAAGAATTTTTAAAAAATATTTCATTAGAAGAATTTCAGATTTGATCTTATTTCAGTAACTCAGAGACGGGTTCTCACAGTCAGGTATGGATTAATGGTAAGCTGAACAGGAGGCTGTTTTGTGAAGATACTCCTTGCAGGAATGTTTGATACCCTTGCTCTTTGGCACTTGGTGTGGAGCCAAGACTTTCAGAACTGTGTAAGTCCCAGCAGTAAATGGTGCTTACCTCCTAGGTCCTCAGGAAAAAGCCTGGCGATTTCAGAAGGTCAGATAGCTCTGGAGAGGTAACAGAACTGAAGGTGTGAAAGCTCTGGTTTCACAGTCCATGGCAGTGTGGCTGCCAGGAGGGTGCTCAGCCCTCCTGGAGCGCTGTCCCTGGGAGGTGTGACAGCTGCTTGGAGTAAATGACATGCTCCTCAGGTTTATGGCTACTGCTGACATCAATACCAGTTTCTCTCAGGCTCAGAGAAGTGGTGGGGATCACCTCCCTCCCAAAGCAGAAGCCTGCAGACTATCCCAGCCGTATGGAAGTGGCAGTTTTAAAAATTTTAATCTATTCGCTAAAATACTGCTTCAGTCTAAAGGAAGATGAAAGCAAATAGAAAGTAATTCCTGGTGAACATGAACTGCTGTCTTCTGGCTGGCTCCAAAGGGGAGCCTGAGAACAGCTTGCCAGCTGCACTGGGGAGCAACTTCTCCCATTAAAGGGATACAGCGATGCGTTTCTCTTCCCAGCTGGCATTCAGCGCAGCTCATGTTTATGGCACTTCCCGGTGGAAGCAGAGCTCTCCAGAGGACTCCTGGCTAATAACACAGTCTAATGGAAGGGCCCCTGTGCTGAGTGATGCTGAGGATGGAAGCATGAGCCTTACAGCTTGCACTGGCCCTGTAAGTAAAAGCTGTAATGATTCATTTCCTTCGTGGATGGACTGCAGAGAGGCATGTGTAACATACAGTTACAGCTAGGACGATAGTAAAACCAATATAAAACAAAACAGTGCCAGTAAAAGGAACACTAAAAAAATGTCGAGGAAGAAATAAAGCAAAGGTGATACATGGCTTACTCTACAACCAGGAGGTGTTTGTCAGTCTTTCTCATGGGAATATCAGGTTGTAATTCTGCGATAAGTAACATTAATACTAAAATAGAGTTTTGTGCCCGTATACAAATACTGGGTTTAGGATGGTGGTAGTTTTAGAAAAGCTCTTTTCTGATGCTTACCTATGGCTCTTTTTGAAATATTGTTTGCATGCTAAAATATACTGCAAGTATGAGTCTATGTCCTGTATTTAGATCTAATGTTACAATGACTGTAAAATAACCCATTTAGAATAATACGCAATCGAACTCCATTAATATTGTGTTGTAGCCTGAAATTTCTGCTGTAGTGAGGTTATTTTTATGTAAATAGTGAAGTTTGGATTGTAAAGTAAACAATTTTCATTCTGTATTCAGCAACTGAACTATATTTCTTTTTGACACTTTTGCAAAACGTGTTACACAGGATTAGTAAAAAAATCACTCACTGGAGCTTTTATATTTAATTTCACACGGCTGTGCTAACTGAAAGAGGTACTGCTATGTTAGAAATACAATATTTTCTTTGTTTGGAGAGAGGGATGTTGCCTATGATTTGCTTACTTGTAGTTATTGGTTGTTACTGGGAATGCCAACATTTTGGAGCTGAAATTAATAAAGTTGAGATACATTAGGCAGAAAAAAATATAAAAAACATGGGCTCCTATGAAAATCCTTTTGTAAGTCATAGTATAGCTATGTGTCATTCTTCAGCTACTGAAATGTGAAGTAGGTAATTGGAAAATGCCTAGGTTTTCTGTCTCCCTAGGATACTAATAATCATACCTCTGGTACAAACACTGCATGTCGTGGTCTCACCAACTCAGCCTGCTGCTGATGTGATACCGGTACCATCAAATTTGAGGCCATACCAAATGTGGTTAGGTGCTGTCACAGTAAATTTAACCCTCATCCATTAGGGAAACAGGCCAGGTGAAAGGTCACTTCCAACATCAAAGTGGCCATTTAATGCTTTTATTTCCTCTAATTGGAAATGATAATCAATGAGAATCATTTATAAAACTTGTCAAGAGTAGTGATTCTCTACTTAAAATGACATCTTGTGCCTAAGGCACTGTAATTGCAATTAGGTTGATGCCAAATGATCATAATGGGATTCAGAACTTAATGATGTGTATGGTTAACCTGTTTGCAGTACTTGGCAAACAGACCTAAGCAGGTTTTTTCTCTGATAGGAACTTCATCGCGTTTGACCTTTTGTCATCCAAGGATTTGACTAAAGTATTCCCTTCTCTGGAATTAGGTGCATGAGTGAAACATTTCATGGGTCTACTTAACTATTCATTAGTGCTACAATAGCAATTAATGTCTGTGTAAGCAAACCTTCTATTTTAAAGGTCATTAATTTTCTTTACATGATACAGCTCAGAGATCCTGCTACTAAAATAATTGGGAGCTGGAGATACTGATTTATGAGGGAGGATTAAAAATACTAAAAATCTAAAGATTAGCTAAGTGATGACTAGGAAAGGTTGTGATACAAGTCTTCCTCCTTGTGGTTTTGTTTGTATTGTATATTTGGCTGAAGGCTTTTGGCTTTAATTTCAAGAAACTCAAACTAGATGTTGTAGTCACCCTTTCTCGTCCTAAAGTCCATACATCCTACTTGCCTACTTCTTTAAAACTTGAGGAGAAAGATGGTTTTTCTTTTCGTGGAGAAATATTTTACCCTACAGACGAACCAGTGGGGCCAGTTGTGCTGTAGACTTGAGGGTGCAAAGAACTTTTGGGTGGTGATGCAGCTCCAGTATGACGGCTGTGCCACTACATTGTTTTTCCAGGTCAGAGTGGAATCTCTGCCAGGCAGTGCTTGTTCCACGCAGAGGCTGCTTTGCAGTGGTGTCGCATCACTGTGTTAAGAGATCACTTTTTGCTCTGATGGAAAATATTCTTAGTCCATGCTCTCCTTTACATCAGTTCCAACTCACCTGTATGGGAGTTACTTTGATTTTATGGCTGTAATAGGGGTAGGCTGCATTTCATTAACTTTATGAAGATCATGCTGAGGTGAAAAAAGGTTTGTATGGCAGAAGCTTTTCTCGCTGATGAGGTTGATTCAACAGTAATTCCTCATATGGATCTGTTTTGGATTTGGCTGCTTGAGTTGGCAGCACAGTGAGTTCTGTAGCATCTGGAAAATGGCCGTGCATCATACATTACCATTATAAGAATACTTATTGCAGTATATTATTTATCTGTAGCAGTGCCCACTCTTTATTGGGGCTTTCCAGAATGTAAGAATATATTTATTCTGAAGTAATCACAACCTAAATGATCACTAACTTACCAAAATTTAGAAATTAACCATTATTGCCAACTAGATCCATAGAGAATATTTGATGGCATGGTTTAGAGTACATCAATTAAGAATTGCTGATGAGAATCCAACACAGTAAGTAACAAATTAATGGAAGGGCAAGCAGTGGAGCTTCTTGCAATATTTCAGTGTTATAAAGCTCCATTTCTAAATTAGGAGAGTGTGCATTACCAGACTTTCAACTTGTTACTGATCCAAAACTGAATGTTGCCCATTAAACACTATGGGACAGTGTCATCTTTGTGAGGAAACCACATGATGAACTGTGCAGGAGAAACTGATGTTTTCTTTGGCAATTAAAAAATAGGTATCTGTTTGAACCTGCGGAGAAACTGAAGTGAGAGGAATGCAGAGGGAAACTAGTCAAAAGCAAAGGAGGATAAATGGAGCTGGACCTCAATGCAAATGGGGTGAGGACTTCCATGCCTGGCTTCTATGCCACAGTCGTTAATAATTTTGCATCATATTTACCTAAAAACTGATCAGCACTCTGAGGCGTGATAAACAAATTAACGAAGAAAATGGAGGTGAAGAATTCTATTTAACAATATTCTGCAGTATGCAGACTGCATTTAGCAAAGAGGAGTTTAAAGCATCACGTGAAGCACATCTCCTGTTGGATTTGTTTTAGTTTTCTGTTAGACATTTCCGTGAATGAGTGTAAGTTCTCTTCCCCTTAAGACTTCTGTTGACTGGCAGAAACCATCTGGTTAGATATTTTTATGCCTGTTTAATTGATAATCAAGACTGAATCCTGTTGAGAAAATCTGACTTGCCTGTTAGTAAACTCTATTTTCCCATTAAACTCTGAAGTCTAGCGTACAGAGAGAAACACATTCCTGACCTGTAATAAAACTGACAACCTTTACCTTCTGCTGGTATCTGTAAGTACATCCTCTTTAATCATGGTTTAATTGAGGCTTTGGTATTAGAAGGGAAGAGGAGACTGTAAGAGCCTGAAGGGACAGTTTATCTTAAAATGCCAAGAAAAATTCCAGGGTTTCCTAGCACACAGAGCAAAATGAGTTGTGTTCACCTGTCGGGAAGGGAAATTCAGCAGTTATGGTAGACTTTGCAGTTCAAGTCATGAAACAGGATCCCAATGATGAGTATGGCTTAGGACTGGTGAATGATTTATGGATGACTTTTGCTTTTTAGCTTCTGGAGGAATCTTCTTTTCCAGACTTTTCTGATGCTCTGCCCACCACCTTTCTGTAAAGGGAAATTTGCAAGTATGACAAAATACCTTGATTATTAGAACTGAAGGTTTAGGGAAAAAACCCCTAAATACTGTAAAAGTAGGAATTTAATCATGAGAGTTAGCAGGAATGTGCCTAAGGCTTTTCCCCCCCCCCACATCTGCATATCTCTAAAGGGTGTGTACAGTGGGAAACTTACTGCTCGCTTCTATATGCCTTGTGTTCTTGCCATCTTCCCAGCCTGCTCCAGGTCTCACTGATGATAGCTGTAGTGCTTTCTACTGGATAAATACCACTCTCCGAATGGTCATAGTATGTCGGGCAGTAATTAAATTCAGAATGCAAAGTAGGGGAAAGCCAAGTTTTTCTCCTGAGGTGTACATCCTCCAGGAGCTGTAGATTGTGAGGTGTCAGGGATTTGAACACACCAGTGGCTGGTCACAGCTGGCTATTGCTGTCATGCTAGTAAAGCATTAACTTTAGTTTGCAGACTCCTAACCACATAAAAGGCCATAAAGTTATCAGGGAGCCTACATCTAACCTGGAAAAGTTGTAAGAAGCTGAAAGAGGCAGAAGGATGGGTGGTGCATGGCTGGGCGGTTGAATAAACTTGACCCAGGAAATAGCCAAGTAATTAAAAGAAAGTTCTGTGATCTAGGCCACGGTCAGTGCAGTTATCCTGGAAATGCATCTGTACGCATAAGTGTGCATGAGGAAATCCTTGCAACTGTGAGCAAAATCCAAATGATTCCCTGTGTTATTTTGTTTGAGACAAGGGGTTCCTTGTACCTGCGTGTGAGCTACGTGGCAGGTTTCCCTCTCCCTGACTGGGAGCTGCAATAAGTAATCACACAGTTTCTGGTGGTTCTGCTGCAATCACCAAGGTTTAGATTGCAGCTAAGCATTATTCTCGCAAGGCTTAATGTTGAAAGACAGGTATTTCCAACCGCTGCAGCATAGGCACCAACATTCCTGTTTGAAATGGATTATGTTTGTGCGTGTAAGAATTTTATTTATGGCTGTTGTCTGAAGTGTTGCATCTTCTGCTCTGTCTTCACAAACATGGCATTTGTGTTTGTTTCAGGGCTGAGGGATATATTTGTAAGGATGAGAATGGCTTCGGTTGTATGGAAGTTTTCATAAAGCACAGCTAAGGTTTGAATTTAGAGTGTAGTAGCCCTGTGCCAAATGGGTGATTCTGCCCCCAGAATGACTCTGTAGTTCAGATTAGGTGGAAAACAGGGTCTTAACTCAGGGTAAGAAAGCCCAGGTGAGAATTAATGTAGAATATCTGTAACTTGCTCCTTTTCCAACAAGACAAACCCTAGAAAAATTTACTCTTCAGGCATCACGCAAACAGAGAGTCTGTTTCCTTGGATTCCTCCTTATATTAAAAACTCTTTGTAAATATTTCCTTTGGCTGTAAATGCAACAGTTAATAGTCTTAGTATTTTTTTTTTTTAATGTAAATGGACACTTTCTTTTTGCGTAAATGGAACCAGTCATGATGCTGGCTTGTTGCTTGCTTTTTATAGGGAATTTGGTATGAGACTTTTTCCTCATTGTGGTTTCTTTCTTTCTTTAGTATTGGAATTTATTTTATTTTATTTTATTTTAAAGTCAGTGAGCATGGAGCAGAATACGTTCTCTTGAAACCCTGCTGGACCTGACAAGCAGTTTTTCCAGTTAATCCTCAAAGCTCTACTGCCACTTTCCCCCCTGCCTTCATGATTTCAGTCCCAGTTTGGCCCACTGCATAACAAAAACAAGCTCGAAGGATGCTGTAAATTATATTGGCATGTGTGCTCCCTTGAGAGATAATGTGCTGCTTCATCCAAGTCCCAGGGTACCCTGACACCCATCTGCCAGGGAACTCCTCATCTGCCTAATGTGGGATTAGATGCTGTATGAAGCACTTGCTTTTTTTCCCTTTTAAATACATTTTCTGAATACTAAATATCCCTTTATACACCCACATAGCTTACCTCTTTCATGTTGTTTTATAATAAGTATCTGTTATTAGCATAATAACTGCTCAAAGTGACATCTTACATTGTATTGTCAAAGATCCATGTATTAATATTTCCATAGTTCTGATGCTATGATACACTGTAGTACTGTAATTTTACCAGAGATTATTATTTTTATGTCAAAGATCTGCCTATTCCATTTACATACCATACGGTGACACCAAAGCTACTGATAGTGGGCTGTTGTGAAGGTTCTGTAAAGCAATGTGTCAAAAAAAGTATGTAAAAGCATAGCAAACCTCAGAGTGCTTTGATTGCTTCTTGAATTGCTTGAAAAAGGAGAATGAGGAAATTCATTCATGCAACATTCCTCTGTTGTGTATGGATTTGTTTATTTAAAAATTGTTTAGGCCTGTCTTATATCCTTTCTTCTAAGCAATGTGAGTTGGCAAAGGCGAGCACGCCACTCTTAACTCTGTTTTATTACTTATCAAAAAGCCTTTGTGCAAAGATTAACTGTGTTTGCTCTCTATTTGCTATTATTGCCCCCCCACTGTGCACTAAGTACCCCAAGCAGTTTTTGATAAGATGACAGAAAGGTTGTCTGATTTCATTGTTGCTCCTCTCAGAATCTCTTGTATCCTCTGGCGAAATGTTATCTTGTACTTCGTTACAGTAATAGTCCTCAGTGAGTCAAAACAGGTATTCTTTTGTCTCCTGCCCTAACAATGCACGTATGGGAGAGCGTTTGTTCTCTTTCACCAGCTCTGCTGCTGCTAACAAAAGCCACGCTGGATCAGAAGAGCAGCTGTCTTTACACCCAGTATCAATAGATCGCCCTCCTCCTCCTGCATGATGATAAGCGGAGGGGGGGTGGTGAATGAACAAAATGATTTTGACTCTTTCCTTGCTCTGTAGGCTACAGACTTCCTTTTCCCTCTCTGCTGCAAGGCATGTTTCAGTGAGTGGTTAGAGATGATAACAGTGGTACTCGAGCATCTGTGGGCTGTTTGTGAGGTGTCCTTCTTGAGCTGCCCCAGTTCTCAGGCAGCGTCTATAAAATAATTTTAAAAATACTTGAGGTGAGGATTTCCTCTGACAATAGTGTATTTATAAGGTGGGTAGACCTGCTAAATTCATAGTCTCTTCACACATAAAATTTTGAATCTAAGGGAAGTTTTTTATCTCCTTTTTTTACCATTGACAGCTTCTTGAAAATGATCTGAATGTGTTTCAATGTATAATGAATGCTGAATCAGTGGAGAATGCTGTTTTGGGAGAGGAGTTTCTTCTGTGGGGTTTTTTTTTTATTTTATAGGAAACTTGGAAGAAAGCATTTTACAGATATCATCTGTAGGTAACAGATGATCTCATCCCAAAGTAACTCCACTTCATATTGAGGTTTTCTGAAAAACACAAAAGATGGAAAGGGGAGAGAAGAAAGAAGGAAACAGTGTTTGTTGAAACACCACCACTGGATATCCCAGAAGCTTGGTCTGGGTTCTGTTTGGCATTGACCCAGATCTTGACATTATTCAAAACCGTCTCTCACCCTGCTTTGGGAATGCTCACTAAAAAGCTATAGGTTCTCCTGGGATGCTCTGTTATCTTAAGCTTTTCTGTCATGAAAACAATAATGCTAATAGTCATAAAGCCAGAAAGATAGTGAGAGTGACTTGGAAGGGTTTCATTTTGGCTCCTGTGATTGTTCTCTATAAAGCGATGCAAGCCCAGTTAGAAATGCTGAAGAAAAATCTGCTTCAGAATAGCTTTCAACTTAATGATTGCGTCTGTCTCCTTAGAAATGAAAGTGCTGGGTTCATGTTACTTCCCTACCTAAGAGCTTAAAATGAGGACTCTGTCTCTGTTGTAAGTACTAACACCCCATAACCATGTGATTGCCACTGTAGAAATAACTTGTGAAGAGTGTATTTCAAGGTCTTTTAATATTTGAGTGGGTGTTGGTTGTTTCACTGAGCCATAGTTATTTGCCAAATACTACTTGAATTTCTCATGAGCAATATTAAAATCACAGTGAATACAAAAGGCATGCCGTAAAACCAATGTCCCCATCCTCTAAGCAGGCTTTGACCCAGCCCTGATTGCAGTCTTTGCTGAAAGAGAAAAAAATTTGAAATGGTATTTTGGTGCACTGCAGCACCTACACAAGAGCTTGTCTTTCCATCCTGTGATCCACTAGGGATGGCAGATTCTTACTTTAAGGAGTACACAATTCAAAGAAATGAAACCCTAAATAAACTAGAGGAATCCGTACATTCTGTAGTTACTGGAATGAACTTGGGGCTTGTTCAGTTAAATTATTTACAGCTTTAGATATTTGGGCGTGATTTCCATCTGTATGGTGTTACTCATTTCAAAGGGTCAATGAAAAGTACAATATTTTCTGTACTTATTTCCATTTGACTAATGAGGCTTCTTGTGATATTTAGCTGTGAAACAATACACTACAAGATAGGAAGAGACTGTGTTCATGAAGATCTGGAGGGACCCCCCAGACAGGCAGTTTCTCTAATATGCCTATTGGTCCTTTCATTTCTCTGATGAGAACATAATGTGCATTTATGATGAAAATTATAACTTCTGTACATCTGCAGTAACTCTAGCAAACTGCCCTGTTGAGAGTACCTTCTTCCACAGAATTAAAATGTAAATGAGATCATTTATTTCTAATAGAATAGGTATTGTGCACCATAATTCTCACAGTACCTGGCTGAACTCTTTCTTACACAGGCACAACTCCTTACTGATTTGTGCAGAAAGCTTGTGGAACCTCATGGAGGAGGACCATGCGTGGAAGTGTTCTTGTCCTGACTTATCTGTTGGTGAATACTGACTTACCAATTACTTTCAAAGACAAACAAACAAACACCTTAATATTTAGTTTCCCTGTTCAATAATAAATTCAAAGGGGTAGGCTGGACCGGTGGTAGGTAGGCTAGGACTGTGATACTGATGCTGGTTGTGTTTATTAAGATGACATTATGGTGTCAATTTATGTTTTGCCTTTAACATTCTGAAGTGGTTGGAAACAGTGGGTTACTGTGTTCTGTTGATGTAAATCTGAGTGGCTTCGGGGAAACTGCTTCCCTCTTTCTCATCTGTTTGGGTAACCGATTTATTTGTTTGGGATTCTGGACTTGGAATTGATTTTGTTTATGTGCTTTAAGCTCCTGTGAGGCAGTGACAAACATTGCTGATGTCTCAGTAACTCTGCAGATCTGATTATCTGAAGTAATTGCATTATGCTACCTCTCACTTTTCAAATCTTGTGTCTGTTTTAAGACACTCTCTAAGAGCAGCTCTGAAAGGAGGCTGAATTGCCCCCAAAAGTGAAGCTCTGTAAGAACTTGATGAAGGGGAAAAACCCTAGTTTTCTTTTCTGCTGAATCTTTCTATGTCCGTCTTCATTAATCTAGTTAAAATGAAAACGAGTTAAAAAGGCTCTTCAAACTCTTTCCAGCTAGCTTTGTGCAACACTGTATTTGGTGTGCTGCTTAAGACTGTACCAGAACAAGCTAAAAAGCTGTGGAGATCAGCTAGTCCCAGGTTTACTGAAAAATACAGTTTAATGAGAATTTTTGCTTTAATAATAAATAAGGCTCTTCTGCTTGAGTCACAGACTAATCAAGTGGCATTTCCAATAGTACTGCTCCTTTGGGCTTCTGATGAGTAGGAGCTTCAGTTAATGTGAAAGGGTGTGCTGCATCCTCAGATACTTGCCTGCTGCTAAGTACAGAAGTGGGATGTCTGGCTTTTGGCAGTGTTAATCACCTGTGCTTGAAGACCTTTTGTGCATGGATTAATGAAGTAAGAGCCAGGGCAGAATTGGATCATGAAAATACTTAGATCTAATTATCTACTTATTAATTCATGCTTTTATTGACTATTACAAGACTTGATTACACATATATGCAGCTAGGATCAGAACCTAAACTTGCTGGGGGACTGCATTTGGGGGTACTGGGGAGAGGAACAGTATGGAGGAATGGAGCTAAGTTTTCCTCTTGAGGTTGTTGCTCGGAAAAAATGAGTAAAGGTGAAAGCTACCTCTAATGAGTTACTGCTGTCTCCCCTGCTCCTGCCCCCTTGGAAGCATCAGAATTGTCACAGCCAGTTCCCAGCTGGCTCTCGGGTGCAACTCTGGAACAACACTGTTAGAGAGCTTTTTGCTAATATTTAACACACCGTTTTTTCAATAGCTTATTATAGCTAATATTTAATATTTTATTAAAACCAATTTTATTTTAAGGAAAAATGCTGTGACAGGCTGTAAAACCATATCTTTTCAACTGTTCTCTCAGAATTTTTCCTATCTCATTAGCTCCTAATGATTCTTACGCAAAACTTGAAGGGAAAACAACCCCAACTAAGTTAACCCCCTGCCTTATTCCTTGTAGTTTAGATACCTGGGGGGTGGTTTTTTGCCTCCTCCCCCACCCCGGTTTTTTACTCACAATCTGCTCAGAGTGATTGTGTCCATGCCCTTCTAGAATTTGGGCTGAAGGAAGCCTGAGCAGGATGGCAGCAACACTTCTGCAAATGCTTGCTCTCACCTGAACATGTTGCTCTTTGGGAAGGACTAGGATAAAATGGGAAAGCACTGGCCTCTAGCTGGTAAGTTCCCATGCTGTTCCCTGTGAAGCTGTGAGGACTGAGCCCAAGGCAGTCTATTGCTGTTAGCCTGGGAACATGGCTGTAATGGTTTTCAACAGTTTCAGATGCTGGGACATGGCAGTAGGTAGCTCTTTTCCAGCCAGAATCCAAGCCCCTTTTTCTTCTTGTTTACTCCTGTATAGTCAGCACATCTTCCATATGTGTACCCCACCTTGCAGGTGTTTTCAATTTTGCACAATCCTTTTGCTTGACCTGCTCTATATTCTGAACCTTTTTCCTCCTCTGGTAAATGCTAGTTATATTGAATTTGAAGTAAACCCCTTGCCTCAACAGTGTCTGTATCTCAGGCTGAAATCCTGAGCTTGCTGCTTTTAAAACAGAACCTTTAACATGGCTTCCTTAAGGTGAAGATGATTTTCCAGCTTGGTGTCTACATTTTTTCCCCTTTTTCTTTTTTGGCTAGTTTTTGTTTGTTTGTTTATTTGTTTTCTCAGTTCCTCGAGGTGTTGGTGATCTTGAGTAACTTGTAGCTGCATAAAACACACTGCATTACAATATGGATAATTTGTGGCAGTAAACTTCAGCAGCTGCTTAATAGATGCGAAAGGGGTGGAAGTCTTTGGAGTGGTCTGTGTAATCTCAAGAGGCATCAGCACAGAATCACCTCCAGCAGTCCTTTGCCAGAGCAGTGCTGTGTGTTTTAGAAGCAGGGTATCTGCAGCCCTACAAATCCTCACAGCGCTGGGCACTGCTGAGCAACCTGGCATCATCATGTGAGCAATGCCCCCAGCCCCTCAGCCCCGAGCGAGCCTGAAGGTGGGGGTGAATCTTGGTGGTGGCTGCTCGACGTGTCCTTAGCAGAAAGGAGGAGGAAGTGGAAGGGCCTGGGACTGGAAGAGGTAATCCCAGCACGAGGATCACAACTGGCAGTTTAGACAAGGAGCCTGATCTTTGTTGACCTGGACTTTTGTAATGATCTGTGAGAGCCGAGTGAGCCTGTTTTATGCCCATACTGCTGTAAAATTGCAGGATGAAAGGCACACACCAGAAATTCTCCGTCTTTCCACTGGCAGCATTTTTCTGTCTGTTTTACAGAGGTACATGACTGCAAAGCAGTGGAAAAATTGACTTTACTACACATCATTATAAATGTCTCCTGTCTCTACCCAGGTCATAGAAGCAGGGAGAAGGAGAGGACTTTAAATTTGAACTTTTTTGTCTCTCAGAAAGCCTAAAAGATCAATGTTTTTTTACTGTTTATATTTAGCCTAAGAAAACTTCTCACATTCTTGTTGGTTGTTTTAAAAACCTTTCTGATTTTCAGTACCAATCAGTAGAGAACTTGCAGCTATTTTTAATAATTGTTTTATTGGAGTTTGTTCCTATGTGGGAACTGAATGCCACATTTCAAGAGGATTTCTGTCTGAACTTCTGCCTGGCATAAACATGGGTTCAGTTGTTAAACTGGTGTTCAGTATATTGAAGAATTCAATTTTTACTCCTTTGCCTATCTCTTAATTAATACTTACCCAAAATTTTTGTATTTTGTTACTTGCTATATGGAGATGTCAGATAGCAAGTTTCAACAAGGCAATAATAACTGGATTCATGTGTTTAAGACCTTATATCTTGGTGATTTCTGTGTAGTGATTTGGTAGTATTGAATATTATACTGGAGATTTTCTTTTTGCTGGTTCTGAACTTCCATTTCAAAGGTGGGAATCAGCAAGTATTATCTTCTAGTCCTGTCTTCAGTGGAATTTTGCATGCTGAAGGTACTCCCTTAGTTGTTGCCGGGGTTGAGCTGGGATTGCTGGGCCCTCGTGAGAAGCAGGCTGCTCCTCCTTCCTTATTTAAAAAAAAGACATGGTAGAAGAAAAAGTGTGTATTATGGTGACTTCAGGAAAAAATATGTAATATCTCAAATAACCTCAGTGCTGTTTATATTCCTCAAATCCTAGGCACAAACTAGCAGCAGGAGGCAGGCACTCCTTGGACCTCCTTCTGCAGAGGGTTAGGTGCTGGCTGGCTGAACCTCTCTGCCCTGGCTTTCCAATAGTGCTCCTGGGCAGCAGTTTCATACTCCAAGTGCATCAGAAATAATCCAAGGAAAACAGTTTGTCCTTGTGGCAGAAAGCGTTCTCGAGAGGCTCTTCACCGCATAGGCCCTCACACTTATGTTTTGACAGTATCTCTTCTCACACTGTCATGTTCTCAAGTCTTTCTCGCTTGAAGACTCTTATGTAAGGAGTATGGAACTGAAATAAATGCTGAGGGCCAAACAGGTCCCAACTTGATCAGTCACAGAAACACGTTGTCTTGCTTGTCTGAGAATGAATGGTCTTTTTTGCTTCTCTGGTGAAATAAATGATGTGTCTTCCTCCAGCGGGGATACAAGGTTGAATATGTCCACACCTTTTGTAAGCATACTCTCTGGCAGTGCTGGATGGCAGCAAGAAAAGGCCCTTGGCTTATCATCTTCGATGGTGAAGTGTCCTGGATACAGAGAAGCAGGAAAAGGGATTATTTTACAAAGGTACAAGCTATTCTGACCCTCTTGGGTCTGGGTGACTTCCCACTGTTATGGACAACTCAGAAGTCTCAAAAATTATATTAATAAGTTTATTACAACACCACCTCACTTTCCTCGGGGATGTAGTGAAATGCCATAGTCTAGCCCACATGCTTCTGCTTGGAAATCTGAACCTCCAGGCATGAATAACTTACTGGAATTAATCTTCAACTGTTGTCATCCAGTATTCAAATATTAGTGTGGCTGATCAGAGTGAGGCAGTGCAACCATGGTGGTCTTGCAAAATAGTGCATCTCACAAGTGACATTTCCTAACATGAGTCAATGTTTTTCTTCTGTAAAAGGCATTCTAACATTTTTCTTCAAAGTGCCAGGCTAAATGGCTTGTGCTGGCCCAAGCCCTGCACAAAACCAGCGCATCTGTGCTGAACAGCAAGTATCAAGAAAGAGTATTTGAAGGGGGAAGGAGTAGTAATGGAAACACAAGAAGATCCTCTGGAGGTGATGAAACTTCTGAGATGCTGCAGTTCAGCAAGAACTGTCCTCTCCTTTGTCAGTCATGCAACCAGTGTAGCACTGGGAGGGAAATGGCACCAGGATCAGAATGAAGTGATCCTTCCAGGAAACAAATGACCTGGTAGTTCTCAGAGTGGCAGGTGAGACAGGCCATATGCCTGATTTATTGTGTGCTCTGAACTGGAAAGTTTTGTGTAAGTTCATGAACTATGGCAGTGATCGAGATTTTTTTTCAGCCTTTTTACTGAAAGGCAAGTGTCACCACGAGCTACGTAATCTTGGATCTGGTTTTTTTTTTTTGGGTTGCCATAGAGGAGGCTTGTGCTGTAGGAGGTTATGTCTTCTCTTCCAAATCACCTCCTGGGTTGCATAGGGTGTTGGGGCAAATACTCTTCTCTCATGGGACTCTGTTTTTCCCATCTGTAGTGATGCATACAGATTTTATTTAGCAAAGTTTCTCTGAGTAGCTGACAGAAAGTGGCAAGCAAAACTTGAAATCACCATGTTTTAAATAAATTCATGAAAAAAATCCTAGAACAATACTGTCTGTGCTTGTTCGTGAGAAGGAATGCTGTCCTAAGTCAATGAGGCTGCTCAGATCAGATTTTACTGTAGTGTAAAAGTTATATCTCTTGTATGATATTGGGATTAAAACACTCTTTGCGGGGAAGGAGGCTGTACTGTTCAATATGGCCATAACTATCTCTCAAGCATGGAAAATATCCCTTTTCTTGTCTCCTCCACAGAATAAGGTCTTTATGCAATGACAAGGTGCACATTTCAAAACACAGTTTCCTAACTCTGATTGAGCTTCAAGAGATAGAGGTATAGATAAGTACAGGCTGAGGCACCACAGGAATGGCTTCAGCTATAGGTAACAGAATCAAGTTTTTAAAATAAACCTGCATGAACAGACCAGGGGATATGAGAGGCATGGGGAAAGAAGTTGCTCCCTGCCAACTCACTCTTTGCAAACCCCAGATTAATGATAGGGTGTGAAATGTGCACCTCTGTGAGTTGTTGGACAGACCAGAGCTCTTCCTGTCCACCACATCAAGCAGGGCCACTAGTGGAGTAACTGGTGGCCACCAATCATCTTTCCCACAGGCTGGCATGAAGCAGCACCAATCCCCTTTATGATTCACTTCACAGCTATTTGACAGAAATCTCAGTTTTTGGCTCAGCCCCAAAAATTGTCCTGATCAAGGATCTTCCTCTGGTCTGTCTCTGCTTGGACTTTGGTATTTTCTGCCATGTTTGTTTGTTCGTTCACACTGAACCTCAGGCCTGGACTCCTTTCCAAAGGTACTTCAGGCAATTGGTACCCCTTGGACATAGTCTCAGCAGTTCTTCTGCATCCAAGATGGTCAGAGCTGAGACTCAGGCCCACGTTGCCACACCTCCTTGCCATGTTTTTTTAGCCAGATTTCAGTGCCAGACTTGTGAATGATCTCAGTTTCCATGACTTTCAGATCCCATTTCTCATCTGTTCTAATTTCAGCCTCTCCAGGCCAGTCATTAGGGGTTTAGGGATACAGATTTCCCTACCTACATACTTTGTACCCCTCTATTTCTCCCTAAATGTTGCAAGCCTGACACTTTTGTCCCTGCTGTGTTTGGTTCTGAAAACTTTCTCTTCCATGTTCACTGGAGCAAATGGGGTGTTGGCTGGGGAAACACTGACGGGGAAAGAGAGTATCCATGCTTTTATATAGAATGGCATTCAGCACACTGGAATTGCAGTTTCAGGGAAAGTCCTGCTCAGCCCCAGCCTGGAGCAAACCCGCTGGCTTGGGAGCCTTGAGGGAATGGCTGAAATTGCCTAAGCAGCTTATCAGCTAAAGCAGCTAAAAATTGAATGTATCTTTATTGACTGTTTTTTAACTGGTGTTTTTCTTTTCCACTCTGTTTGAGGACTTACACCGTGTTCAAATTCAGGTAGGTTTTTGTTTAGACACATTCTTGACACAAACAGTAAATTTTTTTGTGTGTCATACTTATTGTCACACCCCAAAGCAGGGACATAGTAGCGAGTCTTTACTGAAAAAGAGCTTTCCCCCTCCACACCTTTCCCTGTAAACTCTCTCTCAAAACTGCCTACAATATTATGTCTGGAAACCTTTTCCTCCCTTCCAAATCAGGCTGCAGCACATATTTAATGCATTTCAACCCCAGTTTCCCACTCAAGGGGGTCAAACTTTTGCAGATTTATTGGTGATTGCAAATGAAATCTTATGTGGGGAAGTATCAAGTAACCTTGGTAACAAGCACAGCTGTGCCCCACAGCACTTTGAGCTGACACCACCCCACCTCCCTCCTGTGCCTTTTCTTGCTGCTTTATTTAGCTCAAGGTTTCTTATGATTGAGCCGGTTCCTGTTCTCAGCTGAAGTCAGTGACAAACTTCTTGCTGGCTTTGGGGCTGGAGTGTTCATTGCTTGATAAAATGGGAACACACTCAAGGGATCAGTCTGGGGGTCACAGAGCGCAGCTGGCTGAGGCCACTGCAGGATATTGTGCTGCTGAAAAGCACAGAACAGTCGGGTGTGCTGTTCTGTTTTGTTTTAACTTCATAAATATCAGTCCATTTTAAATAATCTGCTTTTTTGCCTTTTTTTTTTTTTTTAACTTTGAAAGGAGAGCTATTGCTGGAGGTGTTGTAAGCAGGAAGAAGATAAGTTGTTTGATGCTACACAATACACAAAGCTTGGGGTAATGAAGGAATGGGTATGTTTCAGGTCAGCATGAGTTCAGGCAGTGAGGTCTAAATAGCTGCTGGAATGGCACAATTTATCATTGTGTGAGAGAGAAGATTTTGGTTGCTAGACCCATTTATCTATGATCTATGTGCTTTTTGAAATCACAGGGCTTTATTTACCATAACAGAAGTTTCGATATAAACTTGAATATATTTTTTAACAAAAGTGAGAATTTGGTAGCATCCAGATACTACGATAACATTACCTTAAAGTGTGAAGGTATGGAAACACTGTAAACCAAGGTAGAGTATCTGAGACTAAAGCAATGCTTTAATGTGTAAATCTTTTCTGTGGCAATTTCCTTGTGGTGTTGAAATGGAATAGAAAGGTATGGCATTCTTTCCACGAGGCAAGACTTTTTAAAAGCTACTAAGAGTTACCCTGCCTTTGCCATAAGCCAGAGAAAAACATAGTGGTTGATGTGACTGGTTGATGTGAATCAACAGACGTGCAGCAACTATTTGAAAGTCTAAGCCCTCACTAAAGTCACATGCCATGTCACTGGCCACTGGCCATGGGCTGATATGGAGGGTTTTGATGAATACAGTCAAAGATGAATGTAGTAATTCATTGCATGTACAAAAATGTGGTGAGTTGGGGTACTTCAAGATACAGACCAAGTAGGCTTTTTGGCATATTTAACTACTGATATAATTCTACTTCTGCAAAGAAAAAGGGGGAAAGTATAGCTATAGAGCTAGACTATAGGCTTCTTTTTTGGTTTGTGCCATGTGAAGTCATCAAAAGGTAAAATTGAAGCACTTTCAATACCACATTGATTAGCAGAGGAATGAAAGAGGTGATGGGGGCTGTTATTGATTAACATAGCAGAATAAAGGAGCATTTAAACATACAGAATAGTTAACAGAAGAAAATATACTTGTATAAACGGTGATGTAAGAGGTGTGGTGCAGGGCAGAAGGTAGGAGTTGGAATTGCATGGCTGCAGAGACAGATGATCATGAAGAAAAGCTGGAGAAGAATGCTGTTGGCATTCCCAAGTGGTTCTCAGGTTTGGTCTTGTTTTTAAAATGTGCTTCCAAAATAAGGTTTTAGCAATGCCACAGGCTTATCTTATTGCTGTCATTTGTATGCACTATTCAGCTGCAGCTTTCCATATGTGCTGGAGCTGTGAGCTGGGACTGGGGCTGCCACATGGGAGATTCCTGCAGCATTTGAAAGGAGAGGAGACTAGAGGATTGAGTGACTGCTATGGCTGAGAAGAAGGAAAATGTATCAGTAACTTTGGGAAGTATTCCAGATGGGGGGAAAACTTTTCCCTGTGTGTCGGTATCTGCCCGGCTTGGGGCTGGAAGAGGGGCGAGGGTACACTGATATGTAACTGTGGGTGTTTCTTCGAGAAAGTTCTGGAAAGTTTAGGGGGTATACCAGGTTTATTTAGAAAAAAAGACAGGAGTAATGTGAGAGGAGCCCTGCAACACAGAAGATTTTCCAAAAGTCCATAATTTTGATTACTGACTGCCTGTCCCGAAATCCTACTATAAGCAATATTTTGTACTGGATAAGGAAGTGTGTCAAAGTTTTTTGGGGAGAAAAGATATTCTTACACTACTGTAAAGGTAAATCAGTAAAAATACAAGACATAGCAGAATTTCTAAGTTAAATCAATAACTCTACACACTAAAGTAGTGCTTTGTAAGCTAAAACTGCTCCACACATCATACTAATCCATTGAGAGTGTTGAGAGTTTAGGAGATTGGCTATACCGTCTGCAATATCAGTAAAATACAGTATTAGGTTACATGTGCCTACTAGGGCAGGTGTCAGTAAATAAGTATGCGATATTAAAAATTTGATACTTCTAAGTCATTCTTTGATAGCAGAATGTGTGTATCGGCATGTTGCATTTGCCTTTCTGTGTATTTGAGCCGGGTGAAAATCAGTCCTTTGGTGGAGTTAACAGGCTGCTTTAAGCATTTGCTGGTGCGTGGATGAACCTGAAGATTAGTGCTGTAATAGGAACAGGAGTTGGAGGGCTGACATCAGTCTTCAGTCGTCTCTGGGGTGCCTTACCTGCAGCTAGAGAGGCTGCATTTGCCATTAATTTTTAAATGGTGAATCGGCTGGGCTGAATCCACCCCTTGCTCCCTGCTGCACTGGGTCTTTCGGAAGCAATGTGTGCTGCAGGAGGTGCATCCTGGCCAGGATGGCAGGGCCTGCTCTGTTCCCACAGTGTTTATGTCCTTGAAAGGGAAACACCGGGGTTTCCACTGGTTGCCTTGGGGAAATCTAGAGGGTCTGTGTAATGAATAAGTGAATCCTTTCATTGCAGTGTTGACCAGTCTCTGGAGTAGTCTCCTCTGAAGAGAAAGTACCAGCTGCTTCTGTGCTTTAAGGCTGCAATGAGCAGAACTCTGCTGGAGAAGGCAGAATCAGAATAATACCAGTATCTATTTTCTTCAAGTTTATTTTTTTTCAACTCTTCATTTCTTAGGAGCAGTTATTTACTTCTTCTGGTGCAGTAAAGGGCAGTGCAGCACCGGAGCAGACACCTTTCCATCCACAGCACTGCTCTGTGAGGACCACCAGCCACTTCAGAGGTGGTGTGTGCTAGGGGCCTGTATTTACTATGATCAAAGTCCTGGTTCTAAAGAAGCTGCATATTGTAGCACAGCATTCACCTGGTGTGCTGTCCTAGCAATCCTGGAGTTGTGCTTAGCTGAGGTTGGATTGCTGTCTGAAAGTTGCAGTTCTTTTGGTTTTGTACTTCACCATACCTGTTGTGCTTTGCTTGCTGATTCAGGGCAGTCAGCTTTATCCAAATCATTGGAATTAAAATTCTCATACTGTGTTTTTGTTCTTAAAGTGTATGCACGCAGTAAGAATTGCCTCTTTTATTATTCTTAATGTTACTCACCAGCTCAAGTCCCTGAAGGGTTATTGGCATTATATTTGAGCCAATTATTTTTATTTAGAAAATTATACTTATTCATCTAGTGTAATATTAAGTTACCAGGCTTGATGTTTTTCTCTTCCTCTAGCCTACATTTGCTGAACTAGAACTGGGAACATATGCATCACATTCCTTTTTATTTGGTGGGCCTCAGAGTCTAAATTGGGACTTCTGAACTGCTCTTGAACACTGGGAAACCATATGTGGCATTGCGTTGTTTGAACCACATTCAAAACCAGAGGGTTTGTGTGAGCATGGAACGTGCACCATTGTTCAACCTATGCATGTGTACGAGAAGGCTGAGAATGGGAGAGAAGAGCTACAGCTTTTCTAAAATACAAAAGAACAGGAAAAAGGGTCTTTCCAGGTGGACTATACAGTAAAAAATCTCCAGAGCTGGTGTCTCCTACTACGTACCTTGCTTACTGGTCCCGGAAGGAATGGGGCACTTGCAGCCCATAACTGGGTCTGGAACTGGCCCTCCTGTTAGCAGTTCTCTGTGATTCAAGAAAGCACAGTGAGAAAAGCTCTCTTCGAGGCGAGTGACACATTCCCCACAGATGGGGTGACTCCTGTGGCTGGGGAGGAGTTATTCCAGGGTGTAGGTAATGCATGCTGTCATTTCAAGAAGAAGCTAAAAGCTTGGTGTGTGAAGGATAAGGGTTTCTTTAAAGAAGGGCTGGACAGCAGATTTTGGACAGAAGATTTTTGAGCTTCAGGATATCTGTGTGTCTGTTATAGTCACATGAACAGCTTTTCTAAGTTTTTTTGTTTGCTTTTGTTATTTATACCTCTTGAAAAACTTTCAGTGAAATCAAGCTGCCATGGGTAAGGGGCAAAGTCCTTAATTTTTCATAAAAATTTTGGCTTAGGAAATAAAAGTGAGGGGAAAACTGGCCAACTTTTAGAGAAGGGATGGAAAGACCAGTGAGGTCATGCTATTGAGTCTGGTGCTGTTCAGCATAGTCCTGAAAGAGGTGGAGAATGAGGCAAAAAAGCCTCCTGATAATACCAGATCAGACAGGTTAGCTGAAGTGTGGATGTGCTATGGGACTGCAGAACAGCCTCACCATAGAGAGTGACCAAAGGACGACCTGGCAGTTGAAATTCAGTGTTGATGAACATAGAATAGTGCAGAGGAGGATTAATAATTCTAAATTGAAATGCACAGTGGTGGAATCTAAATTACCATTTGGAAAGAAACCTTGGTTTATAATAATTGTATAAAAATGTCTGCTGAATGTGCAGTAGGAATAAGAAAAAGAAAAAAAATGGAACTGAATACTGGGATTGATTGGTAAAGAAATTGTGAACAAAAAGAAAGGTCTTTATGCTACCGCATAAATGCATGGCACACTTGGATAGTGCATCCTTGCTCCCCCATTTTAGAAATGATGCAGAAGAAGGGGAGATGATACAGGAAATATTGATAAAAATGTGGAGTGACTCCCATACAGAAAACAACACTTGGGCATCTATCTGAGCAAGCAGAAACAAAGGTCTGTGAACTCTCAAGTGGCATGGAGAAAGCAAACAGAAAATATCCATTCACTCTCCCATGCTGTGGGAGCCAAGCAGCCTCAAGAGAATGGTTAGGTGACAGTTTTAAAGCTAGCAAAAAGGACTTCCTGTAGCTGTGAAATTGCCCTGGGATATTGTAGATGCCAGGAGTTCCCATGCTGACAGGGGTGTTTGGACATAGCCTTTAAAGAAAACTCTCCCAAGGGCTATTGTACACAAAAATGCAGTTCTGGTTTGGGGAATCACCTCACCGGAAATTGCTGGGAGCTGGAGAGGCCCAGAGGTTGGGAGAGTGGGACTGGGGAAGGGGCTGAGGCTGTTTGCACTTGGCTGAGGAGAAAAAAGTGAAAGTCATGAGTGTGATAGGATGCTCAACTTCCTCAGTCTCTGAGCCGTTCCCATCTGTCTCTTCCCATGTAATTACACCCACCTTGTGCCAGGGTATTGTTTAAATACATGACAAACAAGCTCCTGCCCTTAAAAATCAATTTGAGCTTTTGTGGAAGGATTTCAGTGAGTGTTCTTGGAGAAGAGAAAGGCAGAAGGATTTTTAAAAAGAGAAGTGTGAGAAGGACAAAACGAGGTTCTGGGTGAAGCACTAATTTGCATATATTTTAATAGTTTTGAAGGGTCTTTTTGTCTTAATAGCTGTATACACAGTAGTGTGTCACCCACATGTGAATAACAGTGATGCTGATGTCTGGCAGTAATCTCCAAATTGTGAACATCTTTCTATCCAGGAGCTTGCTGTAGCTTTTCAGAGAGATTGAAATGCAGCTGACCTGAATAAAACCTGTGTACTGAAACACCTGATTTTCTTTCCTTTGAGGGTATTGTAATGTGTGCAGTGTATGTGCTAAACACGTTGCTTTCTAGTTGGCTCTCCACGTAATGTTGGATTGCAACAGACTGCTCTCTGTCACACCTGATGACTAAACCTGTCTCACCCACGCCATGGGAAAGTACTGGTGCATTGAGCCTTCTTAGAATCAAGCTTTAGGTTGTCCTCAGATTTCAAATCTCCTGTGCACTTTTTTTAATATGGCCTCTAACTCAAGAGATACAAGCACAAATGGATTCCAGGCAACAATTAATCAGATAAGTATTTATTTATTTAACTCAACCTATAGAATTATGCTGGCAATAGTTTTCTTTTGGAGTTAGACTTTCATTGAACAAAAGACTGTCTTTTAAACACTCTTCTCTCTTTTTCAGGCATCTGCACTGAAGCATTCTGGATTTCATTGGGCATGGTAAGAAACTCCCACTTAATTACAGAAAAAAGAATCAGTTAAGAGCTGGCTGCTTTGTTTGCCTTCTGATATGTTTAAAGTGGATATATAGCTGAAGAAACTAGATGCATTTGATTGGTGTTGAGCATTTTAAAACAGGATGGAGACACAAGTAAAGCAAACATACATTTCACCTGTGTGGTACAGCGATTACCACCACAGTACCAAGAAGTGGGTCAGAGCTGGCTGTAAGCTGGGGCTGAGGGTTCATCAGAAATTGCAGAATGTCTGTTTGCATGATAGAGGGATATTTTTTAAAATAATAAAAAATAAACTCCTTTAAAAGGGCCCTGGGTGAGCATGCAGTTGCATACTTGATGCTGTAAATGTTGTCTAGGAGATCCACGGTTACCAGAAGGCAGGAGCAAAGCAAAACTAGGTGACTGGGGAGGATGCACTGTGCTGTGAGGGGAAAAGCTTGTAATATAAATGTTGCTGAAATATGAAGTGCTTCAGCCTAATTGAGATGAAGGCTTTAGTCTTGCTGGCATAGCTGTGTCAGGGAGGGATTTGTTATAGTTTTGTCATCATTGCTATGCTAGCAAAAGCCCTAGAATGTATGAAGTTAGACCAGGGGAAAAAAAGAAAAGGATCTTTTCCTTGGACAACTCAATTTGCTCATGGAAATGTTGTTAAACTATACCTGCAAATGGCCTTTCTGTAAGTGTAAATTGTCTGTGCTTGTATAACTATACCAATACACCGTTACAAGAGTCTACAAGGACTTGTTGAAAAGAAATCATCTGCACGAAGCTAAAAACAACAAATAATCCTGAGTATAAATTGACTAATTCATACAACTGGACATGCTATATAAAAGGGAAATCCAGTGATATCCCAGGTTTTTGGGATTGTGTTTTGGTGGGGTTTGGGGTTTTTTAGCCATTCATCTTGACATGTGGTCATTTTTTTCCTGAAGTTCAAGCTAAGGAAGGTTCAAGACAGCATCATGCAGATGTTTTTACCTCCTTGGGCATTTACGGCCTCTGAGGGGCTAGGCAGTACTGGTGGGGCTGGAGCCAGCGACTCCCAGAAAGCCTGGCGTGCGGACCGTGAGAAGTGCGGCTTTCTTGGGCAGCGCTGAGGGAGTCTCTCTTTGAAGACTCCCTCCCACATATGTATACTGGGCTTGAGGCCAAGCCTCTCTTCTGTAAAGAAACCTTGCTAAAATTTCTCATTTCATGCCCCTTTATGGAGAGAGAGGGAGCGTGAGGGGGAGAGAGAAGGAGGTACGTGCCAAGAGTATTGAGAGAGCAGAGCAGAGTAGACTCTTCATTTTGTGTGTTTGGGGACAGCGGGGCAGCAAGGAAGGAGAAGGCTTTATATTAATTAGTACCATATTTGCCATCTCTTCCTCCCACCTCGAAAGTGATAAATTGTCCTCCTTCTCCTCTCTAAACCACATTTTTTTTAGACAACAGTTTTTGTTTGAGCCCTTTGAACTAGCAGAGACACTTGAAATAAATGCACTTAAAAATGTGCCTCCTGCCAGCCTCTGTCTAGTCTGCATATGGACCCTTAAAAGAGTTGAAGAATATGTCTTACTTATCTTAGAAAAATGCTAAGTTCACAGTGGTGGCACCTGAAATGGCTTTATTCTTGCCTCCCTCTTAGAGCGCAGTGGAATTGCTAGTGTATTATTTGATAAACAATCACCAATTAGTTGTTCCAATCCTCACTAATTCAGCAACTGCTCTCCAGGGCCTCCAGGCAGCTTGTATGCCAGTTCATGTGCTCGCCCCAGGTAGCTCTGAACTGAAGGAGTTTCCTTAATTGGTTTTGCTGTTATGTCTGTTTTAAAGGTTTTACGACTCCTGTTGATGAGCTGGGTGGTGTATTACAAATGTGTGTTTGCTGTCTTACCTTTCCCCAGCGTGCTGTTAACAACACAGGTGACATCAACCATAATGCTGCATGGTGGGTAGAAACACCCACTGTGCACCAAGTGGAGGGTGGTCTTGCTGATTGGAGGCTGACAGGTGTGATGCTGCTTCACTTCCTCCGTCTTTTATAGGTTTGTGTACTACTGAGTGACAGCTCTGCTGCCCCTGCAGTACACCTAGATCACAGCTATATCAGATATCAGTCATCTGCTGATCACAGAATGGAGCAGGACTGGAAGATGAGTTAGTTACCCGTAATGTTAAAGATTCTTCCAAATTCTAATGAGCAACAAGCTGTGGATGCGAGAAGTGTCTCTCTGCTAACACTTGTTCCTTATTCTTTTGTCTTGCAGGTCCCTGTTACTGATTACAAAATCTGCTGCTGAAGCAACCTCTAGAGGTGGTGGAAGACCTATGGTTGTGGATCCTTTGCGCATATAATTGTTATTTGTGTGTGTCTGTTTGACCATGGTAGGCTATTTAATGTATCATAGAAAAAAGTTTTGTATCTCTAGTTTCAGTGTCCCTCTCACCATAGATCCTTCCTTTCAAACATATTTTCCCTTGTTTGAGCCTTAAAAAAGAAGAAAAAAAAACCCCAAACGTTGAAAAATTGTAACTTTCTATGAAAGATATACATTATTGTCATCTTCTGGGGAAAAGGGGAACTTTACTGTATCCACTGTTGTTGTAAGTGAAATGTGGTGTACAGCATGCTAAGTAACTGCTCAGCCAAATGTCAGTGTGAATTCAGAAATCCTCAGTAGAGGAAAGAAATAAATATTTTTATTTTCTCTAAGAGCTTCCCTGTAAAATTCTTCTAAAGATTTTCTTCATGAGACAACACAAAAGAAGCATCTGGGTGCCCTTTCACTTCTCAGCCTGATGGCAGGCTTGTTGGGACTTCTGGCCAAGTGCTCTGAAGCTATTGTAAGCCTCCACAGAGTTGAAGCCCACATTGTTAACTAGGGAAATGCCTCATCTGTGATGAGCAGGAGACTTGAGTATTACATGTTTCTGTTTTAAGTGACACTTACCNTTTTCACATTACACTGTCTATGCATCAGCATTTTCATTCTGATTAGTACAATTCTTTTTAAGTCTTAATTTTTAAACATACTTTCTTTTTTTTCTCTTCTCCAAATGGGTTCTTTGGCCTCCACTTACATAATCCTCCAGACTTGTGTTAAAGATTGTAGAGAAAAGCTGATACCACANGAGTATTACATGTTTCTGTTTTAAGTGACACTTACTTACCCCTTTATCAGTACCTTGAAATAAACTACGGGCAACTGATGTGAAACTCTGCTCACAATATCTGGGCAGAAAGTTGGGCAAAGCTGTTGAGCTAAAGTTGTTCAGCTAGACCCCTTCCCTTCCCTTCCCNTGGGTTCTTTGGCCTCCACTTACATAATCCTCCAGACTTGTGTTAAAGATTGTAGAGAAAAGCTGATACCACAGCATAGTATTTGCAGTATGGTGCATCTGTAACCAGACTAAATAGCAAGGCATTATTCACTAGGAGGTGAGGTTATATTTGCTGCTGCTAAGCTCTTAGTTGTTCAGCTTTAACACTGGATGCCTGGGTTTCTTTTTCTGGAGTGCCTGTTTACTCTTGTATATTTTTATGGAGTGAAGGGGTGGTGGGGAGAATGAGGGTGTTATGTGCAGTAAAGTTATAAATAACATTGGCTCTCAGGTTATTTGCCTTGTATCTACTTGCCTGAATGCGTAAAGTTGAACAAAAAAGTCTTAAAAAAGACCAAAAAAAGGGCAGAACAATGTTGTGGATAAGAGGTCTAAAGGCACTGCTACAGAATGTACTTATTGGAAAGTATTCCCTACCTAGCTAATAAGCCAGACAGAAAATTGCTTACTCCTCCCACTGCCTCAAACAGATCAAACAGAATATTAAAGCCTTAGAGATGCTGATGTGAGGAAGAAGGAGGGTTACTCAGCACCCACCACACTAAATGACAGGCCAATGGGAATGTGCTGGGAACAGAGCTGTATTCCCAACCCAGAGACAGTGATCCTAGGGTGGATGACATGATGAAATGCTCATGTCGTGGAGCTGTCATGGAGCAGGGGAAACACACACATAGGGGGTTTTGTTGTTGTCTTTTTGCTCCACAGAGCTGTAGACTTGGGGGCAAATAGACAAGAAGTGCCCACTTTTGGGCTGTGTTTCAGTCACTGTGGCGGCATTTGGTTCAGTAATGAGACATTGATAATGTTGCAGACTCCTGAACAAACAAGGTGTGGGACAGGGATCCAAGGGAGAGCGGCTGCAGTTTCTTTACTGACCTGTGTGGGTGCTTACACGGAACAAAGATGCCAAGGTTTAGTCTTGCAGTGCTGAAACTGGAAAGGAGGCAGACACTTAAGTTCAGGCAAGGCAGGACTGAGCCCTGAGGAAGTAATGCTGTCATTGTGAGGGCTGTCTGAAAGATTTCAGAATATGTCTATGTCTGTGAGTTTTTCAGTGCTGGAATTTAATTTCTAAAGTGTAATAACACCAGTGCTTCCTTGTCATTTTATTGCATTTTTTATTACGGATATAATTTACAATAACTCTGCTGTCATATTGTCCTCTGCTATGGTTTCAGCAGTCTCTGTCTCTCCATCTAAGATGATGAAAGTAAAGTTGGACCACATCATACATGCTATGTTTTCTTTCCTCCTTTGTTTCCTTTTCCCAAAATGCTGGTTGAGTCAGTGGAATTCTTCTGGCTTATTCTTAATGTTCATCCTCAAAGGTATACAGCATCCAGTTGTCCTTTTCTTGGAGCAGAAGGGTTAAAAAAACCATCCTTGATAGAGCTGCTTCCTTGATACAGCAGAGATCATGGAAGACATTGTGTCCTACTAATTTTTCCTGTCCTTCCTGGATTGCTTATTTGCGTCCCATATCAAAATCTTGAATTGGCAGATGAGCCTTTGGAGCTTAGAATTCAAATTCTGGAGGGCTTTGAGGCAAGAAGAACCTTTGACAGGCTTCTGGAATAGCAAGGCATGTTCTGGTTTCCAGAAGTCACACAGAAACACCTGTGAATCTGCATGGGTGCCTGGCAAATCTGCAAAGGAGAGCAAATGACGATAGAAAAGCCCGGTGGGCAGAAATGCTGTGGCCGAGGGCTGGGATTCAACCATGAACTGCTGAGTGCTCCAGCAGCAAACTTCTGCTAGACCGATTGGTACCATATGCCAGAGGACTTGGATTTGTGGCTGGGTTTCGCAGTGATTTGAGGCTTGTGTCTCCTATAAATTCTACTGGAAACAGAGCTTCGGCTGTGAATCAGTTACAGGCATAGTTAGTTAATTCAGTGATATATTTAAGTAATGCTTTACATCTGGACTTGGCAGCCAACTTGAAATCCTCATTTAAAAACAATAGTAGAGTACTGGAGAGGCATGATGTAGTATGTAGTTAATCAGCTTTTTTTGTTTGTTTGTTTGGGTTTTTTGTTTGGTTGGTTCTTTTGTGCAATGAGAGCCAATATTTTGGTGATCTTCTAGCATGAAGAATGTGTTAGAAAAGTAATGAGAAGTTTAAAACAAAATGCTGTGAGTGACAGAGTTCTGGACGAAAATACCTACAAAAGCTCCAGTGTCGTGGAGTAACAGACAAAATACTGTCATGACTGAAAGCTGGAGAGGAAAAGCAGAGGGTTAGGCTGATCTGTTGGGGTAGAAAGAGACCAAAGTTGGGCTTTGCACATCTGCAAATTTACAAAGATTTCTGTTGTTAACCTATTTCTTGAGAGAGAGCCGGAGCCACCATGTTGCAAAATCTGTAGTGGAAATACATAGTCTGTTCAGGAGGAGCAAGAATTTTATTAATTCTTAAGTTTTCCACCAAGTGGGCAGAACAGTGCTGGACAAAGATCAGTGGTGAATAAAGAAAGACTGAGAGTGAACAGTCAGTCCTGACAGATCCAGAAGAGACGGGTAGGAGAGATCAGTGGGGACCCTTGCTCAAATTACAACAGTCAAAACCCAACTGTGATATTGGGTTGCACATCATTCAAGGCTCCTAAGAAGTTGAGTAACTGAGAGGATATTGTACAGCCTTTTGTGTAAAGCTGTGCCTGTGGTCTCAGCTAGAACACAGTGCACAATTTTGGCCTCCCGAGCTCAAAAAGGACGTGACTGAGACAGGGGGATTGGAAGAAGATTGACAAGGACATTCAAGAGCCCGAGAAAGCTCCTGCCAGGAGAAAGACCAAAAATTTAGCCTTAGGAGATAGAGAAGAGGAGAAATGATACAAGTATGGAGGATATGTTGGATGTGAGAGGTCAGGAACTTAGTCTCTTCTCATCTCATAGCATAGGCCCACAGGGATTTGGGATGAAACCCTCCAGTGGTTAAAACAGATAGTAATTATGACTAATTTGGGAGGTGATATTAACAGTTCAGTCTTAATGTCATGAACTCAACTTTAAGATTTTAGGAGGGATAAAGGATAGGTGACAGCCATAGTCCTCCAAAAGCCTAACTCCCAATAAATGTGCCTCGTCAGAGGGTTTGTTACTTAGTTTCTTCATGCTCCAGTTTTCAAACTGTTATTTGAATTTTTCGTGATTAATTCCTCTTCTGAAATCCTGTTTACGTTCCATAAGGGAAGTTAATAATACAGTGTACTGTGCTCATTTGAGGAAAAAAAATAGCCTTTGATAGAGATGTCTAGTGCTTGTGCTGATACAGTGTAATTCAGCTACTGTGCAACTTTAAAATCTCTTTTATAACATGTAGTATCTCATTAGTCTAGTTAGCATGCTTTGGAAAAAAACAGTGGCCTAGAGCCACTTACTCAGGTGTACATGAAACAAATGTGTGTGTATAGGTGTGTGCAGGCACAAATGAATTTATAGTGCAGCGTGATGGGCATCACTCAATAGGATGCAAACAAGAATAACATGGTGTGATTTTTTTCTAGTGGCTTTCATGACTTCCTTCTTTCAGGGTTGTACACAGATGGCTCTTTCACAGTAGGTCCTAGTTCACTTCACAGTGTCAGAAAGTTGCCTCTTGCTTTGAGAGACTGTTCCTTGAAGCAGAGGCATCATTTTTAACTTCTTTCACTTTCCCAAATACTCTGCTGCTGCTCGGAGTCCACATGTTCCTTGTGCCATAGCAGTGTATGAGTTAAATTTTCCTGAAGGCATGATGCAGCTCTAAAGTAATGTGTCTCTTGATGATAAACTTGCTGGTGAGCATAGAATTCATGGCCTAAGATGTTTTTTGCACTTCTTGGAGCACAGAAATTAATCTAAACATCCATGTGCCCTTTGTATTGATTTGAAGCATATGGAGACATTGAACAGCTGATCTCCAAAACGATCTGTTATACAAAGCCATCCCTTTGTTTAGCTTGCCATGAACAACTCTCAAGAAATTAGGCATTTTTTAAAAATAAGATGAACAAATATTCTGAAGCCTGAGTCTTCCCTCTGACAGCAAGATGCACCCCAACATTTTCCTTTTTTTTTTTTTCTTAAAGAAACATGAATAAATTGGTTAGATTTTTTTAATATAAACATTGTTAAGGACTGTCCCAGGCTTATAAAGAAAGAAGTGTTTATTTTAGAATGGTTTATTTTTCCAGATAGAGATCAAGTACTAAATTATTAATTTTTCCCCTTTCTCCATTTTATTACAGTTTTCATTTCTAGGTGGCTGAAATGATTAATGGGATGTGCTGGGCTAATGCCCTGTGTTTGGGTACACAAATGATAGAAGCAGCTTCCTGCAAAGCTTTTAGTGTTGGTGCAAGATTGGAAGATATTTTGAAGGCAGTGGATTGGCCATGGCACTTCCACTTCCCTCAATTTAGCCATAAATCAATTGTGAATGATTCTCCCACAGTAATTTTTCATACAGTTTGAACCTGGGTAATGAACATCCCTGTCCTGGAGTGAAATTGTGATTTTTCTAGATCCTGTTGAAGACATGATCAAGATTTATGAAGGGTGACGATATAAACCCATTACATTTGCCTCTCTCTCCTTTGCTTCTCCACCTCATCCCTCCCTCCCTTCCTTTCTTTCTTCCTTCTTTCCTTCCTTCCTCCCTCCCTCCCTCCCTCCCTCCCTCCGTCTCTTCCTCTCTTCCTCTTTTCCTTTCTTCTTCCCCTCCTCCCTTCCTTCCTTCCCTGCATCTGCCAACCCAAGGAGCTTTAAAATGTCCATTAGAGCACAGCTGTTGCATAGCAGTGGCTCTTACTGCATGAACAGTCATTTATCTGTGACAGAGAGAGGAAACAGCAATAACCTAGATGGATATGGGATGGTTCAGATCAAGTAACAGGAGGATGTGAGCAACTTCCTCGGTTTTGAACTTTTTTCCCTCTGAATCTATTGCATTCTCTTTTAATGTTGCTTGATATGAAAGTACAGTTCTGCTTAAAAAGGAACCTTGCAGAAAGTATGCTGTCTCTTTCTCACTTTCTGTTTCAAATGCTCAAAAAAAGTTTGAAAGCAAAAAGATGCTTTTTTGCTTGTTTGTTTTCCTGGCAGTGCCCAAATCTTCTCTGAACTCTGAAGCTCGAGGTACAGCAATTTGTTCCTTCTCTCCTCCTCCCTCTCCATCTTTGCCGTTTACTGATTTGAAGGTGCCAGCACTGAGTAGCCTCACCAATGCCTTGCTAATGGTGCCCTTCACACCAGCGTGGCAAACCTATGTGATAATCCCATTGGAATACTGCATTTGTGCATTGTGGAATAACCTGCAGTATTATGTTTCTGTGTTGCTTGGTTGGTAGCTGTAATGTTGAGTTGCAGTTTATCAGCCCTGGAGTAGAGGCACTTTCCTTGAGAAGGACCACCTAGGTCTCTGGAGGCATTTGGCAAGTCATATGTCAATAAGAACTTTTGTTTTTCAGCCAATGATAAACACACACGCATGCATTTGGCTGCAGTCTGCCTGATATTAAGTTGCAGATTGTATCTGGCCCTTGGGCCAGGAAATCCTTGTTCCTGTATTAGACAGTGTCTAATAGTAGTTGAAAGAGAGAATTTTTAGAAATCATTTTGCAAGGGACTCTGGAGAGACAATGAATGTAAATCCTTGCAGACTCACAAAGACTGCAGTCAGAATACTGAGTGAAACTCAAAGTGCAACATAGCGGTTCCTCCCTCATCACAGGCTTCAAAGATTTAGTATTCAAAAGAATGTGGGAAATTGGGTCATTTCTGTACAGTTTAGAAGAGATCTGAGGTTACCAACTTCCTTGCTTTAGTCATGTAGAAACTCTGAGTCTGGATTAGCAGGAATCCTGAACAGGATTTTCCTCTGCATTTAACATGAAAATCTAATAAATGTCATTTAACTCAGTGAGTGAAATTCTGTCGTCATTGAAATGAATGTCAAAATTTCCACTGGCTTTTGTAAGAGTAGGATATCACCCTGTAAGCATAAAACCAAAGTAAAATCTCTAGGTTTTTGATGCAGTTATTTTTATCTGGACACATTTGTAAGACTTTTTGAATATGTTGTTTTAAGAAAAGCAATTCAGCTTACTTACTCAGAAGTAATTTTTCTGCCTTTTAGAAATGGCTAAAAGTTACTTTTCATGAATAGTATCATTTAGAGTGACACCTTAAAAGATCTGAAGGTACAAGGAGGTGATGTTAATTACCATAAAATAAAAGCATATTCACGATCCTTCCTTCAAGAAGTTTGAATTTCTATTACTTGTTCCCCACTGTCCTTGTTTTTGGTGAGAGTTTATGTGACAATTTTATAGTCCCTGAATAGTTTTCGGAGTTTATGGGTCAGTATTTTGTAACTACATTCTGTAAGCAGTGGCGTCTTTTGGAATGTCCGTGAAATGTTATAGTAGAGATTTCAAAATGACAGGGTCTTGACACAGGTTTCTGCAGAGAGGAGGAATGACTTTGGACTGGTTCAGAGTATGTCTCATGTCAGGGATGGCCCCAGAACTGCCTGGCTTTGTAGGCTGATGGGTCTGTTCCATCAGGTGGGAATTAGTAAATGTAAGAAGTGCCAGAAACAGGTTCAGTGTGAAAGTCCAGGTAGTATCTCCAGCACAAGGAAGTAGCAGATGTCTCAGTGAGCTTATGGAGATACCATTTTGTAATACTTTCCTAGATTTGGGACCTTCCTAAGCCGAAAAGTACAATAATAGAGGGGGGCTGAGGAGGGGAAGCAACATCTGGTTTCTCTTTCTCTGTGACAAGGCTCTGAAAAAGGCTTCCTTTATCTATTCTTTCACAACACCTGTGTCTCAGTAATTGCCCTGCTAGAAACTAGAACAACCTGACACTATTTTTACCCAGAGCATGAAAGTAGTTAATATGTAAGTTATATGCAAGGAGATCTGACTGGGAGGAAGCTGAAGGAAAAGCAGGAAGTTAAAGAGGGTGTAAGATAAAAGGGATACATGGCTTTTTACTGTATTTTATTCTTAATTACTCTTTCAGATACTTCTCCCTTCCAGCATCTCAACATGCAAGCTAAATCTATTTTACCCTGTGTGAATGCCCACTAAGTTTGATGTACGTTTCTTTTCTATATACACCTGTTTCTCCAAACAACCCCAGGCCAACATTTTGTGTTAGTGTAGAATTTGCCCAAGAAAATAAAGTAAGCTTTGGCAAGGAAAAAATAGGAATTTAATGGTATAATAGCAGTGTAAGTTTAAAGGCATAAATTGATAGTTCATATAAAGATTAGAAGACATTTTGGTTGCAGGCTGTTAACCATGCTACCAGTACATTAGAGAAGCCAACTTGCAGTTGTCAGCATTCCAGAGTTTCACCCACTAAGTCATTAATTTGTTCTCATGTCTGGAAGATTTAGCATGCCACTGTAGTTTCTTGCATAACCATTTTATTATGTTAAAAAAACCCTGTAGCTGAAATGGGTTCTCGTAATAGAATCCCCAAATACATGAGACTCTATTTCTTCTGTTGAATGCCGAAATCAATTATAGTTGTGTTTGTACGCTCAGCTGGTTTAAAAGCAAAAATTGCATGCAGATTTGAAAGCCCAATGAAAAATCAAAGTGAAAAATATCATACATTGAAAAATACAGGCACCTTGTTTTCTATACATCTGAAACTGAACATATACGAAAGTATTCCTGATTGTCATTTTAAAAGATGGACCCTGCTGTATTATCTCATAAAATATATTTTTCCAGTTTCCAGAAGGAACAGATTAAGACATTTGAACACCTCAGATAGACTTCTTAGAGGTTGGCTTGAAGTTACTGAACACATTGTATTTTGAGTAAACAGAGAGCCACAAAAAAGATACTTGAAATCTTTTAGAATATGTACGCCAATCAAATTCCCACCAGGATCTGACACTGTTGCATGGAGCTATCATGTAACCACTGCTAAACCAGATCTTAAAAAGGAAGCAACTAGCCAGAGCTAATTCTCTGGGTTCTTTCTACAGTCAAGGAATTAAGGAGGTAAATTCATTGCACTCAATTTAGAAGCCTGTATTGGAATTAAATAAATCTTCAGCTGCCTGAAGATTCTGATTATGATGGGAATTAGCTGGCTAGCCTAGGATATATGCTTGAACTCTGAAATAAAGTGAGTTAGGTGAGATGATTCCTATCCCAAAGATATTACTTTCCTGCAGTATGGCCTGGATGGAATTGTAGTCAAAGCAGCATTTGTGAAGATTGACATTTTGTGATCCAATGTGAACTGTGAAGAAAAATCTTCAGGACAAGTGGGAAAAATACAGGACAGGGAATGGATTCTGATGGTTTTCCAGGGAGCCGTGTGATTGAAGCATCTGAAAACTGCTGGAGAAGTTTGTGTGTTGGAACTGCCAGACATCAATTAAGCCCAGCAGCACGGGCTGTTTGTTGTCGAGACTGAAGCATATGAATTGAGTACACCCTGTTCTAGAGGGAGTTCATGGGCTGGCTGTTTTGCTTTGGTTGAAAAAAAAATCCCCAGATATAGAAAGTGTGCTTTCCTTTCTCCTTTGTGATCGTTTCCAAGGGTTTGGAGGAACTGGGATTCCACTCGAAGTGGTTTAAGGGCGGGCTGATCTGAGCTGTAAGGCTGCGTTGGCAGCAGTGGCTGACATTAGTCCTATTAAAGAAGTGTTCTTACCAACTACAGTGGCAGCGGATTTAGGCCTGTATTGAAGTTCACTCTTGACAGAAATTAAGACAACAGTAATGGATATTCTGTTTTCTGGAGTGTTCAGGAAGACATGATTTGGGGAGGAGAAGGAGACACAAAATATTATCAATCTTTAGCATATATTGCCCTTCTCCCCATTCAAAACTAGCTGTTTCTAGTAGTGACCTACACATAGGAGTTCTTCAGATAGAGGGATAAATGCTTGTGGGTTTTAAAACCTTCTCTTATCACCAGGCTTACAGGAAACAAATTCTCATTTAAGACAATTCCTATGCTCCGCATCCATACAGGCACAATGGCAGTGTACCAAATTAGATTATTTTTCTATGCTTCTCTTGTTCAGATTTTCAGAATTTGATGCATATCAGCACTTTGGAGAGGATTTATGAGAGAGGAAGAACCTGAGCAAAAAACCAGTTGATATGCCTCAGATTATGAAGAGTGTCTAAAAAGTACTTCCATTATGTACATAATGTAAAATATTTTTTCTTTTCATTTATTGCTTTCCTTAAAAAAACAATAATCCAATCAGGACTAAGGTTTTTTTTTATGTCATTGGTTTGGCCAGCTAACACACTGCCTAATTCCTTGTTTCTTTCTGGATTGACTGAGAAAATGGTCAAAAGCCAAGCTCAGAAGCAACCAATCTCGGCAAGTGTGTTAGACCCTCTCAGCTGGACTTTGGACTAGAATACAGCAGAGATTGCTTTTGTGCTGCTGATGGATGATTTCTTAGTAATAGCTCATAGACAGATTTATTTCTGGCCTGTCTGGAATATCTGACATTGTGAATAACGCACTGCAGCTGATATACCTCGAAGATCTTGTGGCGATGTAAGCAAATCCTATGGATTGTATCCAGCTGCAGTGACTGAACTGTAATGCGTAACTACAACTCTTCTCCTGGTATTCTTCTTTGTACAAAGCCTGTAAAATGCTATCCTCACTTCTGTCATGGTATGAGCACTATGAGAAAATTAACTATCTCTTAGCACATATAAGCATCTGTCCTTTGCATTCAACTTAGAAAATATAAAACTTCTGACTATTCCTGTAACTAAATTGGGGAAAAGACACCAAAAAACCAAAACTTCACCGAAAAGCTTTGGGCTAAAACCAGACTCTGGCAAAATAAAAGGAGAGAGGAAAAGCTAACATTTTGAAGACTGGCATCATCAGTTGCCCATGAAACTACTCCAAATGCCATGTAGTACTCAAATGGGGTCTTCACGTTTGTCCCTTAGGTCATGGATGATCAAGTATTGGTGACTTCCAAAATGGTCCCTCCCTCCTCTTAGCAGATGTTCCATGGACCAATAATATTTTGATAGTGTTCCAGCATATTATCTCAGGTTATATTCTGTTTTCGAATTGAAAATCTGGTCTCCAGAATGTCAAACTACCTTTTAAGTTCTCTGAGTAGAGGTTGGCCATCACTGTTATGCCCTGCTCACCTTCTTGGTTTCTCCTAAGTATGGGCTTAGGTGGTAAATCAAGCTAAGGGGAGGAATCTTTCATTCTTTTCATTCTTTCATTTCCCAAAGGGGAGGAATCTTTCATTCTTTTTGTTACTAAAACCTGCCATGGCATCAAGCATTCACCCATGGGGAGGAATGAATTTGGAGACAAAATATTCAGATGTCCAACTCCTTGTTTCATAAGTGTCTCTTAGTGATCAGGCTTATTATAAATCATGTTGAAACTGATTTGAATAATCCACCTATCCTTAACAATAATTCTCCTAGGAAGAAGCCAAAGTTGTCCTTAGCCAAGGAATAGAGGATGAGAGACTCATGAAATTGCAAATGTGGGCTGATATGCAGATTTATGGTACAGGTGATAGACATTATTTGGGCTAATATATTGCCCAGACTCTGGGTGGCATCACTTTGTTATCCTATGTGGGCTGTAAGGCTTATTGTCCTGTCCTCATCCTCCTCTTTCTGAACTAGGTGCTTAGCTGCATGCAATTTATTATCTTCAGAGAAAAAGTCTAGATAACAATATCTAGATAGGTCATAACAATGCTTATGACAGTATCTGGATGGAGTAAAATCCCCCAAACATCAAAAAAAAAAATCCTGTTGGCTTCATCAGAACTAAGATTGCACATGAAATTGCAATTTTATCTGATGGATCACTCTTTTCCCATTCCTTCACAACATTTCAGAAGATTCTATACTCCAAGGAACTTTTTTTTACCTGTTGCCTAAATGCATTTCTCACAGTAAAGATCAGAAGATCATGTAAAACTGTAGTTGTAGTTTACAATGATAATTTATTAGTGCTATCATTCATATTATATTTCCTTGCCATACCCTTATGCCACAGAGCGATGCTATCAAAGCATAACAGATTCAACTAAGCAAACATTTTGAATACATTTGGGTAATTCTAAAAGCTAACTGCATGGTTATACTGTGAATCCTAAGTGAGTCTGAGACTGAAACCCTTGCCTGAGATTAATGAAAGGGGCTTGCCTTCCTCACTCCCCTCTGCCCAGTTTTGGCCCCTGTAGTTCAGTGTTTGGTCTGGTATAAAAAGACAAATGTTGAAGAGCATGAAAAACCAATAAACGAGGTTATATTAATTCTAAACTGTAATGGAATGAAAGCAAACAAGGGATGGTTCAAAACTGTGTTGATTTTGTGAATGGGTTTAACTGGAAGGTAGCTTATTTTTTTGCCCTTCTGGCATGATTAGCTGTAAAAAAAGAAGGAATTTACTAGGGGACTAAGATGAGATGTCCCTCATGTAGCAGTGTAGCAGCTATATTTTTTTCAGTCTTGCATGATCTTTGCCCTACATTGTTCCTCTTGTTGCAACATGGATTTCCCAGGAGCAATGTGCAAAGTTTCCCTCCTCTTGCACAAAACCTAAGCCTTTTTTCAATAATCTTGAGGTTTTATCCAGTGATATATAAGGAATGATTTCTATTACCACCAAATCCTTGAAGAGAACCGTTGTGAAAAACTGTTCAAAGCCCAGGGTGAGCTTTTCAAAGGTATGCGCTTTTATAGGGAGTTGGATTCATATCATCTCACGATGTGTCTTTGAAACTGTCCCCCATATGACTAAGACCATGTGTGAGACTGTGTGCCTAATTTGTGAGTAGTCATAATGATGGTACAGTAATAGGCATGCAACCGAGCCTGCGTTTTGTTCATAACTCCAAGTGCCTTTAGCTGGATTTTCAAAGAGGCTGAATTCTCACATCTCCTACTACTTCAGTGGAGCTGTAGGTGCTCCGGGACTGAAAATCAAGCTACTGACATACTGAAAAATTAAAGCTGAGGTATGAATGAGTCAATCAAATATCTACTGTTCATTCGTAAGTCAGACTTACAAACTGAGTCTTTCTGAATTTAATGGAGGCTGCTGCCTTCGTCTTTCAGGAGATTTTCAGTTCAAGAATTCCTTCTTTTTGTCACCTCACCGCCCAAACTTTAGCTTTACGTAAGTGGTATTTTCTATTCACAGGCCAGTGCCCCATTTTATTTATTGGTTTGGGTATCTGGTAACTACAGAGCTTGGTTGATGTGCTATTTTTTTATCTTCATACTGTACGTCTACATGCAACACTTTTGATTTGGGGTTTTTTTGGATGCTCTGTTGACTGAGCCATGATCAATCACACCCTCAAGGCTGATATTCACTTTTAATACATAGAAACAAAAATGAATAAAACTTTGTATCATATATTGTGAATATTCATGCATGTTCACACGTATGCATAACTCCATTAACTTATTTGGCATACTGGTATGTATGGTTAAACAGGTATTTTCATGCTTGCAGGGAAAGGCATTTTCTTTGGGGTTTTTTCCTCCAGTAGTGCGTTCTTTTAATCATGTTATACTTCAAAAACATCATGATGTTGGCTGAAAAAAAATGGGGCTTAAAAAAAAAAGTGCGTTCTTTTTACTTGCCTTCTGGTTTTTGATCTTTTATCTTCAGCTTGGAGATGTTTTCAAAACTCCTCTTTTCAACAATGAAGGCTAAGAGCATCTGGGTTTTTATTTTAAAGGAAAAATGAAATCCTTACATAAACATATCATTGAAAGAGCTGGGCTTTAAAAAAACCCACCAAATCAAAAGACATGAAATAAAATTATGAGCCAGGGGTAGAGGACCCTTAGAGAGTGAAACCTATAAACATAAAAGAATATCTTTTTATCTGTTCAAAGCTTAGAGGCACTGAAGTAAAGACCCTTGAAAGCATATGAGTTTTTAAGACAATGGAGTTCCGGGAGTCTCTCTGCCTTGCAATGCTTAATTTAGACCCACTATTGAACAAGTGTGAACTTTGCTTGGCCAAGAACTTAATGTCTGGATTCTTGCAGCCACCAAAGGGTTATTGATGAGTAGGTACAGGAATTTTGTGTTGCTTGGTTATATATGCTGGCATTTTTCACTGCAATAGCTGTAGCTGTTTGCAACGCTGTCTGTAACCACCTCACTCGAGGACAAATTTTCCTGCCCTGCCATTGCCTTTGATTGTTGTAAAGCACCCATCGACTGTGAAGAAAACAGCAGTGCTTAAGCATAGTCTATTCAAGTATATTCAAAATACGTTATTTTTAGCATTATTGTTAATATGAAATGTTCCACCAACCAGCTGGAATTATGCAAATCCTAGCACATGCGTTCCTCACTAATCTGCACTCTTGGATGTACTCTTTACATTCATTTCATTTTATGAATGTCTTTCCAGCACACTTCTCTACAATAGGAGATTGAAAAGCCTGCAATTTTCTTCTTGCCTGATTCTCCCATTGGGTTTTGTTAGTATTCGAAAAAATAAATTGATGTCTTTTTTTTTTTTTTTTTAGTCCAGATTGAGGAAAAAATCAACCTGCCAGCACAGATGAGTGAGGAGAAAAGGGAAGCCTCACAGACTGCAAAATCTGAGTTCTTTAAGTGGTTCTTTGGTGACTCACTGTTTTCAATGGAGACACAAATTAGGACAGTCATAGAAGGAGCTCTGAAAGTCTGAGAAGTTTTTCAATAATTTGACTTCAAGCCAAAAGGCTCATAACCTCTGTCACCTTCACTGGTATAATCACCAAAATATTATGTGTTCTGGGACAATCTCTGGATGGGAAGGAAAGGAAGAAGTGACGGGTCTGTGGTGTTGGCCTGTTTTACCTGTGCCATGTTTGTGGATCAGGAGGACATGGCCATGGCCTTTGCCATCCTCATCATCCCAGCATCCTTGCTGTAGAGATAATGCACAGCCTCTGTTACACATTTCTGTTTCCTGCCTGGGGCGCTTGGCCTGTTTTTGGAAGCTTGTGTGTGTGTCCTGCTCCTCGTGTGCCTTTGTATCCCTGTTGATCTATGGCAGCAGGCCTTCAGTGCCTTCTGGCATCATCATAAGCACAGCTGTGGGAAAGGATTCTGTGGGGCCCTGGTCGACCTGTGCTGGAACAGTTGTCAGTTCCTTGCACTCTAGCAGATTTCCTGGGGAGCTGCAGGATTTGTCCCAGAGGTGAGCAGCCTTGTTCCCTGGCTTGAATTCCCATGGTTAAATGACATTCTAAATCTCTGCTATATCTTCACCTTGTAAGTTGTCTGTTTTAAAGCTTTCTTAGAAAACTCATTCAATTTTAAAAACTTATTTACACCTCTAGTTCACCTTGTCTTCCTATAAAGGTCTTTTCAAACCTGATAACTTCAATAATTTGTTGTGTCTCTGTGTTTTTGCTGAACTTGTGATTTCCAAATTGAATTGGTACAAGGTTTATTTGCTGCTGCTGTTTTAGTTTTCCGCAATGGAAGATAAAATACACAGCAAGATAGGATTTTTTAGGCGTTTTTCTGACTAAAATAATAAACCAGCTCCAATTGCTCCTAATCAAAAGCTAGTGATGCATTTCATATTAGCCCTTCTGGGGCTAATATTAGCCCACTCTGTGTGCTTGCAGACTGCCTAGCACCTCTGGGTTCTGCACACAAATTCTGATGGATACTGGGATTTTTCATTGCAAGATTCTTACCTTGCCTGAGGTCATCTCTTTTGTTAAGCAAGAAGGGACATTCAGAGTTGTCACTGTGCACAAGAGGTTTGTCACTTCTTTAACAAAAACAAACTTGCAGCTTTGGTGGCTTAGACACACAATCTTCTGTATTGACCTAGAGCTCCAAGGAGTGATAGGGGTTTATTTCTTAATTGCTTCAGTCAGTCCTGCTTCCCAACTACTGGTTTCGATCCGTTTAGGACCTGATCCTGATCTGTGACTACTAACACTGTTTTCTTGAACAAATGGAATCTTCATTGAGCTACTGTTCAAAGAAGACAAAAAGGAAGGGAAGATTGCTCTGTTAACTAGTTGGAAAACTTCCCTAAAACTGACTTCTATTTTGCTGGTTCAGTATTTATCAGTCTTTTGGAAACACTATGTATGGGCAGCTCAGTCTTACCTAATTCAAATGAGATTGTTTAATCGAGACTTACTGATAAGTTGGCAAGAGCACATCTGAATGCTGATTTTAAGTATTCTGGCACTGGAAGTATTTCCTCTGGTGTAATGGTTAACCATAACTGTTAACCCCATAGGCTAATAATATAATACCATGATTGCTTTACAACCACAACTAAGTTTTTTTTATTCATTCCTTCTGCCCAGGAGTTTGCATTGTAAACAATCTGTCCTCTTGATTTGATATGGTTCCTGGTTTCCTAATGTTTTGATAAAGTTGCAAAATGTTGTTCAGAATTATGGGTGTCCACATGACCTCTGTTTCGTACTGAATAGCTCTTGATTTAAGTGATGTTGCTCTGAATAGCTTTCAGACTTTCCTAGACCCAGAGTTTAACTAATTATGCCATAATTAAGAGTATCACATGAGCATAATTAGGTGTCTCAAACTCCAAATGAGTTGTGTGGAACAAAAAGGTGTATCAGATGATTTGTGAACTGTAGGAACTTAAGCATTTCAAACATAGTAAAGTGAATGAAAGAATGGCAATTGAGTTTAGATAGATTTCTAAAACACTTCTGTCTCCCTTAGGTCAATCTTCTGCTTTGGATCCCTTCATCAAATTCTTTAGGAAAGAAGTAATTTTTTGCCTGTATCCATTTAGTGGCTGGTACCATGGAGTCCACATCATTGATTAGAGCTTCTGTGTGGTATTGCTGTGCAAATGATAAATACCTCACACAAGGCATGGACAAGATTTATAGGGAATAGGGTAAGACTGGCAACACTACCTCTTTGCTGGCACTGATGTAATATTATATATTGTTTTTCACAAAGACACCTTCTGATAGCTGTTATAAATAATTTTAATAGACATCTCAAGAATCTGCAAGGTTAATACTTTAGCATTTACTGATCAGCGCTTTAACTTCTCACTCAACTGGCATGGGATTTCTGTTTTTTCTGGGTGCATTCCAGTGGTAGTGATTTCCTCTGCGGGGTTTATATCGTCCTTGTAGTAAGGTAAATGCTGAGTGGGCAATAGCATATACTTTTCAAAACAGGAGTGCAGCTTGTCCAGCATAAGGCAAGATTCAGCAAGATTCCTGCATGGTATAATCTTTCTATATGGAGAAAATCTCTCCATGCAGGAAAAGCTTTTCTCATAACAAACTGTTCTACAGAGTATGATTTTTTTTATTGAGCAGGTGAAATAGGGGCGTAGCTCTTTTAAGAAACTTCCTAATTCAAGGACCTGAATTGCCACAGGTTAATCACATATGATAAAAGAATATTTCCTATTGTCTTATTCCATCTGTAAAATGTAAGCAGTCTTAAAAAGAAGCAACAGCACACGGGACTCTTTAGAAGTCAAGACAGATTCGGCAAATGTGACAGTAGGACTAGAGATGAAATATGTTTCTAAAACATATTTTACTGACGACGAGAGATTTTCAGGAAGTGGGGAGAGGTGGCTAAGAGTAAAATGATGAAAAGAAAAAGAGAGAAGGAAAGAAGGAGATTGAGGAGGGATCCTCTGAAACATCCCACATTTTGCTTTGCATAGTGTGTACACATCCCTTTTCCTGATCCTCTTTGCAATATCTGGACTCTGAAGCAGAGAAGACTTCCTGAAAAGGAAAGCAATGGCTTCACCCTTACACACAGGCTGCAGCCTATGGATCTAAGGGGCCAAGTGACCTCTGCACCCCTCTGGCCTACACACCTTTCCCCAAGAGCTGGCCCAAGCTCCAGGCCCAGGTTTTGTACTGGTAGGGAGCTGGAGGGCACTGGGCAACTTAGGGCTCCAGCCCTCTCCACTGTGTGCAACCTTTCTATGGCTCTTTTCCCACACCATTTTTGTTGCTGCTGTTGTACACTGACAATGAAAGGCTTTAGATGCCTTTAAAATGCAATTCAAATACTCTAAAAGAAAGTCTGGTGCAGTCATGGATTAGAATTCAAATCCATTTCAATAAACAATACTCCGGGCAATTACCAATTCGGTTTCAATACGAAGCAAATGGACGCTGAGACATTTAGAGGCAGTGAAGGAAAGCAATACCATTTTGCCACGGGGTCAAGTAGAAATAAAACTGTTTGCCTCTGTCTTAAGAAATGTTGACAGATTTCAGCACCCCTAGGGAAGGAGTGGTAGACGATGGATATAGCAGAAAGAAACTTGTCTTAAGCAATAAGTTGGAGCCCACCAAAAAGTGGTTGCCTAGTGATGGTGCTTTGTGAGATCCAACAAAATTATGCTGGGAACTTTAGAAGCGAATTGAGGCAGTCTCCAAAGAGAGGAGGTTTTCAGTTGCAGGCAGCTTTTTACAATGTGTCTGTCTGTGACTGGACTGATGTTCGGAGATGGGGGGTCAACTTCATACCATCAGATACTCATCCAAATCCAGACAGCATCAGAAGGCACAAATAACTTTGTTTTTAAGTGGATCTGCTTTTCTATAGAAGGTTGTTTTGACACTCAGATTTTTGATGGATCCCTGGTCCCTAGCATTTGTTATCATCCCTTACCTGTACAATTTATTCTATCTTTTCATTGCCACAGCTGTGCTTGTTGGCACTGGTTTTTATTTAGAAAGTGGGAAAATGGCAGGGTCCATGGCTCAACCTGCTCCTTCTGTTCCTTTATTCCCCCACGTGGAAGCAGAGACAGAATTAAATTGCAGAGCATCAGAATTGCTGAAGAGCAAAGTGCTAAGGCAAGATTATAATTGATACAGAACAAAGTTACCGTATGGTGGAGTGATGTTATGCCAAATATTTTTGCAGCCTTTCTAAAAGTGGGAGCATAACTTTGCAAACAACTAGGAAGTGCCTACAAATTGCCTGATGTGAATTGCTTTTCTTCATTTAGCAATTTTTTAGGCGAACAGAATGGTTTTCTCGATTTTAGCAGTTAATTTGATATAATGCAATTGATGTAAATCATGTAGTTAGCTTGATTTATGCCATTTGTACCAGCAAAAATTTGTTTATAAACCAAGCCCAAAGTGTCTTTCTTAACACCAAAAGTACTTTTCTGACAACTGCTGCTGTGAAGTAGAATACATATTGCCAGGCAAACAACATTTCAATTGTATTTTTGATTTCTTTATGGGTTGGGGTAGGGAAAAGACTTGAATTATTAATTACAGAACTGTGACATTTTGTGGTAATTTCTCAGCAGATTTGGGAATTTCATTTTCAGAAAAAAAAGCTATTATGTTCAAAAGACATTTGGAGAAATAGAATGGTGTTTTCTCACTAATGTATTTCCAGTAAACATGGAGACTTAATGATTTTCAGAGATCTATAATTGTATGCTGACAGTTCCTTCACTGAGGGAAGACCACTCTACTGAGGAACAATTGTCCCACATGCGGGTGATTCAGAATTCCTTTTGCAAGAGATTTTGTGGCTTCTGTGGGCATTTATTATAGCATTTTAAAATATCATGTACCAGTCTTAAGGCAGTGACATTCGCTGGATGGTTCTCCTCTCTCAGGATTCTCTTCCATTGAATCTGTAGCAATTTCTCTGGGATCAATGAAATTACACCGGTATAAAACTGCTGTAAGAGGAAAACCAGATTAGATGCATGCAGTTATTTTTACATTATGCCTCTTTATTGTCACCAGCAAAGTCACACTATACATTTAAATATTTCAAGTATTTAAAAAAGAATGGCTGGCTTTTTTATCCGGAATGCTTTGAATAACACGTCTAGTAAGTATTTGTTTAAGAATCTCTGAAAACAAGTGTACGAACAAACAGCTTAGGGTTCCTGCTCCCTACTGCACGTATATAGGTCTTTTGAGGGACTCCAATAGCAACAACATGCAGTATGCTCCCAGTCACACCTCTCCTTTCTGTACGCACAAAGCTGCCATATGTTTCTTCAGTTTCTCCGTCAGCTTTGCTGTTCTTGTTCCTGTTAAATGCAGAGCCTGGAAGCTAGAGGGGATTTGCCTCTGGAGCAGGGCAAAAGTAGTAAATGTGACCCTGTGGAAGGGAAACTCATTATGTGAAAAGGCTGCCCAGTGGCATAAATCAGCTCCCATGGAGTTTGGGAGGAGTGTTTCACACTCTTGAATCTCTGCCAATGCTAGTTAAACTGAGAGTCAGTTATAAGCATGTTACATACATGCTCTTCCTAAAGAAATGATTTGGGGTTTTTTCCCCAAGATTGCTGAGTCCCTTCCCATTCAATAGACCAAATCCCATTCCACTATACGGACGAATTGAGTAATTTTGTTTTCATGCATTCTTGAGACGCTGTCTTCTTGCTGTGCTGCCTCAGTGCTGTTCTCTGGGGAGCTGTCACAAAACTCCAGCTAATGCAAGTTAGGAAAGCAAAGTTGCTGGCAGGGCTAGTTCCTAGGGTTGTTACTGCCCCCAAAATCTGACTCCATCCAAAATCCTGATAATGCAGTTCATTTGGCTCAGGGCAAACACACACTTTGTTATACATAACACAGACATGATTACATTTTCCATTTGGTAAAGTAATAGTGTAGCTCCAAGTCCGCTAAAAATAGAGACATGATTCAAGTTGCAAACAAGGTGGAAGGATTTCAAATGGCTCCATTACACACAGAGCAAGCATAGTGAAATTAATAGGAAAAAGCTGGTTTGGGGACAAGGGCTGCACTCCCTTTTTCTAAGTAAATGTGTGGTCGTGAAGCTGTGCAAATCAAGAGTTCCACTGTTGCAAGTAGAAAGAGTCAGATTTACTTAAAATGCAGGCTGTTGCAGGCTTTACCCTCCTGAAATGACAGAGCAAAGAAACAATTTTTCTTAACTCACTGACCCATTTGCTTATCTGCTGAGTTGCCAAATATGCACTTACAACAGATGTTTGCATGCATAGTGTGTCTATCTACTGCATGCTTCTGCATCTTTTCTTAGGAGAGACGGAGGCTATTTTAATTGCTAGTTTTGCTCTCTCTGTCCCATTACACATAGAAGCCTCACTGACCTCTGCAAAAGCCAATGTACAATTTAATTGCAGTTATTACTCTTTAGGCTAGGAGCATGTGAATAGGGTGTTCTTCTTGTCTCTTGGTGCAAGGGTCTGATATGCCAAATAGCATTTAATGGATAAATAGGAACTGGATCTGTCAGGCCAGGATATTAAAGCCTTTTAAAATGATGCCAACATTAGTTTTACAGGGAGAAATACTGGGGGAGAGACATTGCAGTTTGTTTGAAACTGCAAAACAAGGCCTGAAGAAGAACCATGAGTGGCAAGTCCCAGGCTCATTAAAAAAGAAGAGGTGCTCCTTGAAAGACACTCCTTGTTTACATGGTCAAGATTTAGGGCAATAGACTCTTGGGTCTCTGGAATTCCAAATCCAGCTTGGGGATCTGTCTGGGCAATTTGTGTGATCTCAGCTGAGTGAGTTATTGTGGGTCTCACACCTCTAAAATGGGGATATTAGCTATTCCCTAGTCTAAAGGTCTGAGGAGACTAAATTCAGGTAGGAAAGGAAATGGCGATGTCTAGGTCTTGCTGTGGATGTGAAGCTAGAATATGGGTTTGGTGGGCTGTTTGTACCAGAAAAACCATAGAATCATAGAATTATTTGGGTTGGAAGGTACCTTAAAGATCTTGTTCCAACCTCCTTGCTAGAGGCAGGGGCATCTTCAGCTAGACCAGGCTGCTCAAAGCCCCATCAAACCTGGCCTTGAGCACTTCCAGGGATGGAGCATCCACAACTTCTCTAGGCATGGTTTCAGCGCATTTCTAGACATTCTGTTTCAGTGTCTCACCACCCTCATAGTGAACAATTGCTCTCCAATCTAAACGTGTGCTCAGTTTAAAGCCATCACTGCTTGTTTTACTGCCACATGCCTTTGTAAAAAGTCCCTCTCCAGATCTCTTGTAAGGCCCCTGCACTGGAAGGTGCTCTAAGGTCTTCCTTGGAGCTTTCTCTTCTCCAGGCTGAAACATAATTTTTACTTTCTGCATAAGGCTTTGGAAGTTTTAGAATGAACTGGACAGAGATTTGGAATTTTCAGGATGAGAGGACATAGCCTCCACTTGTATCAGGGAGATTCAGGTAGACAGCAGAAGGAATTTCGTTGTGGAAAGAGTTGTTAAACACTGGCATGAAGTGCTCGGGGCAGTGGTAGAGAGTCACCGTCCCTGGATGTGTTTAAGAAATGACTGGATGTGGCACTTGGTCTAGTTGTGTGTCATGGTCTGGTTGACATGGTGGTGATCAGTCAAAGGTTGGACTAGATGATCTCAGAGGTCTGTTCCAACCTTAATGATTCTGTGATTTTCTAAGGACTGAGAGGAAGATTCCCTCCTCCTCTCACTGTCCCCAGTGTGTTGGTCTGCATTTCTGTTGTCATCTCCCTCCCTGGTGAGGGAAATGATACACTTAAAGTAAAATGCACCTTAGATAAAGAGTAGCTTGTAAAACACCATATTTATATAGAGGTAATTATTGTATCCTATGATTAAGAGCAAACATTATGCTTTCTGCATAATAAATATTTTAAAATTGGGTATGTATTTCTATAGTACCAAATATTTGACTTTTCAGAAAGATAAAGTCCTGTGCTAAGATTTTGATACATCAAAATAATATTCATAGATGCCGCTGTTCATAAGCATTCAAGTACAATCAGTGTGCTTTTAGAGGTATTAGGTATGTTAATTTCTTCACTCAATTCACAGTAGTTTTGGTGTTGAAAGAAAACAATAAGAGAACCAAATATGTAAATATTCCAATTTAGATATCCGTAATTTATTTCCACACTGATGCACATGAATAAAAACTATATGAACAGAAAAAGGAAAAAAAAAAAAAGCCTGAAAACATAGAGCAATGTTCTGCGGCACACACAAGGTTTCTCACTGGAACTTTAATGAGGTTTATTGGTTTCTGATTTGTGCCAAGGTTCAGGTTATGACCAAGCCTGACTCCTTGCTGTTCCTGTGGCCCAGCAGTGCCTCACTCTGCCCGTGTAATTATCAATTTTTTTGATTTTTATTCATGCTTGTGGCAACTTGGCTCCTGAGAGCCTCTGATCTACCTGGAGTGCAATGCCTTGTTCTTTCAGTCTCACCTGCTTGCACAGAGGATTTCCTGAGCACTGCTGACACAGCAGACACCACCAGACATCCCAGCACACTTGTAAAACACAGACTGGTGTCAAACGAATGAATTTGCTCAGAGGACAGACCTAGGTGTTAGTTGGTTGAGCACAAGGACACCAAGCAGAGAGTGTTACTGTGGGGAGTCACACCAGTTTGAAACTGGACTTAAATGGATGCCAAAAGTTTGGTGTTTTGCAGGGCTGCATTTCTTCATTCTCAAAGAACCTGCAGGAAAGCACTGCCTGTCTGCTCTGCTGCCACAGAGCCTTTGCCTTGCTGTGTGCTGCCTCTGGAGTTTGAATTCTTTGTTGACTTCCAGGGACATTGCAAAATCCAGATTAAAACAAGCACCAAGTGTTGCTCCATTTGATCTTGTCGTTTCCTGTTGCTAGCAGTAGATAATGATGGAATAATTTGTTACTCTGTTCGAACTCTGCAGTATTGTGAATTCTCCTAATCTAGTTTAGCCCATAGGTCATTCATGGGAAAAGAACAAGAAATTTTCCAATAACTCTCTCATTTCTCTTTTAAAGAATGTTGAACCTGGTTCTGTGCTTGAAAGCAATTAGTATTGAGGCTGTTAAGAATAAATTGCTGATACCCTAGAATCCTCTTAATTGCTATGCTGATCAATGACACGCCTGCTTAATTGGGATGATTGGCAGGCAACTAATCCTGTGCAATGCATTTCAATTACTCTAAACAATATATTAATGGCCTACCTCTGTTTAAATGACACATCTCCTGTTGTCCTCTGCTGCTGTAAGCTTTTCATAAGAGCTATGGAGAGAGAGATGGAAGCTTGAGAGGAGACATGTCCTACTTATGCACCCCCGTGTTTTCTTGCTGTTGTTCTCCCACTTCTACATCACTCAACTTTATCCTGAATATTTAATACAAAATTATTGCATGTACTTTAAACACAGTTCACAAACCACAGTGAAGTATTTTCCCTTGCCTCTGATACCCAGAAGAACCACTTAATTGGTTGTTTTCTGTTTACATTGGATTTTTTGTGCTAACCGGGCTGTGCTGTTACATGTAGCTTCTCACTTTGTTTTCTAATGGTATAAAAATGTGTAATTGGACAAGCCAAGGTCTTAGTATTAGAAAAGAATACTAATCAGGTATATTAATGTTCTCTTGTTATTAGGGGAGCTCATTTAAAAAATGTCAGTGTTTTAATGATGAAAGAGAAAGTTGTCTAAAAAAAAAAGTAAAAATGCATTTCATTTTAATTAGCTCTAATTAGAAGATTAATAGATTTTAAGGACTGAAGGAGTCATTGTGATCTTTACAGCTAGCTCCACAGGACACAGTGACATAAAAGAAACCAGATCCAGCCTCTGATGGTGCATCAGTGTGCATGCAGCAGATATCTACTGCTTCCTGGTCATCTAGACCCATTCTTCTGTCAAGAAGGAGGATATGATTTCAGCTCTTAAGTAAGATATCTAAACCAGTTGAAACTGACTGCATCCTAAAGACACCTAGACTAAAAAGAGCCACAGACTAAAATGGGAATTGAGAATGACTAGGTCAGTATGGTGGATATCAAGATATAGATTAGATGAATCCCCCTGTATGTCCTATATCTCACAAACAGTGAAATAAGGAATGCGTCAACAGCCACTGACATAGCTTGAAGGTGTCTGAAGTTAGTTACAGAGTATTTTGTCCCTGAGACTGCCCATGCTGCAGTGCTCTCTAGTGCAAGTGGCCAGGGCTGCTTTTGTCCAACCAAACATTTTCATACAGAGACAGTGGAAAGCCTTCAGTGAAGGAAAGCCCCCTGACTGTGCAGGTCCCATGCCTGCTGCTGTGGGTCCTTCAAAGGGAAACTCAGTGACTTGGTGATGGGGTAGTATGTGCTGATAGCTCCTCTGCTTGGCTAAGCAGGAACTGGGATTATATGGCTCACATTTATTCAGGTAAGAGGCAGCTCCTTTTACTTTATACCTAAGCCGTGTGCTCCTAAGCTTCTTGTTGGCCTCTGTAGGTTTGCTGAGTTCTCTGTGACACATGCTAGTACAACCAGGTCCTTCAGGGAATCATAGAATAGTTTGGCTTGGAAGGGACCTTTCAAGGTCAGCTCGTCCAAATCCCCTGCAATGAGCAGGGACATCTTCAACTACATCAGGTTGCTCAGAGTCCTACCCAACCTGATCTGGAATGTTTCCAGGGATGAGGCATCCACCATACCTCTGGGAGAATTCTTCCCTATATCTAGTTCACCAAGAGGCAGAAATGGCCATTATTTTTTTAACTCACGGGAGGAAGAAAGGGAGCTATTTTCCATACAAATACATAATGATCAGGAACATTTTAATTGTTTTTTTAGTAGGAAAAATGAAGTCAGTTGCTGTCCCAGTCTGGGTTCATTCAAACTTCGGTGCCCTGCATTCAAAAAGACTTCCTTAACCCCCAGGCTACTGTAATTGAAAATTCATCCCTGCTTTTCTTATTCTCAAGTGTTACAAATCCTGAACCACACAGTAGTTTTGTTTGTGTGAGAGAGGAAAGGTGCCCTTTCTGTTTCACCTGCCATCCCTCCGGCTCAGCAAGGAAACCTCTCTCTGGTTCTCACTGTTCTCATGAGTTCATAGGAAGGACACTGTCAGTGTCGCATCCTTCTTCATAGTGTTGCCCAGTTGCTTGCTCTAGATGTATGATGAGGGTATGGATTGTTTTGGACTGCCTCTTTGAAGTGCTGTCCTAGTTCCAGCCAGGACAGGCTTAATTATTGCAGTAGCCAGGAGCAGGGCATGGCTATGACCCAGAGGTTTTTCTATATCACCTCATGTCATTGCTGGGGACAGGGGCCCTCTTCTGGGTCACTGTAGCGTGGCAGAGGGAGTGGTTGGATATTTTGCCTCTTTCTTCTACCTGCTGTCATTAGTATTCTTGCCGCAGCTGTTTGTTTTCTTATTTCATTGTTGTTTCCAGTAAATTCTTCTTATCTCAGCCTGTGATCTTCAACTTGTGTGCCTCCAATTCTCCTGTCTATCCAGCTGAGGGAGTAAGCAGCAAATGGTTTGGAGACTCTCAGTGGGAGCACTAAATTGGGGAGTACCGTTCCTAAATCATGACAGGTGTGTATTTCTTCACATGAACAGAGATCCCATACATAAATCTGGTGTTTGGATTCAACCTGGCAGAAGGAAGGGACATCAGGTTTAGGACTGGAAGATCCTCATAGGAAGTGTTCATGTCTTCGGGTTTTTTCTGTCTCATCTTCAGTCTAATACTCCATCATGATTCTTGATAAACTTATAACTAAATTATCTGTGCCACACTTTCAGGTTTCACTTACCTAACCCTGTCTTTTCTGTACAGCAATGAATTTGACGTAACCTAATTTTGACTCAATTAAATTCTGCTTTTAGAAATCTTCATCCTGCCTATTTACTGATGTACTATGTTAAGTACATAAAACAGTGATCAAGTGACTATTTAGCTTTGCTTTGGTAAGTCTTAGATCACATACCTTACATCTTCAGCTTTACAGCAACAGACAATAGCTCTGATATATATTGTTAATAAAGACAATTTTTAAAAATGGCAAATAGAAAAAAAATGGGTTGATTCTTTATTAGGGATGTTCATTTCTGTGCATCTCTTTCATAGACATTTTATATGCCTATTTGTTTCTGTTTATCCTCTTACTGATGCATTTCTTGAGATATGTTATAGTGTAATTTGTGATGAACAGGCAAATGCATTGTTTTCACAGCACTTATATACGTGTAAAATAAGATTTTTTGTGCTATGGATTAAACCTCTGGAGAATTGTAAAGACAGACTTTAAGATTTCTACCTTTGCTACACAGCTTTGCATCCCTCGGTCTTATTATTGTCTTTATATGTATAATCACTACCCCAGGGACAAGCTTCCTTCCAACTAAGAGTGTGTAGTTGCTGAATCTGTATTTTTAAAGAAATCTTTCTTTTCCTGACAGTTACTCCAGAGAGCAAAGAGAAAAGGACAAGTGTTTTCTCAGATGTTGATTTGGTGACAAGGGCAGGAGACTGAGTAGGTTGGAGTATTAATGTGCTCTTTTAGGGGAACAGAGGAGAAAAGGTAATAGTGATAGATAAGAGGAATAAAAAAAACCCCGGAAGGATACTGTGTAGATGTGTAGAAGATAGGACAAAAGGAACAGGGCTGAAGATGAGTTTGCTGTGACACTGCAGGGAAGTTGACAGTGGGAGCCAGTGGTGGTTTGCTTGGGAGAAGCACTGGGGCACAATGAGTGCTGGGATCCAGGAGCAGTCACGGCTTCCTGGGGTGTTAGGGCAGGGCAAGGCAGCCAGGGCCCATCCCACCTGCCCTGGTCAGGAGCAGAGCAGTCGGGGCTCAGTGGGAGCAGCCCCAGCCCTGGTCACTGGGCTGCTCCTTGGGGACAGGGAAGGCACAAGGCTGAGACAGGATGGGCCATTCCCTGGGGTGTACATGCCACACCCATAGGAAAACAAAGCGGTCTGTGTGCAGATGAGTCTGTCTTTGCCTGTCTGTCCTGGTGAGCATGACAGCGGGAAAGGTGCAGCATGAACATCGGCCAAAAGCTGTGCTCCATCAGGGAATGCATGGGAACTGCAGAGCGGGCTGCTCCTGAGGGGCACATTGGCCACTGCTGGACAGGAGGGTACCAAGACAAACTCCTATGCCATAGAGGAATAGGGTGGTCAGCTACAAAGTTTTTTGTTTCAGCTTTTGTTCTCTGTGATGTTACAGTCACAAAAGCAGCCATTTCTTTTGTTTGAACTGCTTCTCTGTATGCACAACAATAGGCTGCATGGGCTGGGTGTGAGTAGTGAGTGTAAGCCACCGGGATTGGAATTTGTGTGCAACAGAAGATGGTCCTAGTAGGAAAGACAAATGAGAGTGTGAGGGGAGGAGGAGTGGGGGGCCTGTGGACTCCTTGTGTGTGTGTGTGTGTATGCATAGTGTCTACCTAGTGCACAGGGAGGGCAAACTCCAGCCACGTCTTTCAAAATTCTTCTCTCTGAGGGATGGGACAGCGCTTCAAGCAGGCTTTTGATGGCTGTCTTCATGAATAATGCTAATTGCGTCATAATACAGAAAGTTTTAAACTTTAGCTTTTGTACAGTTTGAAATGAATGAACAGTGCATCAGAAACATCTGTCAGGTTATAGAATAAAGGCTTAATTAGCATTTTTGTGTGGTGCAGAATAATTCATGCTGGGACATCAAAATTTGTCTTCTCAAATGTATGGGAAAAACACATTTTCTGGTCTTTCTTGTTGTTCTCAGGCTGGAGGGAGGAAGAAAACAGAGTTGTACCATGTTAGCACCAGTGAAAGTCTGCAGGGTGCAATGCAGTAGTATGTACACCTTCAAAGTGCTTTAGAAATAGGAATTAACACATTGATGTTGCACTGGGATTCTGAGGCAAGGATAATGCTGCAGTCCTGTCAGGAGTTCAAGGGTGTGATTTACAAAAGCACTTAAATGACTTTGTAGCACAAATTCAATTCAGTGACACTTAGGATTCTGTTGCCTAAACCCGGTGTTGAGTTGGCACTGAAATAAAGATAGCAGCAAAAAAAAAGGAAGAGAGAAAGACCTCTCTGAATGATGTGAATTCTGGAAAATCTGTCTCACTGTCACATTGCAAATTCCATGTGGTTTAGTTATTACAGAATTGCATGTATGGCTATAGAGAAAGTAGATGCCTATTCAGTCTGGGAAATGAAGTGTATTGCCAAAGACAATAGTTGGAAGGAACAGCTATCAGTAGGAGGAGGATCTTGAGCCATTCAGAACAGAAGTCGGTGTAGGTATTTATTCTCCTGGTCTGCTTTTAGCTCTTTCAGCCATCTCTGACTCAGTGTGCTGAAGCTGGCTGACTGCCTCCTTTCACTAACTAGGCAGGGAACTCCAGTCCTTCACTTTGATCTGTTGAATCATTCCTATGCTAGATACCTAACATGGGCATGCATATATGCTGTGTGAAAACCTGGTAGAATGTATATTTTTATCGTCAAGGCTGTGTTACAAAATTGGAAAAAATAGATGGAAATCCCTAAATGAAGGTTGGATGCTTGAAAAAACCCAACTCTTCCAGAAACCATTAGGTTTATGAAAGAAACCCTGAGTGAAATGCTATGGCTTATGCCATGCAAGTATTAGAGTCATATTAGAAGGACAAAATGGTCCCTTTGGCCTTGTTCTGAATATGAAAATCATTTTAAGTTGCTCTCAGGTCTCTTATACTCCTTAGGTTACATGCTGGGCTATAGGATTTAAGGAGCAGAATGTAGTATATTCGTGCTGTGTCTTGTCTCTGTTGTGGCAGAGAAATTTAAGAAAATATAAAAAATCAAGAATTTATTAACCCCTTGGTGTCAGTTTTATTTTTCCTCCCCTCCATGTACTGTAGACATACACAACATTTTAATTTTAATTGAATCAATTATAAGTATGATGGAATAGTTAATAGGATTTATATGCTTTGTATATACTCCATAAATTCTGAAGCACTATAATGCATTAGAGTTATAGATAAACTATATGAAGAAGCTGGTGAATTGAATAATAGAAAGAATAATAGGAAAACAGTAATTGAAAAACCTATAAACTCCATTAATGTGTGCCCTTCCTTTATTAATTTGTAATAATAACATAGTGGCTAAATCAATCAAGGCTATTACAACAATAGCTGACTTAAAATGTTCTCTTCTAAAGAGATTTCTTGCAATTTTATTCTAATTCCACATACTGAGTGAATTAAGGATGGAGTCAGTCAGATACTTTTCTTTGTTACACCAAACTGATTTTGAGTAGAGCCATATTAGTGTAATTGATAGCAGAATTTGGCCCCGAACTCTTACTTCCCATGAGGAAGGAGAGGGGAGAGACACTCCCCAGATTTGCCCGTAGATTTTGAATTTGAGACTTGCGCAGAATGAAACCCTGAGCCCAAGTACCTCTGTACCCACGGCAGCATCCATAATGCATAAGCTATTAAGTGTTGTGAAGAGTGCTCTGCTTGTTGGATAGCTGCAGAAAAACATGGCTAACAGATGTTGTGCTTCTAAAGCAGTTGAACTCCTGAGTGTGTTTTTATCTTCTGATCTGCAGCGTACTGTGGCTCCCTCACTGGTGCGTACACAAGGCAGACAGATTAGCGTTAATTAGAGATAGGCTTTGCTCATTTTTCATTGCCAGTTTCAGTTTTTGGGAAAGAAAATGTTTCTCTGCTTTGCAATTTAAAATAAAGGCATTTTAGAGTATATGTACAGGGGGAGGGGGGATTAGGCATTAATCAGTGATGCTTATGCTTAAATTGGCTGGCGCGGGTCTGGAAGTCAACTGTCAAAGTCCCAAAGTGGATGAAGGCTGGGGGGCAGGATGGGGAGGGCAGGGCCAGGCTTGGTGCTGACTGTAGTGCAGACGTCCCAAGAGGGAAGCCAGAAGAGCCAAGAAGATGTGCCATTTTGCAGCATGGCTTCGTGAGGAGAAGCATTAGCTGATTATTCCTTCTAGGACATTGCTGAGCTTTATTAAAGCATTTTGCATTGCTGCTTATAATGAGAAAGGAAAGGGAGCTCTCTCCACCTTCTGACCCCCCTCCCTCCAGCACCAATGCAAGGGAGGATTTATTGCTTCATTAGCAGCATGATCACGCTTCACAATGAGTATTAAAGTATTGGCTTGCTGAGTTATTCAGGGAATGAGTCTTCCCCCAGCTATTCCTCTCTCCCACTGCCATTGCACCCCCACTTTATTTCATGTGCTTTTGCCATTTGCCCATCATGATCAAAATATCACTGTTTCCCTTTCAGTAGCGATAGGACACGGACAACAGAATAAATATTTTTGGGTTGACAGTATGTTGCAGAATTGTAATGTGGGCTGGGTAAATTGAAATCAAAGAAAAACCAGATTCCATTCATTCTTCAGATTACCAGGCAGACTGAGACATCTTTTGCAGTTCATTGATCTTTTAGCATGGGCTTAGAGATCATTCCCAGACAAGGGGTGTAAGTTCCCAGATGGTGAAGGCTATGCTTTCTGCTCCAGTTGTATTTTTTTTTCATCTCCACAACTCTGTATTTCCTGTTGTGAGAATATGCTGGGGCTTCCACAGTGCCTGCATTTACCTATCCCCCTTTTTAATGGCCCCTATACTGTGGTACTTTATCAAATGGCATAGTTCACTCTGTCTAATGTCTCCCTGAATATATCAGTGATAGAAAAGAACTTCTGCTTTTGCAGAGCAGCTACTGTGGTAGGCTTGTAAGTGTTGCTTTCTTCTGTCATTAATTTCAATTATGTTCTGTTAGATTTCCACAACAGCTGTCCAGCAGTGAGGCTCTGTAGGCCACCATGCCTTGGCACTTCAAATTGCAGTTATGTTTAGAAAAGTGAATTCTTATTCAGCCTTGTCTGCTGCCTGTGTGCTTTGAGTCATATTTGCTTACTTTACTGACACAAACACATTTTTATTACCGCTGCCATCACAGTGCCAATATACCTCCAAGCTGCAGGATGACCTGTAATCTTCTCTGTCTCATGTAGCCTCAACAACATTGTCAGCAATGCTTTAATTGTAGATGATATTTTGGCCCTGATGCTTGGAACAGATGCAGCTTGGCCTCCATCCACAAAAAAAAAATCTGTGACAGTGTATTTTTTCTTTATCTGTTAGGAGGCAATTCACTACTTGGTACTTGTTGGTTTTGTCACAAGTGATCAGTCTTTGATACTACCAGAGCAACAGTCAGAGAAGCGAGGGTTCAAGTCACTTCTTTGGTGAACCTCAGGGGTATTCAGCAGATGCATGTGCTCACTTTCTGAAGTCTCTTCAGAGGCAACGTCCTTGTTGGACTTGCTGCATTTGTATAAACTGAATATTCTGAGCTGCCTACCTGTTTCCCTGTTTTTTTTCCTTGGACTTGTAAGACTGCTCTGTGTGCAGAACTATCAAAAGGTATGATGCTTGTTTTGGCTCTGCAGTTGATACTTGTTTTGGCTCTGTAGTAATGAATGGATTTATTTTTAACTTTCATCCAGGCTAATTTGACAGTGCTATTGCAGTTTAACAAATTAACACTTTAATTTGTCGTTCCTGTCATCTCCTAGGGGAGGGGTTGTTCTGAAGGGTAGAGTAGTTATGCAGCAGGCACCACTGTCACTGGCAGCAACATTTCCTGACTCCTTGCAATTTTGAAATGGGGAAAGCATCAGTACTGGGATGTTTTTCAGGGTATGGGGACACCTGCATTACAAGCATTCATGCCAGGATGCTTCCTTGCTCTGGAGGAAGGAATAACCAGGGCAGTGCAGAACCTTTCTGCTGCTTGCTACTGCTCGTACTGAAGATGAGCACTGTTCTTGTCTTTATTTCAGCATTTCCCCACTGGTGACACTGTGGCTGCCTCTCCCTTTGATTTTTAGGACTTTATGCACCCAAGTCTCTACACCTAGTTGTGCCAAAGATCCTTTGATATCCCTGAAGCAAAGGCGTGTGGCACAATGTGTGTGCACACCGCTAAACTCTCTTGCCCCTCAAAACCTGGGGACTCAGTTCAACCATTCTGTGGGAGAGATGGGGCTAGGGACTAACTATTGTGAGCCTTTACTATTTTAACAGCACAGATGTGGTCCTTGAGGCCAAATAATATTCTTGTCTCTAGTACATTGACCTGTGTCTGGTATAAATCAACACCGCCCTTGCTCCGAACACTAAACAGAAAAATTAAGGGCCAACATGGGTGTTGCCAGTGGTCTTTACTGTGTTCCTTCACTGAGTCTGGGTGATGTCTGTGCAACATGCATCCCCATTTCTTGTCCATGGTATTGTATCTCTTGGTTCAGTGCTTTTTGAGAGGTCCATGAAGTCCTCTAAAATCCGTGTACACAAATGGAAAATCCAAGAGTGAGTTTTTCCGTTCCTCTCCTCCTTTTCCCCACCGAAGCTGTCTCCAAGGGGAAGGGATCCAAAGCCCTCTGTATCCTCTTCAGAAATGGTGAAAGGATCTGATGGGACGTGCTGGAGAGACCTGGTCTGGTGGTCATGGCACAGAGGTGTTGAGCCCTGTTCCATGTGAGTACACCTGTGATTGAGCTTGTAGGTGCTGTCTGCTGCTCTGTCCGCTCCAGGGGGACAGATACAGGCAGGGCCCTGGCAAAATGGTGGTCCTTAGGCTACATTTCCCCACCCACTCATCACTTTTTTAATGTTAAAACTGTGCAAGTTGGTGGGTTTTGGGCTGGCGTGGTTTGCCATAGGACAGCAGATGAGCTTGGCCTGGGCTATGGGCTGGGAGGTTCTGTGGGAGCCTATAGGATGCATATAATCAAAACACATGTGATTATCATGCAATCATATTTTTTGTTGTTTCTGTGGTTGAGAACACTTGGCTTTGATTTAGTTAGGCCCCGAGCACAAGCTTATCATTAATAATCAGGAAACTCTTTTACTCATTGTGTTTAGTTAAAAGGAAATTTTTTCACTACTCACCACATAACCACATCCTTTAGCGTCACAGTTTTATTTTCTGGCAATCCAAAACTTTGAGAGGTTAATACCTCAGAGCTCAGGCATTAGATGGGATAAACGCTCCATTTTTAGTGTCAATGGTTGTCATAGATACTCATAATTAATATTTAGTGTCTAGAACAGACCTCAGAATAACTTGAACATAAAAAATGCTGTGAGATTTTGGCAAATCAGAAAGTAAGTACCTGTTGCAGGAATGAAAACAAATCAATTTCAACACATTGTCACTGACAATGTTTATTTTATTGTCTTTGTTCCATAACCTTGTTTCATGGATTTTCAGTTTCTGACATTTTTTCCTCGCAGTGTAAATGGTATGTTGGGATTAAGGCATTAACTCTAAGACAAGGCTTTCCAGTTTCTACATTACCTCACTTGACAGTTACTATACATTAGGCTTCACATTACAGCTCTTTAATTTCCACAGTCTCCTAACTTGATCCTCTTACAGAAGAGGGTTTTCCAGAGAGTCACAGCTACATTCAGCTCCACTTTAGTTTCTGCCTTTAACAAACATTTGACAAACTAAGGCATGAATGGTACAGGAGGAACCACTTGTTAAAGGCAATCACAATCATGTCCTTGGAACACATCTTCCTAAATGCCAGTTTATTTTGTAGGTTACTGGTTCTCAGGTATAAAAGTATTTCTGAAGTATGTTAGGGTACTAATCTGTCAGCATGTGGTAGATTTTGTCTGACCTTTGACGAATTACAGTTTTGGATATGTAAATTTCTTTTCACTGGCCCTCTATGGTAAGGATCCTGACTTCTTAAAATTTTCTAGGCAGAACACCTGAGATAATTTACTTCTCACTGGATAAAGCAGGACTCAGAGTTTTCATAGGGTCTTTAAGTGTTTGTTAAGTTTTGTGTTGGCCAGAGATCAATGGCAAACCTCTGTTTTGATGAAAGGTGAACCTCAACTGTTTCACAGCAGTTGGGGTTTGTCTGCACAGCCCAGTGCCATTCCCTCAGTATCTTTCCTCTCTTATGTCCAGGTGAGAAGATGACAGAGTTATCAGCAATGCCTCCAGGTAAGAGGCTCTTTGGGCAATATAAAACTTTATTATTCCCAAGAGCTCTGATGGGAAAGGCGAGAAGTAGGAGTGCTGTTCTTGGTGAAGGAGTTTGATTTTCCCTCCTAAGCATTCAGTAGGAAGTCTGACTCCAGATTTGCCACTTAGTTAACACTCATGTTAACCCCACTGCAGAAAACTATCCGCGATTCTCCAGAAAGAGAACTGTATTATTGGATCAGTTTTTTCATTAATATGAAACTACTCTCTTTTTGTAAGGTTCAGCAAACTGCAATCCAGTAATGCACTTCTATATACAGACAAATTTATGTTCTCCTTTTTCTTTCTTCCTTTTAAGCAGCCTTAAGAGCACAGATTAATGAATTAAATTTTTTTTTATGTAGAGACAATCCACAGTGATCATCTGGTTCTTGCAATTTTTGTGCCCTTTCCTGAGTTGTTGTCTGATTACTACAATGTAATTTCATTTGCTTTTATTAATTACTTCTTTTTGCTTGTACTGAGAGATTAATTCTGAAATATTTCCATTGTAGGAGTTATTTAAACCTTCCTTCTTTAGATCCATACCAGATAATCAGGGCAATTTGATTAAAATAGGAGGCTGACTTTTGATTCATGTTTCTTCTTTTTACGATGAGGGAAGAAAGTTCAGGTCATCTTTCAACCACACATAATACTAGTCAAAAAACAATATGATAATCCTGACTCCAGTTGTCTTCATCTCAGCAGGAACTTAATTCTCTTTATCTACCTGTAACTTCTATTTAAAACATGAATTCAAACAGTGCAATTAAAAAAAATTATAACTGTTCACACAAAATGCAGAGACAATTATGCTGAAGAATCTGTAGACATAAATCTTCTGCCAGTACAGCAGAAATAAAATGTGTCCATAGTTCCCATTAAGAAAAGAGAATGAAAAGTGAGACAGCAAAATATGCAGAGGACATAACACTATTTTGATGTGAGATTTTTAGAGAGTACTTAAAAATTCCAGTTGGATGATCAGCATAGCAGCCAAGAATTTTTTTTTTGTCCTGAAAAATGCAGATTAAGGCATGGTCAAAGGTAGATTGCTTCTTTCTAAGCACTTGGGAAGCAGAACTGGACAGCACAGCAGGGAGTTCTGCATGCGGAAATGGTCAAAAGGCAAACAAAAGACTTTCTTCAGTAGCTTTCTTACTGTCCCTGGAACTTGAATGTTTTTTTTCTCAAACTGTATTGAAGCTTTTGGGTTTTATGTGTTCGTGAAACTGAAGTTATTTTAAAAGACAGTAAGTTCCTGCAGGTAATAACTAGACTGATTGTTTTCATCTTCCTTTATTTTCTTCAACATATCACCAAAGCAACTAATAGATGCCTGAAAATATGACTGACTTCTGCCTCTGAAATTCTGTGCATTTCAAAAATAATTTCTCATTAATTTTAATTGTGCATGGTTCTATATAACCAAGACATATGATAATAATAAGAAAGACAAGTCAGTTTTTCAGAATTACATTCATGTATTCATTTTAGTTATAGTACAGTTCAGAAGAGGACTGCTGGGATGCTGTTTCTCTTCAGTTTCTATTTGGGTAAGATCTGCTGGCGTGCCAATATAAGCTGAATGTCTGCCTTCACAGAAAAGGGCAGAGGACTGTTGGGGTTGTTGGAGTGCAGTATCAGATGCTGTCCGATGAAGGGACATTTTCCTAATTTCCTAGGAGAGAGCATCTCTCCTAGGAAGACGGACTGAGGGTGTTGGGGTTGTTCAGCCTGGAGGAGAGGAGGCCTTGGAGACCTTAGAGCACCTTCCAGTGCCCCCTAAAGGGGCCTGGAGAGAGACTTTTTACAAAGGCATATGGTGATAGGATGAGGAGAAATGGCTTTAAACTGAAAGAGGGTAGGTTTAGGTTAGATATTAGGAAGAAATTCTTTACTGTGAAGGTGGTGAGGCTTGAAACAGGTTGCCCAGACAAGCTGTGGATGCCCCATCCATGGAAATGTTCAAGGTCAGGTTGGATGGGGTTTTGAGCAACGTGGTCTAGTGGAAGGTGTTCCTACCCATGGCAGGAGGGTTGGAACCAGGTGGTATTTAAGGTCCCTTCCAACACAAACCATTCTATGAGGCTATGATTTTATGACACTGGAGTAATTACCTGATAAATAGGATTTCTTGTTTTTCCCATTTCTAGGATTTTTTGAGACTATTTCAGTGCTCTAAGAGTGACTGACCCTATGTTGCCAGTGCAGCACGTGCCTGCCCATGTTCAGCAAGCAGTTAAGTGCATTCTTAAGTTAAAATACGTGAGTAAAGTTAAATATGTGCTTCAGTGCTTTATAAAAAGTTGTGGCTGTCTCAATCTTGGCCAGTGAAGACTTGTTTTCTGACATCTGGGCAAGCTGCAAAGGCCTTTCCAGCTGGGAGTTGCCATCTCTGCTTTCTGCTGCGATTCAGAGGTGTCTGCAAGAGGTCAGCGTGGCTGAGGGACTGCAGATTGCAGCTTTTCTAGCAATGCCTGCATTTTCTCCGTTATACCTGGCACAAACAATCAAATAAATGCAAACCAGAGAAGCAAAATAAATCAGACAGAAGCCTCAGAGGTAAATGAAGAACCTTTGTTTTCCATTTAAAATGGCTGGAAGCAGTAGTCTGTATGCCAGACCTTGGATTTCTTGAAAATGACTTATTCCCAGCATAATTTGCCACCTACATTAGCCTGAATGAAAATCCATCAGCAAAAAGCTTGCAGATAGAGACTCTGCAACACTTGGATTTAGTTCCAAATTTCAAAGGTCATTTAGAAAATCCAGGTCAGGATACAGAGTTGAATTTCAAATGTCCCTGAAGTTCATGTTTGTTCAGACCTAAGCCTAAAGATCTGAACCAACATGATAATGCAGATTTAAAATCTGAGCTTGTAGGTTTATGCAGAATCATTTATACAAACCCTTGGTTACTTTTTTCTCTATGGTATTATTTACCACACACAAGGGCATGTAAAATAACTACTTAATAATTATGAACTGCTAAAACCCCTCATTATGCATTGAAAATGTGTGAGTGCAAATTCTCTAAACGACGTGGAAGTTGGACTGTTGGGAACATTCAGCTTGTACATTACCAAAGTGTAGGCTACTCTCTAGTACATTTGTCTGATATACAAGACAATTTCATCTCGGCTTGGATGAGATACAGAAGTGTAGGCTCTGTGGAATATGAAGTGGGCTTGCTGGAGCAGAGGGAAATTCATGTTATGTTCAATGTGCCTAGTAAATAATGAGATATTAAATTATAATGTGTTCCAGGAGTTTTCAACTGTATTTTCTCTTTAATCATTTCATTACTCAGAGTCCTTTGTTTCTGACCTGTGTCTTTCACTAGAATTTTCAAATTCGAATATGTGTGTGGGGAGCTCTGGGACCCTGTGGCACCTTTGCTGCATTGATTGTTCAAATAAGAAGGAAATTTGTCCATAGCAGAATCACTTTTTGTTTCCTGAGCTACAGATTTCTGCTGCGGGCATGGGCTCTTGGGCAAGCCCATGAAGACAGGCTTCACCTGCAGCAGCCACCACGGGTAGCCGAAGCTCCCTTGGAGCGTATCCCACTTCCATGGTCCCATACTCTGAGTGAGCAGATGTGAGGTCTGTGTCTGGGGAGACACAATAAAGATGCTCTCAGACCTGCTAGGTTCAGCAGAAAGGAAGGAATGAAAGACCTTTATTGTTTACATTATCTCATTCTTATACACGTCCCAACTCCACAAGGGATTGGAGAGCATGTCACTTCCTTCTCAGTCCCACTGGAGAAGAAAGGTGCTCATCAGAGTTTTTTTATCACAAAGGGAATGAAAAACAGAAAATACCATTAAGTAAACATTGGCTATTATTTACATGAATCTGTGTGAAAGAATCTGACTCCAAGGTCAAAAACAGAAGGCTTACAAAAACCAGGGCAACAGAGGTCTTTTTCAGAGAGACTGGCAGCAAAAGTGACCTAGTGTGACTGCAGGGGTGGGAGCAGTGGAAGGGACTCTTGTAGCCTTACGTGAGCAAGCACATCCCACTCAGTGTTCCTGTCCCTTGGCATTGCTGCCTGAGCATTGGACCAGCAAAGCAGGATTGGTGCTTTCAAACAGATGGGCCTGAGCACAGCCTGAGCCAGGGGCAGCACATATGTGGGTCACTTGTGGGTGTTAAGGGCAGGATTCCCATTTGATGTTCTCAGCATTGTAGCAGGTATTAGGGTCCAAACATTTAAACAGTGGAGGTGACTTGAGCCTATTAAAAATGCATGCAGGATAAGTAAATTCCTCTAAGTGAGAAGGGGAAGCTTGTGCAGGTAGGCTCACCAAGCAGCAGAGGATTTAGAGATGTGCACTCTGGTGTGTACCAATGAGTCAAAGAGGCCCTGGCACGTGAATTAGAGTTCAAATTTGCCTCAGGAAAACAAATAGGCTTCTAATGCATGGCCTTGGTGAAACCAAATAACAGATTTTTCAGGTATTTCCCTTTGATTACCAGGTGCTAAAGTGTCTATTACAGAAAAGCAAAAAAAGTGCTTTAATTATGTTTCCATAAACAAGGTCCTGATTTCTTGGACTGAAGCATCGGGGAGCACTACAGTGTGGCAATTGGTATGGGCTGGTGTACAGCTCGTTTTGTTTGACCTTGTGCTGTTTAGAGGAGCCTAAAGGTATTTGATCCCTGGTTGCTTATACCTTTCTTATATTTCTTTGAAAAATCTCCTCTTTAATGTTTGCTGTAAAATAAAACCTGTTGACATTGGCTATGTTTATGGTACCAGTCTGCAAGAGCTCTCCTCTCTGTGTTTCACATATTTATCCAAATATGGTGCTTACTGAGTAACCTGCCAGATTATTTGTGAGAACACTTACTTGGAGGCACAGTTATTTCACTTCCATGCACGTGCCTCTTTTTTTTTTTTTCTTAATGTGAGTGAATGGACCAGCATACAGTTGTCAAGGGCACAATTGGAACAATTTAATCAAGTGTAAATAAAAAGCCAGAAGATCTTCACAGTCTTGTATTTCAGTGTGGGTCCAGGGTTGCCTCCAGATAAACTTCTATAAGGGCAGTGAGAGTACAGTAAGGTTGCAAAGATCCCACTCCAAAATTGGAAATTTTGGACCATGTGCTGCCTGAATTCTGTGATGCATAGTGGTGTTGTCTTTAACAATAATACATAGGCACACATACACTGCCACTGTATAAATGTGCCCATAGCATGCACTCAGACAAATGTAACCGTGCTTATGACTTATGCAGGATCAATAAAGTTTATTGTTGTGCAGTCCAAATGGCTCCCTTTGGTGCAGCTCTCTTTACAGCAGCTTTGAACAATAAAGCCCCTGTTGGAGTGTTCTGAGACATGATAATGAATTTTCAAAGATGTTTATATTTAGTTATATATATATGTATGTGTATCTGTATATGTATGTGTATATATAACTAAATAGAAGCATTTGATAAATAACAGAAAGCCCGCACAGGAAATATTAAATGCGTTTTAATTTGGTTGCTGTAATGCAGGGTGCTGTCAAATAAATATGCACTTTTATTTCAGGAGATCTGTATTGCTTTGCTTTGGTAAGAAAATATGCAGCACTGATCTGAAAAGTAACTTGACACTTGAAAATATAACCTAGAACTAGCAAAAGTAGTACAAGAAAAAGTGTTGGCCTGCCAACCTCTTAGCTTAACACCTGACTCAAAGATGCCCTACATTTAAAACATTTATTTTTTTAAATGCAGAATCATGGATTTATTTATAAAGTGATTATCTCCATGTCTTCCTCCACATTTTGTTCCTTTTGTGAACAACTACTAACTCTGCTCTTGCATACTATAAGCTGGCTTGAATCTTTCATAAAAAGGGCACTCAGGACCTATTTGTATCAAATTATCTGGGAGCACTGACATCTTCAGAGAGGCAGTGGTATCAGTCTTCTAGGGGTAAAGACTCCTCTGTTTGGCAGAGGCTCTTTAGTGCGTTGGTCATCCCCCCTGCACCCCAAATCAGCAAGCTGGTGTCAGACAGAGTGTGCCGTGTTCAGCCTGGGTGGAATTCAATCTGGGCCTGTATTGTCCAGATTCAGCATCCTGCTTGCATGACCCTGAATCTTCTGCAGAGAACAGAGAGGGGGTTTCCCGAAGAACTGATGTTGATGGATGGGCTGAACAAGTGTCAGTACCTTTTCCTTGGCACATCAAACACAGCATGTGCTGGGCTGTGAGTTCTACGAGGCAGTGTTACAGTCACTCTTGCCCTCAGTTCAGTTGTTTGGATGACATATTCTCTCTGAACCCTGCAGGATGTAATACTACATCCTTTTTCAGTATGGCAGGAAGTCAAAGTTGTATGTGCTTACATCTAAATGCAAATGAATACAAATAATAGGTGAATATTTTCATTTGATATTCTGTTCAGTGAAAGACCAGCCAATTGATTAACCTATTATTCAGTCCATTATTCAGGGTTGTATCACCATGAAGTCACAATTATTTAGGAAACTTGGATTAATTTTAAATCTGTTCTTGGCTTTAGGCCATCAATTAAACTATATAAAAAGAAGCAATTAGTCATTTTACCTTTTAAGAATTTTTATTTAAGTTCACACAAAGATCTATTTCTGTTTTGAAAAGACTATAGCCATGTGCCACTGTGTTCGTCTCTCTTAGGTCTATTATTTCACCTACTGTTTTCATTTGATTCCATAAAATTGCTGAAAGCTGTGAGTACTCAGCACCTTCCCAAACCGGGCTACTTCAGTTTCATCACTTAAGTAGGCATTCAGGCATTCGCTTTAGGTAGAAGTGTTTTGATATGCTGGGCAGTGGTTTCTGGCAGGAATGTTAATCTTTATGAGTGCCACCACTGAGATTTCAGTCTTTGAGGGCTACCCCTTGTGGTAATGAAAGAGCCTGTGTTTCAATGATCCTATCATCTCTGCTGGCTAGAGTTTTAACTCCTGGTAGGGCCACTTAAGTCTAACAGGTCAAAGAGGCCAGATGAAATGAATTTCACTGTTTTGCTAGACTGGCAGGTGATTGATAGTTCTATAACTTATACTCATTAGCAAAATAAAGTCAAGCATCAAAAGCACGCTAAGGTAGTCACACAAGCAAAGTAATGCACTCGGCAATTTTTGCAAGTGTTTCCGTGAGTCGCTGGGAAAGCCAGGTCTCTCAGACTTACCTTCAGACTTTTCTGAAGGTAAGTATGCACGAGACTTTCTAGAGCATTTAGAACGATAGTTGCAATAATGAAAGTTGATGGCGGCAATGAAGGAAATGGACAAACGCAAGCCCTAAATTCTCATAGTGCGCAAACATCACTGCTGACAAAAAGCATTTTAAAAATGAGGAAATCTGTAATATATCCAAGGGTGCAAGATAGTTACTATTCAGTGCGCATAACGTTAATGCAGAAACAGCACCATCACTCATAGGCTAAGAGCCAGTTATGACTGTGGAGTTACTCATCAGCGTGCTCCGACTGACAACATTGCCAGGCCAGCATCTCTGCTATAATGGCAGTAACAAAAGTTGAGGCAGTCAAAATATACTGGGGAATGCAATGAGCAAGCGCCATTCCCTGTGTTTTAGATCAGCATGAAGAAAAAATAATAATCAGTGCCCAGTGTCAGAGTTCAGAGTGGGTGGAAATCACTGTTAAATCTGGCTGTCTGCAAGTCATAGGAGTCATCTCAATAGAGTCACTGGGGATTGCTTCGATTGCTTTAACTTCTACTAAAAGGAAATTTGGGTCAATTCTTGAAGACGTGAGCTGGTGTAGATGAGCTGATGCTAGAAGTTACCAGATTTTTTGTTTGGTAAGAACAAATTCATTTAAAAAGCACACCCTTTTATTATGATGATGCAAAAACCTGAGAATGAGGCTGTGGGATGTTTTAACTTTTTTTCTCAGGCACAGGAAATGTGCTCTGCTCCTCCTGAAACTGGTGTAACCACAGTTGAAATATGGTTTTAGGAGAAGGGCTTAAGAGTAGACAGACTGGATAGACCCCAGAGGAGAGGAACAGGAAAAAAGGATTAGAAAACATGCTTATTGAAATCAGGTGAAGGAACTGATTTGTCTAATTTAGCAAAAAGAGGCCTGAGGGGAAACTTCATCTTCCAAAACATATATGAATGATGTGGAGGAACAGTGAGCAATTGTTGAGGCACTGGGACACACATTCAGGGCTCCTCATTAGAGGTTTTTTAAAATGTGGTTATAGGAAACTCTGCCAGGGATAGTCTACAACTGCTTGATCCCAGCTTGTAATGCAAAGAGCGGGGCCAAAATAGCCTTGCAATTCTTTTCCAAGTCTTCTTTGTTACAATCTTAAAAAGCATAAGGAAAAGGCTATTCAAGACACAAACCCCACATTCCAGGTTGCACCAGTGAAAGGAGTCTACGTGTGTCGAGGCCCAGGCCCTGCACAAGTCAGCCCTGATGTGCCATTGTAGTTTTTGAATGACCATATCACAGATGCTACAACAGCTGTTACTGATTTTCAGAAAAGTATCTCTGAAGTCTGAATAACTGAGGGACAGAAAAGAAACAAGACAGAAGTACAAAAGTATTAACTGCTCAGAAATACTTCTGAAAAAAGGGACAGCAAAAAGTTTTAAGGACAGTGTAGTACAAGACAACGTGGGTAGAAATGAAAGGAACAACATGGATAATTTAATCAAGAAGGTCAAACAGTTGGTTAATCTGCAGTAAAGGATTCTACCAGCTCAACTATTGAAATGGTTTAAGACTTTGACCATTCTGAAATTCCTATTGCTGCACTTGCTTTACAGGTGCAGTAGAAAGACATGATAAACATTCAGAAACTTGAGAAAACTTCAGATGAAGCTGATACCACCAGGGAAATGCTTGTGAGAACGAGACAGCTGATAAATTACTGAACTCTTCTGGAAAGCAGGGAAATAGGAAAATCCCACAGAATAATGGGGAATGCAGCATTATAGCCAAAAAATCAAAGAACAGAGATGTAAAAAGTGATAGCAATTAACAAAGTAAGCAACTATGACTGTTAAACTTCTTCTGTTGACAGGCAAACTCTTCCACATTGATATATAAAACAAAATAAAAGAAGTGGCAGTGCTGCAGCCTGGCCTTTTACATGGAAAATTAACGTGTCAAGTCATTTTTCACACAAGGTTCAATCATTCAAGAGAACAACAAATGGCTTCAAAAAAACCTTCATGCTTTTTCTGAAATCACATGACAGATATCTTTACAAATTATTCTGAAACATCTTGATGTGTCACAGAGTACCTGTAAAACTAGTTTTATCGTGGTGCAGCGTGCACAGCTAGATCAATGTAATCTTGAGCGAATGATTTGATAATAGATAAATGTCAGGCATTGCTGCGTTATCTCACCTCTGGCATTTGATTGGCCATTAAAATAAAAAGTAGGTGGAGACAGCACAAGCACCATATGACTCAGAAGCCGTACACTGGAATTAGATTTTGGTGGTTGCAGAAGTCCTTGAAGTGGCAAAAAAAAAAATACCCCCCATGCGTTCAAGACAGCTTAGCACTGTAAATATGAGCTGGTTATCAACCAGATGTGAGTAAACAACAGATAGTGCAGCAAGAACCCCCCAGGTCCCGGCTCATGTGTTATTTTGGGAGGCAGAGCATACAAATGCTAATGCACATCCTTTGCAATAGATTATGGGTCAGTACAGATGTATAAAAGGATATGCTGTCAAATAGTCAAAATGTGCCTCCACTTGAAACAGACTTGATTTTCAAGGGCCTACAACTGGAAGGCTAACTGACACATCTTCAGCTTAGAAGTTACTTCGGATAGATAGAGTGCCTTAAAAAGACTAGGCATTAAGTGGAATTAATTTTAACAAATAGTAGAATTCATCAGAGTTCTCAGATAATTATGCTTTATCATTAATGCTATTCAGGAAGGAAAATGGGAAATATTTGCTGAGAGTTGTGAATCAAAGCAGAGCATCAGCCGTGACAGCTCTGCCATGGGGCAGTTGGAGGAGCACAAGAAGAAGGCCCACAGAAAGAATGTTTCTAATTGAACTTTATGCAGTGTGGGAAACAGTGCAGTACTTAACAATTCTGGGAATATGTAGAAAGCTGTCCAAATGAAAAAAAAACCCCAAACCTGTCAAGGCCTCATTCTGGACTGAAGCTACTTTGGATGGCACAGGAAAGAATCACGCAGGAGTTTTAGAATCTCTTATGTTTCTATAGTCCTCACAGCTATAAGAGGTTTGTGTATGGAATGGAACTATTTCATCACTAAGTAATATATTACAGAGGGTAACTAGCTGTTACTAGTTCATTTAAGAAAATACTTTCAAAAGGCACTGTGCACCAAAATTGCAAGACTAAATATATTGTATCGTAAAAAAAGACATTAATGATTGCTTCCTGGAGATGAGCATTATAGATTTCAATTTGTAGCTACAAAGCAATGACATTTTCAGTGCACTCAGAAAATTGTACATTGTCTATTAAGTGAATTGAAGACTTTGAAAATGGATATGGGTGTTCAGTTTTTATCTCCACACAGCTGTTGAAGAACTAGGTAAAACCACTCGCTTTGACATGACTCCTGAAGGAAAACGTTGATCCAAAATGGTTACTTACAAGCAAAACAGAAGTCACACGCATTCCCCCAAGTTGCTCAAATGTGTTCAGCACAGTCTTTCTATAAGCTAGCAGAATCACTCAAATACTTGTAAAAAGGAATAGAAAACTGAACAGAAGCTTTAAATCAGTACAGTCTGGGCAATCACAGACTCCCTTATCACTTCCAAAAATGACTTGCTTAGAGTAAATTGCAGAGCTTTGATAGTTCAGATAGCTGTACAATTCACATGTTCAGAGTGATGATCACCTTCGAATTTAACCACTTAATTTAAGAACTTCAGTAATTTTAAATTGCTGTGTTTCACTGAGTGGCAGGCAGAGACTCAAGTGCTACAGTATTTCAAAAAAATTTTCACATTATTGGGTGTTCTTCTTAATATTTTTCTTTCAGGGAATCCAGAGAGCATTTCTACAGTTGAGCATGGAAAATGGAACAGATTTCAAGATTACCGTAGAAAAGTAAGAGAGTTTATGCTTTTTAAAAATCAGAGCAGAGGAGGCCTTCTCTGGAGAATGTACAACTCCTAAGCCTGCCGCTTGCCCTTTTCTGTGAGCTGTTTGACCAACGTCCTTGTGTGGGCTGTGGAAGAAGGTAGAAAGAAAGGTAATGACGTTTATGTGGGCATCAAGAGGCTTCTCTGTCTATTTGCTCTCCCGAAAGAGCCCTGCCCAGGTCAGGTTTTTTCCCAGTAGGTATTTCTGCTTAACACTACTTCCACAGAAGCAGATAGGAATGAGAGTTTACTGATATTTGAACACTTCCCCACTTGTGGATTCAGATATTTTTACCTGGCTGCAGGTTACTTCATTTGTTACTTTGGTTTTACTAGGCTTCGACTTGATGTCAGAATAAATCCTTCCTGTGTGCTTTTAACTAGCCTGGTACAACATTTACTGATTAAATGCTTGGCTGAAGACTGAGCTGAACACTGTAAGTGGTTGCCATGAGCTTTGTCTCAGCAGGTGGGATTGGTGCAGAGCATACCACAAAAACCCTGACAGCCCCATACCGCTGTCAGAGTCCAGATGTGGGGAGCAGGATTTTTGAATGTTATGGGAAAGTCAGACTTCAGAGGTAGTTATTCAGGCCTGCTTAGGAGGAGGTGCAGTTCTTTGGAGCAGGAAGGTACCACTGCAGCCTCCTGCAGCCTGGCTCACAACATGTACTGCTCTTCAGGCTGGAAGGGAACAGGGCAGGGAGCCACAAACTACAGCCTCCAGAAAGCTTGGAAATGAAATGTCAGGAATTAAATATTACCCAAAGAGCCTAGGAGAGATTCATTGGAGCTGATACCTTGTGACCTCCCATTTAGTGGGACAAGACCAAAATTAGGCTCCTGTGAGGTAAATGTAAAGAGTATCTTTCACTTCCAGAAAATGAGAATCTGGCTCAAAGAGATTTTATTATTCAGGGTGCCACTTTAAATGCTAATCACTATTTGCAGGCTCATTGCAGCTTCAGACTGGCTTCTTCAAAGGAATGAAGGGGTATTTCACGTTCATCTACCAGTGAAATATGAGAATCCCAGCTCCAAGGTACAAGGGGCACAGGCCAAATGTGACTTCAGTGATTGTTTTGCCAATGTCTCTTTTAGTCTCCATGTCTGTGAGTAGTCCTAGCTTAGATGGTGATCTTGTGCTGGAGTACCTAAATTGGACCTAAGGAGGGCTACAAAATCTGACACCAGACCAATGCCACACAGCTGGAAGAGAAGAGGCTGTTTCTCTGAGGTAGCTGCAATAAGCAGTGTTGGCTGAGGACAGAATTATTCCCCAGCACAGTGTGCCGAAACACCCACTGATTAAAATAGGAATTTAGAAGTCCTGATGTTAAACCTATTAATGCAGTCAGTGTATATGCATCAAACTGGGTACAACTTCTGGGTCATAATCCAGCCATTCTGGGCCTACCCAGCCTGTAGACCCTGGTGGTTGTCCTCAGTTTGTCACTTGTGTTTGGCGTGACAAGAAGGTGTTAGGAATCACCTAGTGCAAATCTAGGGAGTTTCTGCCCAGAATAATTGCTGAGACCTGGAGATATGCTCTAAAGCACCTAGCTTTAGGTGCTTCTATTTTTGGAGGGGTAAAATCTAAAGTAATGCTGAACAGTGGTAATGCAATTACATCAATGTGATTTTTGAGAATTTTGGGTATTTAGAGAGAGGTTAATTTCCCCCCAGCTGCTGGTTAGAAGTTTGAAGGTGAGTATCTGAGAGGACTGTGAAGCTTGCAGGTATTGGAATAATAGTATTGATAAGGTGATGGGCTTTTGCCTAGATAAGGTAGACAGGAAAAATCAAACTGTATTTCTTTGAGTGAATTTATCAGCTGTTATTTCGACAGAGTTAGGTTGCTTTCTTGTTTTTATTTAAGGAAAATCAGTAATCTTTGCATTGTCTCGGAATTTACACTGGCTTCCTCTAATTTTTCAAAATGAATGTCTGTCTCGCTGCAGATGTTCATTTCTTGTGTTCCTTCTCTGTAAATAAACTTGCACATGTTCATTTACCTGTTCAAATTTTTCTTACTGAAAGTAACTGTTCTTACTGCTCAAGCTATTTACTTTATGAGTCCTGGAAGAAGTCAGTAAGCTGTGATTACAGATTGTCACTGTATGAAGTAAATTGTGTAAGAATATGGTATCAGCTTTGGTAAGTGGTGTCAGATGGTTATGACACAGTGCACTTTTGGTGCCACCTCTGTAATACGGAAGGACAGTGGGCTTGCCTGACTACCCCTCTCACTAGCCTGGGCCTGAAAGAAATGGAAAGACTTGCATGCGAGAGAAGACCAATATGTTTATATAAAGGAGGCTTAAAATGCATTCCACAAAAACTATTTCTTAGATTTTTTTCAAGTCATTAGCCTTGCCTTTTACAGGAAATATACTGCAGCTATCTTGTCCAGCAGCCTTTTAATTTTAGGATCTTTGTTTGATTTTCTCAATAAGTCTCATCAGGTGCACAGCTGTCAGGTCAGAATTGAACCTCTGTACACCCACAGCTGGATGGAGTACTTGGGGTTTTCCCAGGGATGTGTTTTTGTCATGGAAACTGCACTCCTTATGAGTAAAATGGTGAACATTTTCAGTTTTCTCATGGGAAAACGTAGAATAAAATTAATTCCAAAGCTGAAAATGTTGAATGGCATTCCCAGACTCACCAGTGGCTTATATAACGGAATCTGTCACTTCAGAAAATTCATAATGCAATCTCTCTGCATAGTACAGGCAGCCTTATAATTTAACGGCCTAAGAAAATTCAAGAATGCCAATGTGGACACCCCTGTGTTTCACTGCAAGAAAGAATTACAGCACAGTTCTTAGGAATTCTATTGTGTAAGAACTAGCAATAGCATTAAAAATGCTGATATTCAACTAAAATGCCTTTATTTTACACTGTGTCTCAATTGAATGAAGGAAAAATACCCAAACAAAGCTGTACTGTATTTTGAATATTACAAAATCATGGTTATGTTTGACATAGAAATAATTTCCATTGAAATCATTTTAGTATGTGTATACCACAAAATCACAGAAAATACTATTCCTATAAATAAAGATAGCAGCTTGAGAGGTGGCTGAGTCAGTGTGAAGAATAACAGGGGTTTACTGGGAAAAGGGTGATATTTTGAATACTCATAATTTATTTACTCAGTCTGTCTTAAAATTTCAGCCCATCAATTATACATGAAACTGAATACCATAGTACAGGAGGGGACTAAAAGGCAAGTATTCCTTTCCAGCTCTAACATCTCAGTATTTAACTATGCTCACTATGCTACTCCTTAGCATAGTGGTAGGACAGATGGATAAGTGTTGGTAGATACGAGATTTATAGTTTGGCATTATTTAACTGCTCCATAATTTGCTTGTACTAGCACCCTCGAGACACATTTTTTCAGAAAGTCTGATTTTTCTGCATTTATTCTAGTAATGGTATACTGAGAGTTGTTAAGGAAATTAAAGTCCCATTTCAGGCCCCAGTTCAACAAAGCGTTTAAGTAATTCTTAACTTATAGTATATCTTAAACCGAATCCTATTTAACAAAGGGGAAAAAAAACCCCACGAGTCTTCAGAGAGACTTCCTCACATGGTTAAAGTTAAGAGCGTGGGATGTTTGTTAAAGCGAACTTAGAAATGCTGCCTGAATTTCAGACACTGAAGAGACTGTCTGTGGAAAGGGACACGATAGATGAAACTACCTGTTGTCCAGAAAGCCTGTATGATGTGGTGAAGGAGGCAGGAAACTTGATTCAAATTTCGGATCAGAATGACTTGGATTTATCATGCTTTGAGACATGAAAAACAAAAAAGAGTTGTTTTGCAAGGAAAAGAGTGATCTTGCAGTCACAAACTTATTGGGCAGTTAGGCGTGTTCTCCTGAGACATCATGACCTTGGAGGCTTTGCTGAAAAGCTAAAAAAAAGACCTTGTCTAAGGATGAATGGAGAGACTTCCATCAAACTGGCAGCTAAATCCCTTGTATCTTTCTGTCACTAGGAGCATCTTTTAGTAGCATTGTCTCTGCTCCCTGTTCTGGAGAACTTTAGGGGGGCTGTATTGACAATTTAATGGCTGTTTTGTCTAGTACAGCTCCAGGTCCTGGTAAAGGACTTGAAAACTGTGGGTAGATAAGTATCAGATTTGGTTTTGTGGAGCGTAATATCTATTTCCTCAGAAGATTCTATGATACAGATTTCCGTTTTCAAAGTAAAACACCAGTAAAAATATTTATGTCCACCTCACCTCCCCAATAAATTGGAAGCTGTTATTTACAGTCATTAACTCGGATACAGTTACTTACTTCATACAGGTGGTCTTCCTTATGAAAATTCTGTGATATTCACCAGGAAAATACCTGATAGCCTTGTGGTTTGCCACCTGGTGTGATGCAAGGTAAAAATCCCCAATTTCACCTGTGAAGACACTCAGATGACAAATAGCGAGGAAAAGAAAAAATGACTTTCTGTCTAAGTAAGCTGTTTCCTAGTTGTTCATGAATGAAATTAAAAATAGCCATGAAGTATAAAACACCAATCATGATGACAAAGACATGTTGCCGCTCACTAGATTGGATCATTAGGGAGATCAAAATATATATAAACCCCAAGTTTTGTTAGAGGAAAAAAGGCGATTTTATCATGTTTAATGAAAATTCCCCTGTGATAGAAATTCAGCACTGCAAAATGTGTCATTTTTCCATATGACAGCACAAAACATGACACAGGGAAAGCTCAGACTCAATAGATTTCCTAATTAATTATGTATATATTTCAGCATAAGTCATAGCTGCCTTTTAGAAACTGTATAAATGGGTTTGTAGTGAGTCTACACAAACACACATTAATATGTAGCTAATGACAAAAAATGCTTTTCTTTATGCGATAGCAAATCATTATTAAGCAGAAGAAAGTTAATATGCTAATATTGCACTGCACAGTTAATTTCACCACATTCTTGTTTTAACTCCAAGGCACTCAGAATTTCTTCTGTGTACCTTTTATTAAGTTTGTCTGAAGAGGGCAGCCTTTCCTAATACACTTGAAATTTTCTTAATTTGACAAGGTTACTGTACGCTGAACAAATGGACAAAGGACAAGTTCACGATCCAAAGTTTGCCTCTCATTATTGCCTGTGTTTTCACTGAAGTTTCTCTCCATGTATATTTATCAACCAACTGCAAAGAATATTATTATTTTAAATATTTGACCTCTCTGGTAAAATACAGTCCAGTTTCACTTACTCTCAGTGCTAAATGAATGAAGACTTGCTGTGATATTTCTAGAAAGAAAGTAGAAGAGAATGCTATTAGGAAATTTCTGGAAGTATAGATGTTTATTCTTTCTGCAATCTAGAAATAAGTGTTATTCACATGTATTTTTAAAAGCTAAGACTGCATGTGAATAGAGCAGGAAAATATCTGTCCCTTTGTGCTGACAGTCCTCCTAATCTTTTATGGTTTTCATGCTGAACTCCTCTTCAGGCTTCAAAAAGAAGCATTAGCCTGAAAGTCGACAATGATGTTACAATTTCTTTTATTTTAGAGTTTAATCATAAGGAAACTTTAAAAAAAAAGAATCTTACAGCAAATTCATGCATTGCCATGTTACCAGGAAAGATGAATGGCTACTCTGCATTTAGCAATTAGTGTGATAGATTTAAGGGCTCTTAGAAGAATTTATTGCTCTGTGCCTTGATCACGGAGCAGGGAGGGGCATTTGACGAAGGTGGGATGATAAATTCTCACAGTTATTGCTGCTCTAGCCACTGTGCCACATCTCTCTCACAGTGACAGCCAGATTTGAATGCCAGTCTCACCCTCCGTGGTGTTGGGATTTAGACTGCACGACAGGCCTGGGGGAGAAGGAGTGCTCTCTGAACACAGGGAGCGAGCACAGGGGTTGGGAACAGGGGGAACCTGAAAGCTGCTGCTGGTAGAAGAGGAAGGTAGGTGGACACAATAGGTGTAGGATTTCACAACATTTACTTAAACAAGCATCCTGTTTGCAAAGGAGTATCACCTGGATGACTAGAATCCCTATAAAAACCACGTCCAACACATTGCTTGGGCAGTAAGAGTGGTGGTGTGGATCCTGTGCAGAACAGTCAGCTAACTATATCCTCAGTAGTTCTCTCTAGAAATGTCTGCAACAAAACGAGATCCCTTTATGTACCCAGGAGCCCAGTAAGTTTGCTGTGGTGGTTGACAGCTGGCAAACCTTGTACCACATCCCAGTCACAGCAGCTGTCACCCATGCCAGTTATATTGTGCTTGCACCGACTACAGTCAAACTGCAGTACAATGTCACCCCTTCCATTTGTCCGCTTCTTTTTTCAGCTGATGATTAGGCAATACCAGTGCTAATCTAGTCAAGCAATCTCTTTTTTTAATTTGATGACTTTTTAGGGTCTTTTGTACAAAGAAATTTTCCTACTGTCATTAAGGTCAAGGTAGCAAATAATTTAATTTATTCCTCCCACAAACTTCTACTATTATTTAAAGCTGCCAGCTGTTCAGGGTACCAAACTCATTGCAACATCATTGCCTGACAGAAAGCTTGCTTAAAATCTTATCATTGCAAGGCTCTTTACCTGGTTTTACAGTCCTTGAATATCATTCATGTTCACTGATCCAAACCCACCATTTTTTCTGACTTTGTCTTTCCTACAGCAGCCACTTACTCAGACATCAAGGCAGATTGCTTCAGTGCCTTCCAGCCAATGACGGGACTGATCTGAAAAGTGTGGGGCTTCCTCATCTTCCCATTTTAGCATTGGATTGCTGTGAAAGAGAGCAGAAATTTCATTGTCTCCCTACTTGAAAAGCATCCAATTTCCTACATAACAAACAGTTGCATACTTGTGCTGTGCTGTTCTAAGATGTCAGATCCTCTCCTTACAGGCCAAAGACCCACTAGATTATTTCTAAATACTCTAAGAAATTACACCTTAATTGTCTTTATATCAGCATTTTCCCTTGAGACAACACCTAACTAAAACTCATTGCTTGTTTTCACTTTCTGTGACTAATCTTTGGAGGGAACTCTTTGCCAGACACCAATATTCGCTGTCACTCACTGTTGCCTGTGTTTAAAGATTACATGTCTGTAAAAGGTATGGAAGCTGGATTTTTGAGGCTGAAATGGGAAGAAACATAAAAATAACTCCTACATTTCCAATACATCTTTATCTTGAAATTGTAGATGTGACTTTCTCTTTCTGCACTTAGGGAATATTTTCAAAATTAGGTTGTAAAAAATTTCACTTAGTTTACTGCATCCAAGCCTTATTAATTTAGCAGGAATTGCCAGCATTTTTCCTGAATGTCTAATTGCCTTTTGAACACTTAAAAAATTTGATTCTTCTGAGAATGACTCCTTTATCTAGAAAATAACCAGTTGTGGTTCACTTTTATCTCTCACCATTAAAGAGATCTTTATAGTACCTCCTCCACCTTTCTATGATTGCATTGTTTGCAAATAAAGATTTTTATTTTTGCACTTTACTGAACCTTCATGATTCATGCCCTTGCCTCGCAATACTGAAACACGTGTAAAATATTCTGATTATTACATCTACTGTATGCCAGATTTTACTTTAATTTCTGCACTGTTGTCTTTTGCATTGTCTTATCAAGGCTCGTCTCTGTTCTGGCTTTATTATAATCTTCAAGGTAAACATAAATCTGAATTCTTATTTTCCTTGATGAACATTAATAAAAAAAGGAAAGATCCCTGCATGCCTTTATGAGAACATCCGTTGTCTTTATGTTTGCATTTGTTCTTCTAATGTTTTTTGATACTCTCTACAGTGCATCTCTGAAGGTTTCCTACTCAGCATCAGTTTTCAGTGTGGTCACTTTATTATCTTTTAATACCTCAGACCCAATATTACTCAAAGATTCTGGGTCACTTTTCATATTTCTTATCTGTTATTATAATGGAACAGATAATCTTTCTCAGAATAGCTGCTCAAAGATAACAGCTCTCATTACAATTAATTTATTTTACGTTCTTGGTGTTATTCTTTTATCTCAAGTCAACATAGTCTTGTTAATTCCGTTTTTACAGACCTATGCAAACTTCTGAAGAAAGCCAGGTCTTTTGGTCCCACAAAACTAATCCCAATTTGCTCTCTGCCATAGCCAAGACTGTCTGCATCATAGAATCATAGAAACATAGAATATCCTGAGTTGGAAGAGATCCACAAGGTCATTGAGTCCAACTCCTGGCCCTGCATAGCACCATGCCCAGGAGTCACACCCTGTGCCTGAGAGCATTGTCCAAACACTTCCTGAACTCTGTCAGGCTTGGTGCTGTGACCACTTCCCCTGCACCTCCTTGTGCCTCAGCATTTCATTTACTCGGGGAAATGGTGAGACTCCGAAGGACATGAAAGATTTCATATGTTCCAAGGTCTTCTGATAATGCATCTTATATTTCCTTGATCATTCTTTCAACAGGAGTAGGTGTCCTGGTGATATCAGTACTGTGGTGTTCCCTGGCTCATTGTTTAAGTTACTGATTGTTGATAATAGAACATTGCTCAACATAATACTACACTTTCTTCCTAGCTCACAGTCTTTTTTTCCTCAGAAGCAGCTGCTTTAGAAAGCCACTTTATGACTAAATTTTCTCTCATATGGCTGTGCTGGGCTTCCCTACCTTCTATCTAGTGCTTGGGAGAGTTCTTGACCTCAAAGCATCAAATGTCTCCATATTTTTCTTCTTTTTTTCTCCAGCTAATTTCTCCTCCTTATCTAATTGGATATTTCCAAGTCTTTTGACTTTCTTACAATTTCTTAATTGTACATTTTTTGGGATAAGAATGCCAATTTTATGTCAACTCCACCTGGAAGACTTGAAGGTTGTTCCTCGATCTCTTTGCAGCTTATCTTCAAACTCCCTGGCTTTGGAAGAAAGTGCTGACTGCACAGCAAATCTTGGTGTCTGTAGCATCTCCACAGAGAAAGTTCTTTCACCATATAAAATTCCTAAGAAACACGTTATTGCTTCTCACCAGCAGTAACGGTTGTTCAGCTTGTTTGTGATTTCAAGGATTCTGCGCTTTGGTTGATCAATACAAGTAGGAATGGAGAAGGAATTAATGGTTACAGTGTTGTTGGCTCAAGCTTGACCAGTCAGTTCTGCTAAGGTAGATGAGGTTTGAGATGGATAGCACAATTTCTAATATCAGTTCTTATTTGATTTGTGAGATACAAAAGGCCTGTGGACTTCATCACCATTTAAATACATACTTTGAAACTTAAAATTAAATATTAGTTTTAACAATCAAGTAGGATACGGAAGGTCATATAGAGAAGGGCTGGGGATTTTTTAGCACAAAACTCCTCGTTCGTAAATGTAAAGAGCATTTCTGAAGAGAGGATATTTTTATCCCTGGCTTTGTCTAGAAGTTTTCTTTTTTCCTTCTTTAATGTCTTTATTAAATAGGTAAATTGGAATGGACAAAGATAAAAAAGAGAGGGAATCACAGTATTATGAAACCCCTGCACCCTGGTTCAGAGCCCATGTCAATTTGTTAGGTGTCAAGAATCCATGGATGGGGCAAGTGATAGATGACTTATACTACTTTTGGCAGTTTCACCTCAAAAATTATGGGTAACTATGTTGATGATCGAGACTAGACAGTGGATATAAAATGTGAGTACTTCGAGTGAGTGCCTAAGTTCCTATAAAAGCGTCTACTGAATGCATTTCCTTCATCAAAGCCCAAACCCACAGGTTCAGAGATGTACTCCTATGGTTGACAGCTCAGTCAATATCTCTCCTGCTCTGTCTCTTCCTGTCATAACATTGATTTCTGTAAGCTAGAGGAAGTAATCCCTGATGACATTGTGTAACAGTGTTAAGGAGAGATTGTTTTCCCACTATGCGCTTTTTCATACACAACTTATAAATGTATTTCATTACTTACAAACTTCACCCCTTGTAACTCCATTGCATTTTATGTCCTGCCATTCTATCCAGATCAGCTGCTTTCTTAATGTTTTCTTCCTGATTTTACACTTTTATGGAACAACGTACTTGGTGATTCCCCTGCATCATCTCATCACTGCAAAACAGTGATGTCACTCTGACATATGCTATTCTCTCAGCTGCCAAGCAAGCTGAAGGATGCGTCATGCACCCTTTGCATGGAGGAGAAGACCATATTGTCATGTCGGGTACCATCCTTCCACTGCTGTCAACATCACTGCACTTTACTTTGTGTCCTAGCCCTGTGATCAGCAGTGTTCGCCATCGAGTGGTAAAAACTGCTGCATAGCTGTAATGAACTGACATTCTTGTTATTAATCTGATTATCTAACCTTTTCTGTTTTTTTTTTTCTAAAAAAAAAAAAAAAAAAATCAAAATCCATCTCACTGCAATTTTGTAGAGCTAGCATCACTAGAAAGCGGGAAGTTTTCCAGGAATTTTTGAAGGATTTTTAACTTGTATGGTTTTGAAGAAACCATGGATATTTAAAGTACTTCGAATTTGTTTTGTCTTATGTCCAAAGCACTAGCTATGAATTTCCAGCATAGTCTCGGTATTGTTGAAAAATGGGATGAGGTTTTGAAAGGAGAGAGGAACTGTGTATATTTATGGCACAGAAGTGAAAATGGCTTCATGGGTGAGCAGCACATTTGTAATGAACAGGCTTTACCGGGGTTTGTCTCCCCATGGAGCCAGGTGTGATACCAGATTGGAAGCACAGAGATACCCTTTCCACTGAGCTGACTTCTCTGATCCCTTGAGATGATGTTTGTGAGGAAGAGGCTGTAAAGGATTTAGTATTATCAAGTGTGTGAGGTCTTACCTCACACAGAGAATCAGCATGGCTTAAGGGTGTCTGGAGCCAGACCAGAGGCAGGTATGGATTGATATGCAGGCATGAAGTCTGTGTTGTTTCATGAGATGTCACTGGTTCAAATTTCAGACTCTCTAATTCCTCTAAGCACCATTTTTGATCAGATAGTATCAGATAAGTTGTCACCATTTCTATATACCTTGTACATAGAAATTAATAACTTGGCATTTTCTGTACTGCATTGTTGTGGGATAAGCTCAACAAGTAAAAAGAAATAAAACTCAATACTTCAAAAACCAGCTCCCACTGCTCCAGTCTGCTATGGTTAATGTCAAAAGGACTTCGCCCATTATTTGTTTCTGGAGAGTCATAAAGGACATTATAGCCCTTTAAAGTATGAGAAGTTAAAACTTTATTTTTCACTCATGTTTCTCTTCATAAATTCCTGCTGTGAAAAAAAAAAATAAACAAGTAAACCCATAGGCCTCTGTCCCACAAGAAGCATCCACTGAATATTGTTTCTTTTTAACATAACATTGCTGGTTCCTCTTGGCAAAAGTCACAGATATACAAAACTCCATTAAAAAAAAAAATCAAACTTCAGAGAAAGAACTTCAGTGTGTTAACATCTTACAGAGTTGTCAGCTGTCTGTGTTACTTTCTTCAGTAAATGATTCTTTTAATTTAAGAGAAAATCAGTGAAATTCCATAGCAAATACTAGAAAAAAAAGAAATCTAGATATTGGACAGTGCAAAATACATCCTGAATTTCATCTCTGCCTGTACATAAACAACTGGAGTCTATATTCTTTAAACAAGCAGCATCTCTCATAAACCTGATGAACTAGAGACCAGCTGAATGCCAGCAAGGTTTTGGGCCAGAAAACCAAAGAGCCCAGGAATTGGTGGTATATCAGGTATATCATGTAACTATAGCTGTATTCTCGGAGTACTACATGTGTAAGTCTAAGTAGTTTTTCTTTGGAAAAAAATTGTTTTTATATGACTAAATGTTTGGTATATGATCCATTTATTTTCATAGTTTATTTTCTCTATTTATAAAGAAAATTTTTTTCTCCCCTTCTTGCCCAGCCAAAAAATTCTAAGTACTGCAAGTCATGACAGTACCTCATGTCTTTACCAATGAGCTGCATTTTAAAGATTAACACAGGTTGTGGGAGTTCACAAGGCAGTTCACAAGTATCCCCATTGCATAACAAATTTGCTACCATAATAACCCTTTGCAATGTAGAAGAGGACAAATTGCTTAGGTCCCTTGGTAGCAAGGAGAACAGGGGCTGTGGGTAGATTTAATTTCACCTAACATTAGCCATCCCCACTTAGATGTCTCAATTAAACTGCCTGCTTAGCCTTTCTCTCCAGTGAGTGGATGGAAAGAGACAGGTACTTCCAAACAGTAAATCATCCCAACTCAAGATGCTTTTCCAGACTAATGGGATGAATTGCTATGCCCATCAGAAGAATTTATAAGTTTATTTTAAGTTTATTTGGGTTTTTTTCAAGTTATGAACTTTGGCTTTGTTATCAGAATATATACTCTTTTTTGGTTTTTTTTTTTTTGCTTTTAGAAATATTGTCAGAGTAATGACACTTGTAACTCTCAGCTCTGCTCTTCTTTCATAATTTTGAAGTGTGGCCTTATCTTGAAGCTCTCCTTGACTGACTGAGGAATTATTTAGGGACTGTACATGTTCTTGGCTTGTATTGCATACAGTCATTGGCAGCCTTATCCCAAGAATGAAAAAATAATACATGTTTTCATGAACTCTCCTGTCGAGCCATACTCCATTGTATTGGTTTCCATGTATTCTTCTATTAGTTTTTTTTTTCCTGGCTTCTTGCTATGTTATCTACTGTGTTGAGTAGTAGGAATCTTCTGAGAAAACAGTTTTCCTGTGAGCTGCATATAAAAAAGCATCTTTGCACATATACTGCATCATTTGCTCTTCTTTTATCTGTCCCACTTTACTGCTATGAGAAGTACTTTTTTTCCTGGTCTCACTGGGATTTGGAGGCAGTCTGATGTTTCATCAGCATTCCTAGCATTCAGGCTTGGGTCTGGCTGTGTGCTTGAAGCATTACACCTGAATCTCCATCAGATTGTCTCCTCTCATACTGACTGCTCTCTGGGCAGCAGTGTGCAGACCACCAGCTTTCCTCTCCATATTTTCCATAACTTCCATCTCAGATACAAAACTCACACATGCAGTTTCCAGTTTTGTTGCCTTTATAAGTACAGTTTCCTGTGATTCTTAAACCTTTCTAAAATTTTCAGCAGAACTTCTTGATCTTTTAAAACAACTGGTAGTCACCTGCAGCTCAGTGAGTTTGACCTCTCTTCACAGGTGGGGGAAATGAGGGAAGGGGCGAGGACATAAGGAACAGCTTGGACGAGCAGGTAATTAGGGCAGTCAGTCTTAATTAGTTTTTAATAGTTGGGGAGGGGTTTTTGTGTCTGCATATGGCTCAGAGGCAGCTTAGGGAGCAAAAATGAGCTGGGAAAGCAGAATGGAGATAAAGTTAGGTAAGAGAGGGGACTTGCTGGAGGCTTTGGAGGTGTTTATGGCTGTTTGGTTTAGATGGTTTCAGTAATGCTGTTAGGGGGCTCTGCAAGACCAGGAGAAAGTTTATGTCCAGGGCTTGTGCTAAAGTGCTAATTGTGCCAGAGGGAGTGTTCTTAAATGTTCTGTATTTGTGTTCTTTCTTTCTCAAAAGGGGTGATGTCGGAGGTGATTATAATGGAAGAAAGGGATGGGACTTAAAGGGCTAAATGCAGCCTGTGGTCTCTCTGGTAAAATAGCTTGTGAAAATGCAACACCTTGAGGTCTTTGAGATGCAAGCTGTATGCAAAAGCTACTTATCCAGCAGAGAATGTGGTCTGGCTTATGTCCTTTGCTGCTAGGTGTGAAGAGTAATTTTCCTAAAGGTAGGTGGTTGTCTAATTTCTACTGATTGCAGCAAAATAGAGGTGAGAGTGTGTGTGTTTGGAGTTTGTTTGTGTATAACTTTTTAAGTCATTTATTTCAAATATTTTAACCATTGAGATAAGCAGGGACTGTGGGCTGGCCTTCAGGATTTTTTTCCTATTGCCCTTTAGAACCTGGACAGAAGCTTGGATGAAAGTATTTTCCAGATATTTCAGAAGCTACTGTGAATGGTCTGATATAGAAGCTTCTGTGTGTGAGCAGTGCAGGCCTTTGCTCTATAACCCGGTGGTCTGGTTGCCTTGGAACATGTGAGTGAGCCTACTTCCTGGTCTGTGAATGGAGAAGAAAAAAAAAAGCCTGGAAGGATAGGGGAAATAAAAGTTGATCTTAGATCTCTTATACTACTATTTGAAATGTTTTTTGAAGTGCCTTCTTAACCATAATGGAAGATGAAGGTCAGCTTATAAATACTTCTGAAGCCTTTTCTTGTTTGTAAAGTTAAAAAAAGATAAGAAAATCATCTTCTGTCTTTGTCTTTGGAGGCATTTGTTTGCTGGGTGTTTGTCCTGGAAAGGATTTGCCTGTTTCTCTGTAATATTGCAGTACTGTTTCTCTGTGGGATATTTATCTTTTGGATGTCCTTGAAACTGAGACAGAAAAGTTCAAAAGAGTGATTGCTGTGAAGGAAATGTACCTGCTAAAAGTAACAGGTGTTGGAGTAAGTAATGAAACCCAAGGCTGGTATTTATGAGTTTGGATAGGAGGAAGATGCAGTTTTATTGGACAATGCTAAAGGCAGACATACATTACATATATATTAATTAAGAAAGGTGTGTGGTGCTTGTAGAAAGGCATCTTGCTGGAAAACAACTTCCAGATGCTTCTAGAAAAAATTCCAGCTACCTCGTTATTCAACTTGTTGTTCATAGATTGGCTGGTCATTCTTCTGAAGCAGCTGGAGACAATTTTTCATAAAGCTGAAACCAGCACTGTGTGCACTTTGTCTTTTCTGAAGTTTCTATCAAAAGAGAGTGTTATTCTGTTACATGGTGTATCTGTATATTAAAAATGCCTGTCCTTTTAAGGGTGTCTAGGAGAAGATAAATACACTATACAGTAATGCTAATAATTAAATTTGTAAAATAACTGCTCTTTGATAGACTAACACACAAATACAATTCCAGCAGTGGCTGTTTCTCATTAGTGGGAATGACATGCCAGCTTTAGAATATGTAATGATGTATAAGCCCTGGTGGTTATAATTGGCATAGAAATGTACTATATCCTTGGGTGTTAAAAGCCATAAGCTATTTATTTTCATACTTACAAAGAATGTACTACATTGTGGTATAAATCTCACATGGATTGTCATAATTGCATTTTTTTAGTAATTTATGTCCATATGGTTCAAATATGAATCTGTCCCCCTTATTAGCATCCTGCTGGTGACATAATGTACTGATAAATTAGTATCTCATGTCTGGAAAGCCTGTTAGAATTCAGATCTCATGCAAAAGAAATCTAAACCTACCTGGTTGTCCTGATACAAGTAGCCTTGTTGTCATGAAGATTTTTGTGATACACGAGCTTATGTAGTATAGTAGTGATATGTTTGCAAGAAAGTTGGTTACTTGTTGTGGTGTCCAGTGAATTTGTTGTTTTTTGGGGTTTTTTTGTTGGTTGCTTTTCCATTTGGTTGGTGGTTTGTTTTGTTTCTTTGTATTTTTTTTTTTTTAGAAGCACCAAATTCACATAAGTAAGGGGTGGATTTGAAGGTCTTGTGTTATGCCAGGCTGTAGCCTAAACTGGGAGTAGATGGTGTTGAAGTTGATGGTATAAAATAATTTTGAAACCAGAGATAATGTGTAATAAAACAATTGATGGAATTCTATATTAGATGCCATATTGCATTGGTTCTTCCGCAGTATGATTGTGAAGTCCTTTATGACAGGGAAATGTGCTATGGCTCTGAAAGTACATGGTATGGTCTCTTTTCTTAGCTTTGGGGGAAAAAAAAAAGTAGAGAAATGGAAGAAATATAGGGATAAATCATAAAGGCTGTTTTTTCTTAAAAGAAAAGTTGGAATGTAAATAATCCATTACATAGTCCAGAAATACCCAAAAATGAAACTCAGGTAAGGTGAAGTGATTCTGAAAGAACGATTTTGTTTTGTCATGACACCCTCCCTTCAGTCCTTCCAAGCCATGAGAAACACCCCGTGTCACTGATCTCCACTTGAACACTGAGCCGTTGACCACAGCTCGGAGTGTGACCTTGTAGCCAATTCTTTATCTGCTGGGTGGTCTGTCTGTCAAATCCACCTCTCTCCAATTTAGAGAGAAGGGTCTTGTGTGGGACAGTGTCAAAGGCTTTGCACAAGTCCAGAGAGATGATGTCAGTTGTTTTTCCTTTGGAGCATGTTTGCTTAATCTGAGTAAATTATCTGCCTGATGGGGGTAGTGCTTTGTAGCCTCAGTTTAGGCTGTGATTTAGCATTTACATATGCAGTCTAGGGGATATATATAAATTGAATATTGATATTCTGAGGTTCAAGGCTGAACAGAGCATTGGTTTTGAATTTAGCAAGCTTTTATCTGTGTGATTTTAGTGCTACTGTCTCATATTTGTGGTTTCTGGTGGTTTTTGTTTAGGATTTTTTTTTCCTACTATAGATATTTATATGGTTGAGATTGGTGAAGTTGACTGTGTGTATGATGGACGTGTTGGTGAATATTTGACATGTCTTTCTTTTATTTTGCAGAGACCTACAGCCAACAAGACTTCTGGTGCTCCTTCCTACAGCAGATGGTCCAGTTCACAGCCCCATCAGGTAATATGCCCTTGTCAAAAAGGATATGAAGCTGAGGTTGACACATTCTTCCTTTTAAAATGAACCTGCGAGGGGGTCCGAGAGCGTTATCTACCTGCACTAGCCCAACTAGGTCATGCTGGTCTCTGAGGTTGTTGCAGGATATCCTGTGGCAAACTCTTGGGTGCAGTTGCTGCTCATGGAAGGGCTTGTCCAGCTGTGCGGCCTCTGTGGTTTGTCAGGGGTCGTTATTGTGGCTGGATCCCCCTATCCTTTGCATCCTGTCATTTCAGCTAGAAGTGAGTGTGTTTGGTGCCCTTTGGCAACGTGTGAAGTCATGCTGTCCTGTGCCTTCCCCCCTGCTAACCCAGGGTTTTTTTGTGAAGTAGTAAAAGTGGTCAAAACTTCCAGGAAAACTTGTAAACCCAACCTGAAGCCAGAAAGCTCTTCAGTGATAATCAGGAAGCAATATTAATGTTAATGATTCTTTATAAGCATTTGAATGGTATTCAGGGTTTCTGTTACTTTATCAAAACCAAAAGACTTTGACTATAGACAAGGATGTGGCTTGCTTTTGTTATTAAAGAACAATGTATTTCAACTAAAGCAACTTTGTCTTTAAAAACCTCTTCAGATGTCTTTCCAGTAATGGATGTATTGTCATTGCTTTCTTCCAGCCTCTACTTTTGTTTTTTCCTACATTTCTACCTCCACTTAAAAAAACACCAAAACCCAAGCAACCCACAAAACCTGAAACCACCACTCTCCTTGATATTATGAAAAATCTAAATTATCCTGGTAAGCAAACCCTTGATCTGACGTGCTGGATTTTCCTTTTGAAAGGCACGTGTACATTAAGAGAAAAAACTTCCACTGAGTTGTGATTTGGCCTCAAAAACTAAAGCAAAAGAAACCATGAATTTAATTTGTATTCGATTAGGATGGAGGAAAAAAGTGGCTAAGTGCTTCATGGGGTGTTAGCTACCTTTTTCACTATCCTTCCAGTCTAAATAGTTCTGTTTTCACAAAGTATTGAGAGAGTTTTGTGCTTTTTCTTCAAATAAAAATATGGGGGTTTTGCTAGCAAAGTTTTCCATGTTTTCTGTCTTTTACCTTTTCAACACTGAATTTTTACTGTTGAGGGTGAAAATGAAGAATGTGTGGACAAAAAGTTAACTCTTTTCAGTGGTTGTTGCTTGCTCCACCCTAGGGTGTTAGCAAGCAAGAAAAAGTTTGTGGAGTACTGCTAATATATAGGAGCACTGCTCCCCTCTTCCTGTGTGTGTCTGCAGTTGTCTGTTAATGGGGGACAAATTCCTAAGTCAGGAGGAGATCATCCTAACAAATCATACGAAGTGCACCTTATGCTCTACACGCTCGATTTCCTTTTTGAGAGGGGAGGGAAACATAAGTGCATAATAAAGATTGTTTGTAGTGTTACAACCCTGTCAAACCACTAGCAGAGTTGAGGGATTAACTACCAGGAATGTTGCTTGAAAGTATGTCTAGACTATCCAACATCTGCAGGAAAAAAAAATTGTTCTAATGTATTAAAGCATGCCCGTGGTAATTTCCCTCCACGTATGTTGTACCCCTCACATTTGACTCTCGTCTTCCTTTGTCATTTCCACTCTAATCTTTTCTTTTTCATCCTTGTTTATTGCAAGCTTTTGTCATCTGTGTTTTGGGTTTAATAAGCTTATAAACTTGCCTCATGGATATTATAAATGCCAGTACCAACTGTGAGGATGTATAGGCTTGCTGCGGTTCTGTTTGGGAGACTGGAATACTGCTGTGCGCTCTCATGAGCTGAGTGGCAAAATATTTATATTGGATCAGAGATTTGTATTCAGCCTTGCAACTTGCCAGCATCTATATATAGTTTATTTAAATTTTTTTTTTTTAAGATGGCTTTCCAGGAAAGAAAAAGATTAAAGTTCAAAATTCATAGTCTGCATTTTCTTCAGTCTCATGCAGTGAACCCAGTGAAGGCTTTTTCACATGCATCTTACAAGAGTACACATAGAAACCTAATAGAACTGCATAGCTGAGACCTTTGATGCAACTAAGAAATGTTAAAAGTTAAATTGATTTCTTCCTTCTTTCCCCTAAGTTTTTCTTTTTTCATTTCCTCTATCTGTGTGAAGTTGGAAGGTCCGCTGGGTGAGAGATTTGAAAGGGAGGGTCAATGAGTCACAGAAAATAACACATTTTCCCCTGACTTGTTTTGCTTTGTGCTACCCAGACATGCTTATATTTTGTATTGGATAAACTGAAGCATGTTTATCTATCTCAAATATGCTATCTGGGGAAGGTTTTTAATAAGTTTCTATCAACTCATCGCTCTCATGGACACATGGAATTTGTGTGCTCAGAGGTTTTTTTTTTATATGAAGCTGTTCAGAGAATAGTGTTGTTTGGATTTTTTTTTTCCCCACTGCCTCTTGAGCCTGGGAAAGTGTCTTGTTGCAGGGGAGGCACCTTTGAAACTTGTTTTAGAGGTTCCTTCTGACTGCCCTGGGAAAGAGGCATTAATACCTGGTTCAAGCTAGGTTTCTTCAAGCATTTCTCTATTCTTATGTCAGAATAAGAAGCCAGTTGTCTAAAAGGTTGATTTTTTTTTTTTTTTTTTTTTTTTTTTTTTTTTTTTATATTTANTTTAAATTCAAGGATTCAATTCAAGAATTAAAGAATTTGGGGGGTAAGCAGGAAAGCCAAACCAAATCCCAGCTTCTGATCTGGCATCCATGGAGCTGTGTGGGATTTTACTGCCTTCAGATGCATTAAACTGGCTTGAGGGATGGATTCAAGGAGGAGATACAGATGCTAATGAGCCAAAATTGCCTACACTAAGTTCTTGGCTAGTGGCATTGCTTGATGTGTGAAGAAGTCAGCAGCAATTTTGTGAGAAGCTCTGCACTTAGTCCTTCTGTGGTACTCTGAAGGCTGCGTGTGCTTCCTCAAGTGCAACTGGCTCTTATCGCTGATGAAAATGAATGAGGAAGTGGCACTTTATCAAGCATGATGATATAGCTATTTCTGACATGATGCTGCTTTTGCTGAGTGGGATGACAGCCAAGGCAGAGCTTCTGATAGTGATGGCAACTCCGTGTGTGGGACAGTCTGTCTGACATTGGGAATCACAGGTACACAGGCAGGCTGGGACACAAGGCACCCGGCTTTGCAGCTCGGCTGTCCCTGGAAGCAGTTTTAACATTAACAATTCACTCATTACTGGTAATGTCTTGAGAACTGTGTGCTATTAAAAATGAAGAACATTAAGAAAAAAAACCCTCTTTTTTTCCTTAGAAAAAAGAGAAGAAACCAGATATTTCAGATGCCAGCTTAAGGTAGAGGCATTGAAAGAAACCACAGATAAAATGTCCTAAAAGGAAGAGTAATGGGACAACGATCCTCCTAATTTGCTGTGTCCTAACTTTTAATGAGAGGCAAAAAGTCAGTGGCACCTAGTCAGATCTCACAAATAAATCCACTTTGTATGCAGGCAGAAGATAGTGATAAAGCTGACTCCTTGCTCATGAGCCCACTAGGGAGCTGGTGAAATCTGACAATTCATTTGGTCTCCACTGTTGGCTAGCATCTTAGTGGCAGTATTCCAGGTCTCTTGCACAAAGGTTGTTAGCAAGACTATCTTTAGAAATGCTTAGATTATATTACTTTCTAGAAATATATGAATGCCTCTTCAGTATTAGGTGCTAAATGAGCCTGCAGAATAATTGGCGTGTATTAAATGCCATTAAAAATAATATAGAACATTTCAGCATCTTTCTCCTCCTCATATCTATTAGCAAGGCATTAGTTTATGAGCTTATGAAGTAAAAAATGCAGAAAGCGAGACTATGTCCAATGGGCCACAGGACAGGAGGGCTCTCAGCTGTGATTCCATAATGTTTCTCTGTCTGGCTCCACTGCTGCTTTGTTACAGAGTTACTGCTCTGACTTTCTGGTAGTGGCAAAACAAGCTCATTGCTTTCTTGCTGGTAGTCAGAGCTTTGCCCATTGCTGAACTTGGCATCAGTGCCTTAAGGCCAGAATGTGCTTTTTCTTCAATATCCTGCTCTTTAAACACGGGGATAAGTAATATATTTTAGTACACAGTGGTTAGCAGTTTCTTAGAGGAATCTGGACACACAATGGATGTTGATAAACATTCAGTGTATTATCTATATTTTAAACAGCTGGAATCTTGTAGTTCTTTATAAGATAGTTTATAATACAGCTTCTTTGTTACTGAGATGATGGAAATACCAGTATGCCAGTCAGGAAGACAGAAGCCAGGAAAGGTGATATTCCAGCTTTACTGTGGCAGCTGTTTCCCTGAATTCCAGGTCAGAGATTTCAGTATACGTAATCTCTCTCTCTTGCTTTGTCCCTGTTATGTCTGTGTCCCTGCTTTCCCCTTGGCCTTGTTTTTGCCCTTGTATTCTTCCTGTGTATGTGTTGGAGCAGTAATGTGTTGATAAGAAGATAATTAGACAGGTGTCAGTTCAGTAGGCTCTTTCACAGTGCACAAGGTCAAAATGAACCTTGTGATTAATTGTGCAGCATGAGCGTAAAGCATTTATTTAGTGTTAGGAAGCCATACCACTAGGTATGGCTGCTGGTAGCAGCTGGGACTGTTGTAGCCTGCTTGTATCAAACTGAGACACCTCCAAGTGGAATTCATGACTGCTTAGAGCCGGGAGATGGGTCATAGTGAGTTTCCTGGATGGGTTCTGGCAGGCTACCTCAACACAAAGATAATTCGACAAATGGCTCAGAAAATCCATTCCTGTGAAGTGAGTTTTCTTTTCAACTGGTGGAAGATAGCTAGTTCTAAATACTAAATAAAGAGTAATAAACAGTCATGTATTCAGCTGCTTTGAATCTTTGTTGTGTTTGCTTTCCTTCAGTGCCTCAAGTCTGACTCAGAAAGTCACTGTCTCCCTGATGACTCAGCTCCTTGCTTTTCTGCTGAGCACTGCACACTGTGGCAGTAAATTTGAGGTTGTGTGCCTGTCCACTAAAAAACTTACTGAGAACACCACCGATTTTCCCAGAAGCCACTGAACAGATGTCAAGTGGCAGAAAAATTCCTTCACTGTTGAGCTGGGTTTAAGCTGCACCAGTGTGCTCATCTAAATGACAGTGGCTTAGTCCAGCTACTGGGGTTAAACCATAATTTTAAGGGTCAGATGAGATCTGGACATTTTCCAAAGACAAACCAGGCAACCCAAGCCACAGAAATATGTTCCTTCCTCCCAAAAAACCTAGCAAAATTCAATGGGCTTAATTAGACTTGATAAGGGAAATTTGCCAGTTTTGCAATAAATGGAGTGAAAAATCCCTGAATACCTCTTTTCCATAATATATCTTTTCAGAACTAGGCATACCTCTAGACCATACATCATCATAGTTTTGCAACATTGCATTTCTATCCTGGCTACATTTGGATAAGCACATGGAAAAATCAAGTATTCAATAATAGAAACTGAATTTTTTGACATTGTTGTCAAATGGGCTCACTGAATTTCAACAAGCCCCTCTTAGGTTTACCTTAGATCACTCATTAAAATTGAATTTGAGGTGGAGACAGTGCCTAACAAGAGCAAATTTAACTAGTTAAACACTTAGAAGCATAATCATTCTTTTATACATTGTGCCTTGTACTGAAACACTGAAAGTTTGGAAAATTCAAGTATCTGTCATCAGCACTCCAGGTTCTGCTGCTCTTATTACAGCCACTGTATATGCCATGTTATGCACATGAGAGCCTTGTGGGATTTTGTCTACCACTGATAAAGATTGACCTGTGTAGCAGACAAAATACTGGGCACTCTTTCTTCTTTTCTTGTGTGGCTCACCTCTCATACACTTGTCCATCTCTTCTGCTTCAGCTTTGTGGATTCAACTGGTGTTAAAGGTTCTGCTTGGCTCCAAAGTTGGATGCTTCCACAGTAAAATCTGTGAGCTGCTCCTTCTGGGCATGATGCTTTTGGTAGGCCAGCGTAAGGGAAGCTGAAACCTGGCATGTGTTTTGTAAAGCCCCAGGAATCTGCCCTGGCAACTGCAACTTCACCAAGGTCATGGGCAAGGGCAGAGCGGACCTGTTAATCTTGGTGACTGCTCTGCGAGTAACAGGAGAGCAGGGCACACCGAGTTGGCTGCTCAGCTAAATGCATCAGTACCCCAGGATGCGTAAGCTATTTTCATTGTGTGAAGATAACTCAGCCAAATGAGACTCGGGAGCGGTTGTGTCTGTTGCCAACCAAGGTACAACATAAACTTAGCTTTGAAAAGTTAAGGCTTTCGTAAATGAAATAAGAAGGGAACTAAAAAACGAATCTGATTTTTTTTTTTTTNTGGCAGAATATGAGTAAATGTAAATGGATGCACTGTTATTCAAAGGTTGCTCATCCAAGTATGCTACCTGTTGTGTGGGCATAATCACAGTCAGGCAGCTGACTGAATTGAACATAAAGCTGTTTTATAAGCTCCAGTAGGGAGAGGCCCTGTGCCTGGAGGGATGCAATGGCATTGATAAGGTCCCATCCCATGCTTTCTCTTAACTACTTGTGGGGAAACACTTTGTGTCTAACACAACTACTAACACAGCAGGATGAAGACTGATGATATGTTTAGAAAGAACCCAAAACTTATATTTGAAAGAAAGGCTTATATTTTACAGGTCAGTGTAAATGACAAAATGCAGGCTGTCTTCTGCAATCTGTGTATGTGGTACCTCTAGGCTACTCTGTGGGTTGGATATATACATTCCTCACCAAGCACGGGATTTGGGCATTAGTTCCCAATACCTAAGTCTTGGTAAACCAATTATGTGAAATTTCCCCTGATTATGGTATATGAATGTTTAGATGTAATGGTTATGAAAACATAGGAGGACTCTTCCAAGACACAGTATTGTGTTTTTCTCTTCTTCAGGTGTGAGGAGGAATATAGCAGGTTTTCTTTCTCAGGAAGGGAAAGTTATCATTACTCAGTCAGATACCATTGGTATCATGTTGCACTTCCAAGCTGAGATTCAGAAGATTCCATCTGAAGCTTGGCTAACCTTAAAAATCAGCATGCAGGGGGAAGAAAAAGCTGTTGTTCAAAATGATGTTTCTAAACAGCTGGGGTTTTTTTTCAGGCCAGCAAACTTTTTACTCCCTTCCATTGTTGTATAATTACTTTTGATGACAAACATCAAATCTATGTATTGTGCTAAGTGTATGCTCAGTGTGCTCAGGTTTGTCTAGAGAAATGTGTGTGCTGGGCACGAGGGAAGCTAGCAGCATTTGTAATGATTTCTGTAGATGTAAAACATTTCAAAAAGCTGTCAGCTGCACTTACGTTGTCTTTCAGAACTATTTTTCTCTAAAAGGAGAATTTACTAAGATTTAAAAAGACTGAAAACTATATAGTTCTACAAATTTTTTAACCATAAAGACAAAATTCTCCCTGTGTCATATTCTATCATCACTGAAAGGTGCCCAGCTTCTTTTGGAAACCTCACTTCAGAACTGCAGACTCAATTTGAGAACTCCCAGGAATATTCCTCCCATAAGCCTTTTTTGCCTGTTTGGCTTAGCAAGTTAAGCTTATTGGTATTTTATTTGTGAATGCTGACTGCTCCCTATTTGACTGAATTTGGTGAAGAAAAGGAAGGATGCAAGTTCCAGAGATGTGATGTTTCTATGGGAATTGTAAGAGTACAGCAGAGGTGAGATGTTGGTAATGCCATACCAAAGGAAAGCGTGAGACCACCCGTCAGTAGCCATTGGGCAGTTCATGGGGGAGAATCACAGAATGGCCTGGGTTGGAAGGAACCTTCAAGATCATCTAGTTCCAAGCCCCTGCAGTGATCAGGAACACCTTTCACTGGACTACGTTGCTCAGAGCCCCATCCAACCTGGCCTTGAACACTTGCAAGGATGGGGCATCCACAACTTCCTTAGACAGACTCTTCTAGTGCCCCACCCGCCTCACAATAAAGAATTTCTTCCAGATACCTAATCTAAGTTTATTCTCGTTCACTTTAAGCACGTTTTCTTTTGTCCTATCACTACATGTCCTTGCAAAAAGTCTCATCTTTGTGTAGGCTCTGTTCAGGTACCAGAAGGTCACAATTTGGTCACCCCAAAACCTCTTCTCCAGGCTGACAAATCCCAATTTTCTCAGTCTTTCCTCATAGGAGAGGTGCTCCATCCCTCTAATCATGATAGTGGTCCTCATCTGGACCTGCTCCAACAGGTTGCTGTCTTTTCTGCGCTTTTCTGCATCCACAGCTGGATGCAGTGCTCTGAGTTGGGTCTCAGCAGGCTGGGAGTAGAGGGACAGAATCCTCTCCCTTGCCCTACTGGCCACACCACTTTGGATGCAGCCCAGGATTGGATTGGATCAAGTGCACATTGGCTGCAAGTGGGCATTGCCAGATAATGTTCAGCCTCTCACCCACCAGCACCCCCAAGTCCTTCTGGGCTCTCAATCTGTTTGTTCCCAGTTTGTGTTGATACTGACCCAGGTGCAGCACCTTACTCTCCATCTCGTTAACATTGCATGAGATTCCCGTGGGCCCATTTCTTGAGCTTGTCCAGATCCCTCTGGATGGCATCCCCTCCTTCAGGTGTGTCAACTGCAAATTTGGTCAGAATGCACCTTTTGTCTGTATCATTATTAGAGGTATTGAATAACACTGGTCCCAGTACGGACCTCCAATGGGACACCACTTGTCACTGGTGTCCATTAGGACTCTGAGCCATTGCCCGNGTTGGGTCTCAGCAGGCTGGGAGTAGAGGGACAGAATCCTCTCCCTTGCCCTACTGGCCACACCACTTTGGATGCAGCCCAGGATTGGATTGGATCAAGTGCACATTGGCTGCAAGTGGGCATTGCCAGATAATGTTCAGCCTCTCACCCACCAGCACCCCCAAGTCCTTCTGGGCTCTCAATCTGTTTGTTCCCAGTTTGTGTTGATACTGACCCAGGTGCAGCACCTTGCTCTCCATCTCGTTAACATTGCATGAGATTCCCGTGGGCCCATTTCTTGAGCTTGTCCAGGTCCCTCTGGATGGCATCCCCTCCTTCAGGTGTGTCAACTGCAAATTTGGTCAGAGTGCACCTTTTGTCTGTATCATTATTAGAGGTATTGAATAACACTGGTCCCAGTACGGACCTCCAATGGGANCAATGGGACACCACTTGTCACTGATGTCCATTAGGACTCTGAGCCATTGCCCGCTACCTTCTGGATGCAAGAGTCCAACCAATTCCTTTTCCACTTAAGAAACTCATTCCACTCTCATTGAATCGATCCTTCTCCAGTTTAGAGAGACCAGTGTTATAGGGACCATAGATGACCTCTGTAGCCCCTCCCTTGTCCACTGATGTAGTCACTCCATCACACAAGGCCACTAGATTGGTCAGGCAGGACTTGCCCTTGGTGAAGCCATGCTGACTCTTCTGAATCGCCTCTTTGTGCTCCCTGACCCTTAGCATAGCTTCTAGGAGGATCTGTTCCATGATCTTGCCAGGCACAGAGGGGAGCCTGGCGTGGGTTCCAGGGTCCTCCTTTCTACCCTTTTTATAGATGGGTCGATGTTTCCCTTTTTCTAGTCATCTGGGACTTCACCTGACTGCCCTGACTTTTCGAATATCATGGGGAGTGGATTTGCAATCATTCAGTTCCCTCAGGACTCTGAGATGTATTTCCTTTGGCCCCATAGACTTATTTATGTTCAAGTTCCTCAGGTGGTCATGAACCTGTTCTTTACTTGCGCTAGGAAATGTGGTCCCCAATGTACTCTCCATCCACTTGAGAGGCATAGGAAGAGAAATTGCCATTGAAGACAGAGGCAAAAGAGTCATTGAGTACTTCAGTCTTCTCTTCATATGTTATTAAGAGTTTTCCAGCATTGTTCCTTGGAGGCAATACACCTTCTTTAACCTTCCTTTTCTGGTTAACATACTTGTAGAAGCCCTTGTTATTCTTTGTATCCCTTGCCAGGTTCAGTTCCAGCTTCACCTTGGCCTTCCTCACCCCATCCCCATACAACAGAATGTCATCTCCGTACTCTTCCCAGATTTCCTGTCCTTGTTTCCACTGTGCATTTGCTTCTTTCCCTTTAGTTTGACCAGAAGTTCCCTATGCTGCCATGTCGGTCTCCTGCCTTCCTTGACCAGTTTCTTGCTCATGGGGATTGCTAGCTCTAGCACTCTCTGGAAGACTTCCTTAAAGATCTACCAGCTCTGTTCTACTCCCCTGTCCCTGAGGGCAGTCTCCCAGGGGTTCCTACTGATTATCTTTAAAAGCCACAAGTTTGCTTTCCTGAAGTTCAGGGGCCTAACTTTACTCTTTACCTGACCCGTATCTCTCAGGACTGCAAACTCCAGCAAGCAGGATCACTGTAGCCCAGTCTGCCTCCAATCCTGATGTCCACAATTAGCTCTGTTATCTTGTCCATGTTATGGATTTCCCAACAGTGGGGCAAAAGACTCAGTTGTTGGTGTCTGTATTTTTTCAAGAATAAGGTTAAACTTTCTCTCATGTGAAGATTTTCTGATTAAGGGATGAGTTTATCCCAGAGCTCAAGGAATAATTCAGTTAAAGTCAATCAGCTGCAAGATGTGTCTACATTCACTATCAGGCTTAATTAGTTTTGTTGTTCACACAGCTACACAGTTGAATTCTAACAAAATTCTGTAGTGGATTGATTGAATTCAGAACTCTTTAAATCTGTGAGTCTTTTAAGGAAACTATCTCTTTGCTGTGTCTAGCAACATTATTCTTGACTCTTCCCAAGGTTCAGATCTTGTCAGATAAACTTCAGACAATATTGTTTGAAGCCACACAATCTTACAATAGGGTCTTTTCATTACATTTTCTGTAGTATCCCCGATGTGTTGACTAATAGCAAAGATTGACAAAGTGTGTTACACACAAACATCTTGCCTCATGTTCTATTAAATGTGTCATTTGATATCTTCTATTGTAGACGTCTTCATTTTGATTTTGCTATGACATCTTAAAAGAAAAGAAGCTGCCAACAGATGATGTTGTAACACTTGTCAGCAATTCGTCACAATTCTTCTTTCTGTAGATTTAATTGTTCTTGGAATGAACAGTTCATAGGAATTTTTTTTTTTTTTTAATTCTGCTTTCTGGTTTGCATCAATTTGATGCAAAAGATAATTAGTATGATAATTGCAGCCTACACACATACTACTGTATCCCCCCGTTTTCTTCACTGTTCCAATGTTTTTAAAGATTGCAAGATAGGTGGGAGCAGAAGAGTTTAAGTTATTTTTAGGGGCCTTTTGCCCCCTTGTTCTAGTATTTAAAAGTAACAGATGGACTTTGTGCCTCTCATCTTTCATGCTCCTGAAGCCTTACACCTGGAAAGGAAATGCAACCAAGAGACATGGCTAGATCCACCATCAGCTGCACTAACAAAGGGATTGATGGCTTTCCAGAGCAAACATTAGCCGAGAGGGAGGGCTAACCTTTGGAGGAGAAACAGCTGGCATTGAGCTGTGTCCAGGGGCAGATCTGGGGCTAGGGGTATGTCTGGGCAAGACAGTCAAATCAGGGCTGGTAGCATAGAACTGTTTCTCTGCCTTTCTAAACCAGGTCCAGACAAAAACTTCTTTAAGAGCCTTTCCCCTTTCCTGTCTTTCACATGAAAGAGAACAAAGCTGGCTGATGGATTGTTTTAATAATCTAAGTGATGATCATTCTGTTTGATAATTAACCATGCAAATCTGAAAGAAACAATTGGTGGATCAACAAAAATAAATCTGCAGGCTACATTTGGGGGTATAGCTGAAAAAGCTGATTTGGTTCTAAAGATAGGTTATGCTTTGTAATGAGGAACGACAAGGCATTTTGCTGCAACTGTCATGGCAACTTCAGAGTTTCTTTCTATAGTCTGATTTAAAATGTATTTACCCTGTAGCAATGAAATTGCAATCTATGTATGAATCATAAAAGCTGGAGATGGAAAATACCTCTTGAACATATGGACCAGTTCCTCAAAGGATACAATTCAGTTTAACTCCAAGTCAGAGAAACAGATATTCTCTGTCTTCAAAGTCAGTCTGTTTGTCCCAGCTTTTCTGAATGTGGACTCTTTCTAGAGTCCCTTTATCTAATCTTGGAGCTGGTCTTGGCTAAGAAACTTTTGTTAACTAGAGATCTCGGTATTTAAGTTTTGCTTCAACAGCTTGTGAGCTCTACTGTCTACTACACAGCTCTACATAAGATTGAATAGTCACTGAACACTGATAAAATTCAGTTATATCAAGATGCTTGTTAATCCTTATGTTGCAAGGCACAGATTAGTTGCCTACTGAGTTAAGATCTTAACTGTGAGTGCTCCATTTTTGTTCCATTAAGCTGTGTTGATATTTGAAATCAAACTGTAATCAGGAAATGAAAGCATTTTTTCCTCCCTGGTCTGTATTAACAGTGACTCAGTTACTTCTTAATCCTAAGCATTGGTGGAAGTTATCTGAAAGGCAAGAATATGGTGCTAGAAAGAAAATGAGGCTTTTATATTGGTGATTTAAATCAATGTAAGGTTCAGGGTGCTGGTTCTCCCAGTGTGTTTAGCAATCCTGTTTCTTCCTGATGACCAGCTTTTAGACTTAAGGGGGAAACTCTGATAATTTCATGATGTCTTCCTAGAAGAAGCTAGTTAATTTCCCCAAAGTCACCAAACCTTGCATTTACTCGATCTTATCCATAGTTTGGTACCGTATCTAAGACTTTTGTTTTTGTGGTCCATGATGAATATCTTTATTACTCTGTAGTTCTGCCAGTGTCTGAGAACGTTTTGTAGAGTGACCATCAGCCTACCTGTGATACCTGGGCTATCAGCTTTGACTGGGATTATTTTGAAAAGCACCAATGTTTCACCCATTTGGGAGATGGGATCATTAAAAATGCCAAGGGCCTACAAGTAATTTACATTAACACCTCAAAGTCCACCAGCGTGGGAAGCCAGGACCTTAATTCCATTTTAAATGAAATATTCAGGTTTTCTAAGAAGAAAATTGAAATAAGGATAATGTAGGCAAAGAACTGGAAAAAACAATTCTATATAAACTTGACTTACGTATTGCCATAAATCCACTATATTTCTTGCTTCAGCTGTAGTGGATGTGCAAGACGATTTGCATGGATGTACAAACTTGAATTAAAGCTTCAAAAATAAAAGCCACTAAGAAGTTATTGAAAAGGCTGAAGTAGTGCAAGCAGAAATCCTACAGGCTTCAATGGAAACATGAAAGTTGTGATCAACAATGTAAGGAAAATGTGACTCTGGCAAAATGAGTTTTGTTGGTTTCTTTTTCTATTAAGTGTGAATGGTGCTCAAATGGGGAAAGCATCTGAACTCCCAAGAATGAGTGACAGTGCCTTGATGGATGAGACTGATTTGAATCCTTCTTCATGCACAGGTTAAAATGTGAACGTCAGTTGCACAGTTGCAAAATAGAGTACTGTTCATGTTGCAAATGTACCCATCAAAAACTTGTGGGGGGAGATGATAATCTGGCAGAATATGCTAATGAATCTTAGATTTAAGGCACATGAACTTTCTTTCCATTGTTTACATTTGTGGGCAGTGGAAGTGGTAAGCAAAATCGTGCTGTGTGCCTTCATAACCATGGCTGACTGTAAGGAGTGGGGGGTGGAAATTGTTGCTAATCCTCGCAGTGACTTTTAGATGGAGCTCCAAAGACTAGACAAAATTCTAAGCCACTTAGAACAACTGAGCTCTGTTGTGTCCTGCAGTACAGGGCTTGCTTATCCTGCTAAAGATCAAGCTCTGCTTGTACCCATCTAATAGGAATATATTGAATCTTGCATGGAGTGCAGGCAGGACTTTGATCAATATTGCACGCATTTTATTTGAGGACCTACAGCAGAGGCCCTACACTTAGAAAAACAATTGAAGTAGGCCTTGGGAACACTTGACAGAATATATAAACAGATGATGTTATGGTCTCAGTGGAAATCTATCTGTATTGAACTGAAAATAGACCATACAAGGAGAAAATTGTAGAATACTTAGTCCTTGTAGTAGGACACCATATGCAGTAGGCCAGCAAGCTCTGTTTGAATTCCTTTGGAAAACAAAACTACAATGAAACTATGTCCCTCAAAGAATGTAGTGCATTTCTCCATACAACACTGTGAACTTCTGAAGGAGGAGTTTATTTGTCTGAGTGAAGTATACTACAGGTGTCTGACAGTAGACAGTTAAAAGCATGAACTGTCCAGAGGAGGACATTGCAGGAGTTGCTCATGAGATTTCAGTTCTAATAGAGGAAGTGTGACTCCTACAGTCAATATACAGTTTGGTAAAATAAATACATTACTCCTGAGCGTCAGTCACTTGTGTTCCTTGTTCTCTGGGGCAATAGGACAATGCATATGTCAAATGACTACATATTGGCAAACTTCAGGTTTTTAAGCACTATCGGAGCTGCTGTCATCTGTATGTCCACAAAACTTCCTATGTGTTGATTTTTATCTAGGAGTGTTGTGCTAACATTTATTTTGAAAAGTAACTAAGGAAAGCTAAATGAAAATAGGATTAAGTTCTGATTTCCATGCCCTTTGGCTACTTGTTTCCAGTTCTAGTCATCAAGCCTAAGTCTTTCATCTCAGGGCAGTAGTCTGGTATCTTTTCATTTCAGTCTGTTATTTAACCAGCTAAATTGCATTGTGAAGTAGAAACTTATTTTATCTTAAGCTTTGCCTTTTTTCTTTTTCTAAGTCCAGTCTTCTAACTTCTCCTTAATCTTGTTTCTTCTAGGATGTTATTTCCCAAATGTAGTATATGAGAAGTTTTATAGTTACTAAGCAATAGTGGCTGTACCAGTCTTTGCGGTACAAACATTAATATGAAATCCTCCCTATAACAATGGTTGTAAAACTGCTGATATATCTGCTTTAAGAAGTATGAGAAAAAAAATCATAAAAGGCCATGTGTTTTGACCGATTTGGGAAGTGACCATGAACTAGCATGTTCTCATGTCACAATTAAGTGGCTACTCTTGTGGCAGAACAGTTTCAGAATTCCTCATGTTTAAGGTTGCAGTGATTATTTTTGTCTTCAGCGAGAAAGCTTTCATTTAGGGACATAGTCTGTAGTATTTTTTTAACTCCTTGTGTATTTTGCCCCATTACAGTATAGAAGCATCTGCAGAATCCATTTTGAGTATTTCAGTCTTTCTTCCATATTGTCCTTAATGTGATCTTTCTCAAGAACTACTCCATTTTGGTCCCTGCATACAACAAAACTGTTGCTATTGGTTGGGCTTGATGAAGAGCCACAGGTAAACTAAACTGAAAGCACCAAACTTTCAACTCTGGCTCATACCTTGTCACTCAGAGTTGTGGAATATGATGCCAGTTTCCCAAAGAGAGGCTTGGGTCTTGTGTATTTTTTATATCTATTACATAAATATATAAATTTACTGATCTATATTATATATATTGAACTTGCAATCAGCAAGGGTCCTGATGAAAAACTCTTCTGTAATTTGGAAGTGCCATGAGGAAGGAAATCTGCCTGAACTCTGTCAAGGAATTGTCAAACTCTTAGGTAAAAGTGGCAGGGATCCTGCAACATACTTGGGTTCCAACGTTAAAAGTCTGACTGAAGTCCTTCACTGAAGGTGCCTAAAGCAAACAGAAAAGCTCACTAACCCCTCAGGAAAAAAAGCTTTACTGAGGTGTTTTCAGCATAATGATGCATATCTAACCCTTGGCTCTGAACGCTGTCACTTTAGTAGGGCTCAGAAGACAGGATTGCTCTCTCTGGAGCAGCACAACTCCATGCTTGAATCTTGTTTTGCACCTTTTCCTGGAGCAGTTGCTAATGTCAGGACTGGAGGAGTACAGGACCCACCTGGACAATTACTCTGAACTGTTACAGCTGTTCTGTTGTTACTTAAACGTGTGTTATTGTGATCTAAAGGTGAAGGCTATTCTTGGTTATAGAGAGTATTTTTCACATGTAGGGCAGGTCAGCTTTTCCAGCTTCTGCTGCAGTGGGACAGTAATCCATCACCATGGCATATTGTATTTGTGTCAGTGTCCCAAAAAGACAAGTAAGCATTGCACAGACCAAGTCTCAAGCAACTTAATGCTTTCCACATCAAAGCCACCGACTCCTGGTGGCTCAGCTTGCTAAGGCCTCTAGATGAGTTCCGGGGCCCAGCTCAGCTTTGCTTTCCCCTGAGCTAGTGCCTGCAGAGACTTGCTAAATAGCCATTAACTCAGGAAGCGGCAGGAACACCACAAATTTTCCAGTGAATTTTTTCCTGTTTCTTTTTGTCCTGCAACTTCTTGTGGTTTCTCACTCAGTTAAAATATTAACTATAATCTGCTTTTTGATGATTTTGTAGGAAAGCCAGTGTCTCTGTGTGTTTCAGAGCTGACAGATGCCTTTGCAGCTGAACCAGCTCTGGAGGGATGCTCATGCCAGCATCTGCCACAAGGAGGCAGAAGCATTAAATCTTGAAATACTTTTAAACCGGGTCCTTGATACGTATCTCAGTTTATTAAAACCGTGCTTTGGATATCTGTAGCTGCCTCTGATGTATATAGATGCTTGGGGAGAGGGAAATTTTGCAGGGGAGAATCCAAAACATCAAAGAATTTCCTGCATAGTAGGGTTTTACTTGGTGTTTTGATAAGGTGGAAAAAACTGTTATGAAAACATGTAAGCAGCAATTAAAGCAAAGACGCCCCCCCACCTCTGGCAACAGTTACATGACAGTTTCCCACCCGTTGCATTTCACAGTTATCACTCCTGGTCACTATCCCTTTGTGAAGGCAGCTCTGAAGTCCAGATCAGTGACAGTGACACATTAACATTGCAGTAATTGTATTTTCAAGCATGCCTGGCTTCCTGTTCAGCTAATAAGTTGCTTGCTCAGCTGCTTGCAGTAACTCAGAAACGCAGCATGGCATATTCCTGTTTCTGGACTACCTTTTTGGTGAGGATGTGCTCTGATTGCACTGTGATAATTCTCTTAGAGGTTAGCTATAGAGAATTCTAAAAAGCGAGAGTGGTTTAATTGAGTCTGATCCCTTTGCAGTGCTACTGAATGTGAATGAAATCCCGCTTGCGTCCTGGTGACCAGAGTATTGAAAGCTTGGTGGTGGTTTGCTGTGTATGCTTTTTATACCTGGTAATGCACGTGAAAGAAATGGAGAAGGGGAGGGAAAATTCAAAGTGAAAGCTTGTATTTTGTCCTTAATTTGTCCTCCTTTACTTAAGTATCAAAGCACATATGGAAGAAAGGTCACTGTTATCTTAAACTACTGCAGCTCAGTACATACCTGGGCACAATGGAATTTGTTTAAGGACATGGTATCATCTGTAATGTCAGATGTCCTACCTGCGACCATCCGTGTCAGACTTCATCTAACTGACTGTGTTGAAATCCACTTAAAAGGGAAATTTCTTCCTGACTAAAAAATGATTGTGTAAGGAACACCTCTTCTGCCTGTGAAGGGATGTTGCAGTCTATTGTGTTAAGATGTATTACAGGCTTAAATTACAGATTATGACACTTCAGAACTTCTTTCTGATACTCCTGCAGCAATCAGACATACAGTCATGATATTCCTGTGGCTTAGTGGCTCACAACTGAAAAGGAAGGAAAAAGGCATTTGATACCAGAGATGCATTTCTGAAGAGCAGCCTATTGTTCTGCTCTCATCCTGTATGGAACCACAAATGTACGTTGCCGAGGGCAGGCGTGTTCTCCCCCACTTCTGCTGCAGTGAGCTCAGCTAACTTGGGGCTTGAAACCTTCCTCTGCTCCAAGCACTGTCTTTATATTTCAATAGCCTATTGAGCACATGTCTTTCCACAGCCCAGGGCTTGAATTTGGGATCACATCACCTAGCTTCCACTCGAATTAGTTATTAAATACACTGGACATTTTCATATGTTAATTAATATCCAGTGAGACTGTATACAAGGTGATGAGTAAATAAGCATCGATACATTTACATTCTTTCTTGGGTACTATATATATCAAGGAGTGGTTAAAGTTAGCCTACTTTTAGAGGGAGGGAATTTTGATTTTGTTTCTAAACTTATGGAAGCTTTGAATTGTAATTAATGACACTGTTCTAGTAAAATAGCTTTAGTAATGTCTATTTTCTGACCTAATATTATTTTCCTCTTCTTACCTTTTCAGGTTAAGTGTAGCTTTTATAGTTGTTATTTTCATTTTATCCATTAATACAAGTTAAAAGGGAGATAGTGAAAGCAGTTTAACATCCAGATTCTCTCCTTTGTTTTGCACTTTCTTGTGCTTTCATAATGTGCTTCCAGGAAAAAATAATCAGTGTTGTGTTGTTCTGCCAGAGGCCTTACATACTGGTAAACTCTTCTCCTGCAAAAGATGTGTCAAAACCACTGTGAGGAGCATAAAATAAGTGTTTTCTATAAGTAAGCTGTTTAATGTCCTGTTACAACCAGTAAGATCTATGTTGTCCTACGAATGCAAGTAATCACTTAACCTTTCTGCTAACTGACCTTTCTTCTGCTGTGTTTAGGAGGATTGTTTTTGTGCATCTCAAGACTGCACAAACTGCTGTGTGTGATTGTCACGTGGTGGAGTGCATCTCTTACTGTCACATAGGAGCTGCCTAAACTCCCTCCTTCTGCCGTTTGAATATTTTATCAGTTTCTTCAGTTAAGAATGGCCTGCCACACATTTTTTTTTTTTTTCCATCTTGACTAGCCGTAACAGTTTTAACTGCTATTTAGTTTTGCCATTTGACTGGCTTCTCTGTTATGGAAATGGTGTGTGACATGCCTGACTTCCCATTTCCAGGTAAATCACGCAAAGACAAGGGAGCCTGGTTTACTGTAATGATACTTCACATTTTCAGATATCATGGCTGAGCAAATGGTTCATTGCTTTCATTACGGTGGTCACTGAGGTAATGTCTGACAGGTTTTTTTAGTTCCCAGGTGTCTAGATAATAGTCTGTGATAATGATGTTATTGTGTGGTTTTTTGTTTTTTTTTCCTTCCTGGTGAAATTGGTGATTTCTACTATGCTTGAAAATCTGCTGTGCATCTCAGCACAACTGCAGCCTATTGCTTAAGCTGGGTACCCTAATGCACATCACAGCTCTGTGCTGGAAACAGTCTCGGCCCTGGTGGGGAATGCTCTGTATCTTTAGAGCCTCCAGAGAAATGGTTCTATTTCAGAGTGACTCCCACATACTTCTAAGAAACTTTAAAAAATATTTTTATAGTACACAGCCAAAGTGTTTTCTCTCGCTGTGTGTAACACTGAAGTATTTTTCAAAACACCTTGACAGTTAAAATGTGCTTGAGTATCAAGTTTTTTTTCCTGCAGTGTCTGATTATGCAGGTGCAGTTGATATAAATTTTTCCTTTTTAATTCCCTCTCCCCCACCCCCAGCTGTTACCTTGAAGTGTTCTGAAATGAGTTTGGTTTAACAGCCCATGTTCTTATTCAGGTGCTCTGTTTTTCTGCTACAAGACTGCCTTAGAGAAGTCACTGATATATATCCCTTGATCATTTTTTTAACTTGTAGTTGTACTAGCAGTGACCTTACTATAAAGTCTTCTCTGTCTGTTGGTATCCTACTCTTGGATATTATTACAATGGTACGGTGTGAGTTTAACTATTTGTCAGACTTTTAAAAAAAAATTTCCACGTTTAGGCGATAGTTCGTTCCCTCAGCAGAAGTGAACATGGCACAAAACCTCTGGACACTGGGAACCTCAGAATTATGTGTTGAAAGGTCCTTTTTGCCTCACTGAAAAATTTCAGGACTCCAATATTTTCTTTTTTAGCACAATTTCAGTGAGACCCAACTCTTTCTGACTACTTGATAACTGCAGCACAGTTTATAAGTTGGAAACTTCAGAATAGACTTCTACAGCTTATAAAGCTAAATAACCTTTGAGTTTACTTAATCTCTTTAGGAAAGATTTGTGTTGTAATGCTCATACCTCTTCAGGTAGCAGTGTGATCTTTGGGTGGACAACGAGCACATGGTCTGGACATAGTTCTACTCTTAGACATTCATATTGATTTTCTTTTATCTTGTGTTTTACGTCCCTGTCTGTTTCTAGCAAAGATGTGAAGATATAATTCTGATCTTGGTTGCTGTCTCTGGAGCCATTTAGTTGTGTTATCTATTTTGTGCCCGCTACACACAAATATGTCTTTGGTGTTGATACTAGTCTGTGATTTAAAACTGCTCTCATTCTTTTTAGTTTTGTCATATGCATATAATATTTCATCTTTTGAGACTGCCTGCAGTCTTACTGCTGCGTGCTTTCCCTTTGTTTGCAGGGATAGATGTGATTTTCTTGTCATAGTTATTAGCTCTGATTCTGTATCTTTCTTAAAAACTTTTTTGTGGTTTTTCTCTACTGCACCTGTATGTTGCCTTTCTGTTTTTTACCTTGTGTCTTGTGCAAAATCGTATTTTTCCTCCTTTTTTACACTTTCACAGTTATACTCAGTGAATTATATTTACGTCTGCTTCCCCAGCTTCTTGGAGTTCAATCTAAATTTGTTAGCTGACATTTCCCAAATCTTGGTGGAGTTACTGTATTCTCTTCTGACTTCTGTCTTTGCAACTATGTCCCTTGTCCCTTTCCTGAAGTGTTTGTCATGATATGTTTTTGTTGTGCTGTGGCTTTGCAGGAGCCCTGAAAGCCAGAAGATGCTCCTATTAGCCACTGTGTGTAGAACTCCCCTCCTACAAGTCTTATAGGCAGTGCCTTTCTCTTATCAGTTCCTCTCAGCCTGTGGTGTAAGTCATTCAGCTGTGCTTCCTTTGTTTGACTCTGGGCACAGCTCTGTGTCTTCTAGCAACTTCCTCTACTTGCTTGTCTGGGAGGTTCCCTCTTTAGAGCCCCCTCCTATCACTCCTGGAAGCAAAGCTCAAAGTCTTTGCTTTTTAACCAGGCCATCGTCGTATGGCTTTGGAATTCCAGGTGGGTCTCTGACCTGGTGTTACGTGTTGCAGTTCCTTCTCAAATTCACACGTATGCTCTCAATGCCTCCTTCGCTTGTGGGGAGAGCGGAATTCCTAGTAGGCATTTAAATCTTGCACTGAATAAGGTTGGCAGCATTGCTTCCAGGATTATTGCAGGAAAACCTCTAAAAACATCTGCGAAAGGGTCGTAAGCCCACGGTTGACAACCACCTTCTATTTCCTACTCACCAGCATTAGCCTGTCCCATCAAGACTTCAAGCAAGAGATGAGACCAATGTGGTACCAGTTTTGGTGCTAGTTGTAGCTCTGCTACTTGACCAAGATGATCAGCAGGCAAGTGAAATAATATTTTAAAACTTTGTGGAAATTCCTGTTTCTTGCACTCTTCATGGAAGGAGGTGCATTCTCTAATGAGGCACTGTATAATTTTTTCAGATCTTCTCTTTTTAGTCACTAGAGGAAAACTAAGTTTAAAATGGAGGCCAAGAAATTAGAAATTGTTTTGATGCCATTTGTTGTCTACTCTTGCCAGTCCCTTATTTCCTCTTTAGGAATAGACATGCTGAAATGAAACCTTGGAGTCTGACACTGAGCAACTCATTTAGTCTAAACTATGAGATAGGATGCGCAAAAGGGACAGCAGTTGTTTCTTTCTGGAGACATTTTTCTGGTTTTTTCAGGTCTACTATATCCAAGTGGAATTACATAAATAATTTGTCTTAACAGTCTAATTTGTTCTTTCTTCTTTTTTTTCCCTTTTTTTCCCACACTCCCCTAGCAGTAGGCATGAAATCTCCTGCCTGCCTTGCTGCCCTCAATGGGAATTGCCCATTAATAATTTTTCGGCATGCACAAGGTTTTTATCCCTATAAAGCTTGTGTTTCTTCCTCATATCTCAATTCCCTGTTAGGCACCTGCTACTGGTGACCTTGCAAAAGGGCCTAAGGACTCTTCCCCTCTTCCTCTTTCATCGTTTCTCACTACTGGCGAGTCGTGCTCATGGTATGAGCTGAGCCTGAAACGTGCCAGGAACAAACTGTGCAGAGTCCTTTGTGACCTGAACAGAGGCTGAGACTTCAGTGGAGAAAACAAGAGCTGATACCTGAGCTCAGATATACTTTGTAGTTCCCCAAATTCACTGGGGCAGTGCTGCTATGCTGTGTTCCTGCTGTTTGGTGGGATCTGGCCGCAGCAGCTCTTCTGTGGGGAGCAATCAAGAAACATGAGATTCTTGGAGGTGATACTATTTTTCCTTTGATCTCTTGGGCCTTTATGATCTAATGGTAGTTTGAACTGCAGAGTGGAGGAATCAGCCAAAAAGTTCCTTTGCCAGGAAACTGTGAGCATCAGATACCTTCTGATGAGAAATTCAACTCTTTTCTGCTCATACCACTTGAGAAATTATGTGACCTCAGTTAGGATTAGTCCCACAAATACACCTCTCATTTGAGGAGGGAGGAGACAAGTTCCACTGCAATAAGCATGGTTAGCAGATACCAGCTGGCACTTGAGCTTCAGACTTCCTTGTGTGATAATGTATGTTTGTAAAAAATACTGTTTGTAGTCCTTTACCTTTCCCAAGAAGTTCAAGTACAAAATAAAAGAGATTCTTTTGAGAAGAAGTATCCTTCAGCATAGACACTGACAGAGTGCTTGCAGGGAATACTTGGGCAGAGATTGTTCTAGTTGCAAGTGAAGACGTACCTAGAGAGGAAAAGCAGGTCTTGGTCTTATTTCTCTCCAGGTAAAGATTGTTTTTCAGTTGGATTTACAGAGATTTAATTTTTTTTTTAATAGCTAATACTTACATATGATTCTGTCATCACATGCACTTTGGAAATGTGATTCACCTGAATATCTGAGAAGGGATAGATGTTGATTGATGTACTTGCATAGGAATTACTGGTACTTTTCTGTACTGTTGAAATGTGCAGGTGGTTTTGGCAAGTTCTGACACGCTCCTGTTATGACAAAGAGTAAGGCTACTCTTACTGTTCTTTTTATCCATCCCTTTAAGAATTTAAAAGATTTGAAGGGATTTTTTCCCCTTTTCTGATTAAAAATAGTCTGATGAAAATATCTGCATATACATCAGTCTGCTCTAGACCAGATTTTTTGTGGCATCCATTTTTGTCTTTTGTTGAATGCAGCTTTTTCAGAAATCTAAATTTCTGATTTTGAGCATGCCTGTAGGAGCTGCCTTGGCTTTCCCTTCCATTTTATGTTTAACATGTATTAGAGGCAAGAGATAAATGTTCATTTTTATGAATGTTTTGTGGTCCCTTTTAAAATACCCTCTGAAAGTTCCTGGAAAACTGCAGTATTCCTGTGCAGAATCTTTATTATTTTCATTCACGGGATTCTGGTGATTGTAAACATAGGTCTTGGTTTTATTGGTTTGGTTTTTTTTGGTTTTTTTTTTTTCCCCTGGGTTTCATGCTGCATACATGTGTCTGTTCTGTTTTTTTTCTGATGTCTGATACACAACTTGGTTGGTTTGTTTTTGTTTTTTTTAATAGTGAGATGTCAGCATAACATCCCAACAGTATGTCCATATGTGTTATATTGACCTCTCTGTGGCTGAGCTATGGAGGTTGGATCTTGGAATTATTTATATACTTAACCTTAGGGTCCTGGGCAAACATACAGGCTTGATGGATATTACTGGCAAACGTTAAGATCAGTGCTCTTCCCACCATATGTTCCTGTTAAACAAAACCTTGTTGTTGTTGGAGTTTTTTTTCTCCCCATACTGACTTTACTATCTCTAAGAATATACAGACCACTCACTAGTTAAACAGTCTAGCTTTTTAAAGTAGACCAATTTCACTCGAGGACTGGAATTATGACTCTTCCATATGATCTAATTAGGAGTTTGCTGACTTGGAAGACAATATTTGCCACATAAAATGTTATTTGTCATATGGTAACCTTGAAGTTAGTGGGGTTGTGTTGGTAGCTGTAGCATCAAGACGCAAGCAGTCACAGTACCCTACAGTGTTCTTTTGATATGATGATAAACTGCATTAGTCATAAATGCTGATACTTGGAAAATAGTATTTATTCCCAAGCCTCTCAGTTGCTCTTAAGTATTTACTTTTTGGGTATTATTGGCTTCAAGGAGCATTAACAAAATGATGATTATATGTTGGTTTAAAGGCTATGAATGTTTATTACTTCAAGCAGAAAGAGTTTGATTTATTCTTGAAATCACTGGTGGTAATTTGGAACACCACACTTAAACATATGCTCTAACTGATGCTTCCCTTGGTAGCTCAGTCAGAGGTGGAATTTTTCTGTAGTTATGCATTTCTAGGGGTCTCGAGCGTGAGCTCCTTGCAGGGCTCCACCCATACCTTATGTGCACACACATCAGACAGATATAATGCTTTACCTTTTTTTCTTTATTGAAGATAGGTCGTAATATGAATTGGCACAAGTATTTTGAATTTGGACTATTATGCAAAGAACAGAGCAGTATGAATATCTTAAATAGTGCCTGACTTCTGTTCTGAGCACCTGCTGGCCTCCTCCCCTGGTCTACTATTGTAAGTGTTGAATTGATACAATAAAAGGAAAAAAAAAAAAGCTGTATGTTTTTAGATCTATTTTACAGCTGAATGACACATTTCTGAACAGATTAAAGAAAAAAAAGGGTGAGTGGGAAACAGCATGGTTTTACCAAGAGTAAAGCATCTGACCAGTCTTTTGTGGTAAAACAACTAGGCCTGTGGACAAGGGAGGAGTGGAGGGTGTCATTTACCATGTCTTTAGCAGCACTTCTGATGTGGTCTCCTGCAGTATTCATGTGCCCATGTTAGGGGCAGGTGCTTAAATAGATGCATAAATAAAATCTGATTGGATGATCAGACCTAGGAGCAATATCCAGGTAGGACTGTTCTCTGCCTAAGCTGACTCTGAGTGGAGTAGTACTCCTGAATTTTCCTGTGATTCCTATGACTTTTTGCAATGAAATCAAGGTCTACATGAAATATGGCTTTCCTGTAGAATATCTGAGAAAATGTTTCTGTTTATTTAGGAGTTTGACAGATTTTGTTTCAAGATTCCGGAAGAGTTATTTAATCTCTCCAAAGAAGTTAATAGATACACATTTCAAATTCAGGAAGACTGAAGTTTAGTATATTGATAAGTACAAACAACAGAAAAGTGAATTTAATTACCTGATAGTAATCTGGCCAGTTACATGGTAAGATGTGTGTTATAATTCACACAGGTTCTTCCACAGTAGTCATCATCACACTGCAAACTGTTCTGAAAGACGTGAGCTCAGAAAGAATTTCCAAGGTTACCCAATTTCTTATGAGTTTAGAAGCTGACAACTGCTTTGGGGAATTTTTCTACATCTATCCCATTTTGCAAAGTATTCCTTGCTGTTAGGGTTAGATTGCTGACGGAGTGTCTCAGCTGTTAACCAAGAGCATGCACTGTCTTGGTTAATGCACTTACCCTGCCACAGATCTAGGCTGTCATGTTTTAGGGCAATCCTCTTGCATATGACACCAGTGAAAATAAGAGACATATCAATGAATTGGATGTGAATAAGTCAGAAAGTTGGCATTTTTAGTAGAAAGCTCCTAATATGCTTTGTTAGGTGATGAAATGCAGGAACCACATTCTTGAAAGATCTATGTCGAAGAATCATAGAAGGGCCTGGGTTGGAAGGAACCTTAAAGGTCATCTCATTCCAACCCTCCTGCTGCCATGGGCAGGGATACTTTTCACTAACCTGGTTGCTCAGGGCCGCATCTGGCCTAGCCTTGAGCACTGCAAGGAAAGGGGCATCCAGAACTTTCCTGGGCAACCTGTTCCAGTGCCTCACCACCCTCACAGTAAAGAATTTCTTCCTGGTGTCTATTCTGTCAGCTGGAAGCTGTTCCACCTTGCCCTATCAGTACATGCCCTTGCAAAAAGTCTCTCCTCATCTTTTTGTAGGCTCCCTTCAGGGGTATGAACATGGTCACCCCAAGCCTTCCCTTTTCCAGATGTCCAACCTGCTTTTTAGAAGTGCAAGTTTAGTGACAGTACAATGACAAAAGCTTTAACCCCAGTATCCTCTTGCAGCTTCCCTCAGAAGCATCAACACTTGCTGTCTTAGCAGTAGACTTGCTGCTAGCTATCTCTGCCTGCAGTGGCCTGGTCTATTAGCCTAGCTAAGGTGCTGATGGCTGAATCTGAGTTTACTCTCAAAGATGAGCACATTTTTGGGACATTAGTAATTATCCAGTATGAGCTAATTTGATCTTAAGGGCATGAGAACAGTAAAGATGATACTCATCAGAAAGGCATAATTCAGCTGCTCGTAGCTGCTTTCTGTCTCTATGGGTGATAACACGAGTTTTATATGGCAACATTATCTAGGAAATTTCCTATAAGGCTTAATCCTGTTTTGAATATATTTACAAGAGTATTCTGTCCCCAGCATTTCTGCATATCTGTTCTGGGTTAGAAATTCTACTTCTCTCAGAGGAAGGTGCTTGCTTCTTACCCAATAACTGTGTTACTTTGGCTCCATCTTTTTGGCTGCCCATGCACCCCAGAAGATGCTGTACAGTATAGGAGTGGCAAGGAATGGCAGTGTCTTACTAGAGCAAGACCCTGAGTTGTTAGGGGAAATAGCAAATTAAAATACCTTAATATTGAAAGAGAGTTGTCTATCTTAGCCCCTGCAATAGCATTTCTGCAAAATATTGACAGTGTGTAGCACCAACTCACAAATTTAGAAGCAGCTATTTTTTTGTTTTGGTTTGCTCACTGCATAAATCAAACAGAGCCTTTAAGGAAGTATAACAAATAATGATGTTCCCATTGTTACAAATTTTCTGCTGCTGAATAAAAGGAGAGAAACTCCATATGAAACCTATGGAAACACACAATGATAAAAGCAGGTATTTGACTCTGGAAATTGTTCCCAGTTATTCCCAGCACTGGGGATTTATTCCTAGGTTATATTACACCTTTAAATATGTGACTGCTGTTTTTCTTGAAACTGAGATCTGCCCACTGTCATCTGAGGGCCCGTTATGTCCCTCTTGGATTTTAGTAAGTATATGATGCTCTGATAGCTGAATTTTACATGGCTTCCTGTGATGAGCATTACAGGCTCCTGTGAGGAGAGGCTTGAGCAGCTGAAGCTTGGCAAGCCCCAATGGATCCTGTTAGAGATCAGAGGAGAAACCCACGAGCAGGGACATGGAGTAAACAGCGATGCATCTGTCAGCAGGCAGCTGATCAAATCCGTACTCCTGGTACAGTGGGGGTAGAAAGAAAATACTCAAATTGCTGTTCCATCTACCTTGTGCCTCGCAGCCTCTCATAAAAGAATGGCCATACTGCTGGATTTAGGCTGCCTTGTAGATGAGAGATCAGACTATGAGTGAATGTGTGGTATGGATGTTGGCACACTGGCTTGCAGTGTGTCTTCTTTGGCAGTCTCCGGAAGAAATGGGACCAAAGCTCCATCGTTCGGTTGGGTCTTCTGTACTAGAAAAAAGCCAAAGTCAAGAAATAGAATTGTTCAATGAGAAGTACAGTAAGAGAGCTCAGATTTCACTGTTAGGAAACTGAGTTTTTATTTGTTTTTAGTGAGAAGTATGTTGTTCTGAGAGGAATGAAAAATGTCTGATTTAATATTTATTTTCTGAACTAGTCTCACTTTTTTTGTTTAAGAAATTGGAATTATGTCTGATTTTTTATTTCTGAGTGGTGAAAATAGGAAAAGAGGCTTGAGAGATTTTATGCTTATATAATTCGTATAATTTTTACAGTAATATTTAGTCAACAACCATGTATAGTAACTTAACAAAACTTAAGAATTGGCATTTCATTCTAGGCATAGCATTATGTGCAAATGTAATATCTTTTTATGATGATTTCTTTAGAGTCTAACTAGAAGTGCTCCAAAGAGAACAGAACAAAACATGGAAAACAAGTAGCAGGTCCTGCTGGTCCTCGTGCCAGCTGGAGGAAGGGAGCAGAGATCCTGGCACATGGGTACCCTTCGTTAAGCTACTGAAAGAGGGTAGGATGCTGCTCAGTTGCACTCCTGCAGCCAAAAGCACTTCTTTTCTGCTGAGTGGAGCAGACATCAAGTGCATGCTAATTTGGTGCTTGATACACATGTTAATTGTTCCAGGGCTAGTTTTACCCTTTGTAAATGGGGAAGCTCATAAGACTGGACCTAGAAGCATTTCTGGTGGAAGTTACATTTCTTTCTGACATTAGTCTTAGGTCTGAACTGCTTGGCAAAGAAGATTAGTTCCAGCCTCAGTTGAATGCAGAGAGTATCCCAGGTTGCACCTATGTTAGGGGTTTGTTCAGAGCAGCAGTGCTGCTCTGAAGCAAGTCTGCTAATCCTGCTTGCTTCCAAGGCCCTGGCTTGATTCACAGTGTGACTCTGGAGCACATGGATTACATCTTTGATGGACAGCAGACTTGGAGGCCAAGCAAATGATGTTATGAAACTGATATTGCCACACAGAGGATGGACAAAGCAGGACCCCAGCGCCAATTGTCTTGTGTGAATACTGAAGCATAACTCAACAGCTGCCTGCTTGTGCCACACAGGGAATAGCATTCCACTGTAGCTTTAAAGCACTTCAGTGGTGAAAGTGGTAGTGGCTGCATAAATATGTGTATCCAAAATGTTCATCATAGAACAGATGGATGAATGACACTGTTTATGTTTTCCTGTTTAGTATCTGTGTATTTAGATTATTTTACAAATGACCAAGTCCTTTAGCAAGAGTCCCTAAGGGTGTTGAAGGGTCAGATGGATGAAAGAGAACTCTCAGCTGCTGTGAGAATCTCAGAAGAGCCTTGGAGAGATGTGTAATGGACTGTGGATAGAAATGGCACAAAGACTCAGTATGACCCTCCTCCCCCTGGCCCCAGCAGGTTTTTGGCCATCTATTTCGGTGGTTGTTCAGAAAATCCCACTTTGGCTGTGGTTGTGCTTAGTGTAGCTGATGGAGTTCAGTAACTTGTGCTTTTCACTGTCTCAAGAAGATTATTTACTTCTGGGAGAGTGTTTGGGTTCATGTGGTGCCACAGTTCAGTGATCAAGAACTGGAGGCACAAACTAGTTCCACAGGTAGGTATAGGGAAGTGCTTAAACCTGAGGTGTGGCTAATCTACAGTCTGGCTAACCTGTTATGGGGAGCAGGAGTCATCACTGGGTTTTGGTCTGGCTCTTTTTTTTGTGTCTTTCTGTTGCTGAATTTAGCTTAGTTACTCTCACCGGTGTAATGTGGTTGGGTTAGGAAAACCTTAAAAAACCCAACTTGAAATACCAATCTGTGTGAGTGAAACTTGCAGAGATAAGTAAGAAGTGTGTTGTGGTTAGAGCTGTAAATGAGATTATATTGCTTTTACTCCCAAATATTAATTCCTGACAACTTTCTACAGAGACTAATGTTCTGCAGGATATTATACATGAGATCTAAAAGTAATGACAGTGAAGAAATTACTGAATTTTTCTGTAATGGGAGAACGAATCTATAAAGATGTTGGGTTTGAGTTACATTTGCACAGCTTGTATCTTTAAACTGAGAGGCAGCTTGTTCAAGAGTTTGAATGCAGTGAATGGTCTTGTTGGGAGTGTGTGGGTGTGACCTCAGTCCTAACTTCTTATGCACTGGCAAATAAAATACTTACAGTAACTTTTTTTTTTTAATTATTAGCATAAAACACATTTTGAGTTTTTGGTTTTGGTCTTCCTTCTTCATTACGGAGCTCTTTCATTTGAGGTTTTGATCTTCTCTGCCTACTGCTTTTCTCAATTTAATCAGGTGCAGCAACAGAAATGCGTTACCTTGTTGACATGCCATGAAATCAAGACTTTGATATGGACAAGGAAATCTAAATTTCTTGAATGATGCTTTTCTGCAGTCTACATTCAGAAGACCTGGCCATGCAGTTCACTATTTCATACATTTGATGACATCTAGGCATGAAAGGTAGAGCCTGGACGTTACCCTAGTGAGGTTTTCACCCATCAGTAGCTTGCTGGACCACAGCTCCGTGTAGCCATGGCCAGCACACCCAGCCTTCCACCTGCCAGCTGAGTAATGGGTGCACTTTGGTGATGGGCTCTAAACAAGAAGCTGCTGCTGTAAGTCTAAGCCCTTTCAAAATGGATGCCTGCCTCCTAGGAAAGAAAATAACCACAGCTGGCGTTAACTGAGGTGCCATTTTGGAAGTTTCTATGCGGAAAGTGCCAAATCAGCCCAGGTACTGAAAAAGCCACAAGAGATGAAATGCTGGTGGACCAGTGTGATGCAGTTAGTTGGCACTCCTGTCTGTGGGGAAATGCTTTACTATCCTGTCTTCAGGGACATGCTTTATTCTCCTGTCTGTGGTGATACGCTTTACTCTCCAGCAGTGTGAATAACCATTGCTGAGTTTTTAAAGAAATTCTGCAAGCATTCTTGTTGCTGATAATACCGATGTGGATAAGGATTTGACTGGCCAGGTGTCCATCTGAAAATAAATGATGACTGCGTCTCTCTAAGATTTTCTACATGCCTGTAAGATAACTGCAAAGCAGGACTGAAGATTTTGTTTTTTATATGCCCACCTGAAACCACCTGAGAATGTCAGTGTGATGTTATTCGGCTAGAACTTTTTAATTAATAAAAGAAACATGAAAAGCCCTCTTTTGGCACACACATAATAATTAGTTTGCAAAACTGTTGCAGTGAGTGCAGAAAGCTGCCAGACTGTGTCTGTTCTCTTAAAGAACCTTAATATTTTGATGCAAGCTCAATGTGTCCAAACAGAGATCTGATAGGCCACAAGCCAGAATAAGTCTAGAGATTAATTTGCTTACCATGAGTTCCCCTGTCCAGAGAGCTTTTAGGAAAAAGACAGTCTTTAAGTAGCAAGGATTTCAAATTGCATGGGATTTATGAGCTAAATCCTATGTCTTGACTTATGCTCGAAAAAAGCCTGATAGCCACTGCATTTCAAGACTAGGCTTTCTTCTCTGCGAAGGGCTGTGCAATGCTGATGTGGCACATCCTGAAACAAACAGCTGTAACTGTGCTAATTGTGTTCTAATACTGTGAGGGAATACAGTAAAGGAATATAATCCCATAAATTGTGCCCCACAATTTAAAAAAGGGTGTTAAGATACTTGAACAACTCCAGAGAAGGGCAGCAATGCTGGTGAAGGAGCTGGAGGGAATGTCCTCTGAGGAGCGGTTAAGGACACTGGGTTTGTCTAGTTTGAAGAGAAAAGGGTTAAGAAGCCACTTAATTTCTCTCTACATCTTCCTGAGAAGAAATGGAGATGGGAATACTGGCTGGTCTCTTCTTCCTAGGATCCTGTACCAGGATGTGTGGGAATGGCTTGAAGCTGCATCTGTCAGGGGAGGTTTGGACTTAACATAAGGAAACATTTCTTCACCAAGAGGGTGATCAAATCCTGGAACAGGCTTCTTGGAGATGTGGTTGATGCCCCATGCCAGTCAGTATTTAAGAGGCATTTGGACAATGCCATTAATACCATGCTTTAAGTTGTGGTAGTTCCCAAAGCTGTCAGGCAGTTGGACTAGGTGATCATTGTAGCTCCCTTCCAGAGGAATGGTTCTATTCTGTTCTTCCCCTTTTCCTTTTCCTAGCAGTACATGCAGAGGAAATCTCTGAGGACATTTCTTTACTGCCCGGCAATAGCAGAAGGCATTGAATGGGTAATCATGTCCCATTCTACAAATAGGTTCTGTCACATTGTGGGGCAAAAGGCATGTGCCTTCTGATGGGGGTGAGAGTTGTGAATTCTCTTTAGGTAATTTGACCACTTAAAGAAATTTGAAAAAAAACCCTGTGTGAAGTGCGGATTTTCTAAGTCTTCTGTGTTCATCCAGTTTAGCTGTGATTCCACAGAGTGGCTCAGGGCAAATGTCTCAGCTCAGCCTGGGGCCTTCAGACCCTGCCTGAGCTGTGCTGTAGGTTTGCACATCTCTGTCTCCTGGAGTGGCCTGGGGCCTGCAGTGAAGAGCTGCTCTCCTGGGTGGACCCCTCAGGCCTAGGACACAGGGTGTCATGCCTAACTTCAGGGATAACACAGCATAACTATAATACCTTATTCCATTCCCTGTGTTCCCCGTGAGTCAAATAATGGTGAGACTGTTATTTGCCTGAAATGCCAGGAATTTTTCAGTTTCAAAACCACTTTCAAGGACACGTATCACAAAGGTTGCAAGCGGCAAAAGTATTTTATTGTCTTTCTCAATCTGCTTCAGAGCCGATGTTCATAAATTACCAAAATGCACATGTGTAGCCAGGAGCTGGCAGATGCATTCTTCACTTTATCTTGGAAAAATCTTTGTTTCTTTTCAGAAATGAATGGCAAGTGCCCAGCTGTGGTTTCTGATGATGACTTCCATGATCATGCATGCACACACCTGTACCTTCTAGCTCCAGGAGAGGTTATGAAAACATGGAATCTTGTAGGAGATGGGTTCTTCCAGTTAAAACAAAGTTTTAGGACAAATGAAAAATTCTTTTTTTAAGCAGACTAAGAACAAACCTTCAAAATCTGGTATGAAAGAGCTACTTCTTTTTATTTCCCTTCAGGAAAACCCATTTAATTTCTATTGTCTATTTTTTACTTCATCTAAGACAACACAAAAGCTACAAATTGCATTCTAAAAAGGTCAAAGTTGTTCAGCTTTACAGGAATGTTTTGGTTTTATTTTTCATGAATGAAATCTTGTTTTTTGAAGTGCTGAAATACTGTAGTGCTGTTTGGCATGGAAATGTTATTTTCGAAAATGGCTGGATTTATCAACAACTCTAATAGCTCTTGCTCCCTGCCTTAAGTAGTTGGACTTTTCTCCCAAGTTGTGTTACAAAAGTCTTGTATAATCTAGAAGTTTTACTTATTAGCAAGCCAAAAATTAAATGCAAATCACGAGAGAAAGCTAATCCATTATCTTTAATTTGGCTAAAAAAAATCCTTTCAACTCAGTCTAACGGGGTTTTTTTTGTTGTTGTTGTTGTGCTCTTGGGAATGATCTTTCCTTGCTGTTGTTTGTTTTATTCTGCGGGTTTAGATAATATCAGGATAATGTACCATGTAAGTCAAGGAAATAATCTTAATCTTCTGTCTGGAACTCTACAAGTGTTTCTAATTGTAATTAATAACTCATATATTAAACACTCAAATTAGCTTTGGTTGTTTAAGGTAGAAACTGGTTTCATATCAATGACCTGAAATTGTTGCGCAGTCTTTCTGAGGATCAGATCATCAGATCTGCCATTAGGCTCTCATTTCTTTGGTCAGATTATTTTCACATAATTTCTCCCTGTGTGCATGATTAAATTCCACTGAATTTCTTGTCGTCTTGAATTTGGTTTCTTAGATGACATTAGAATTTTAGCAAGGTTTTGATGTCTAGCTAAAATGTTTTGAAGTAGTGGTTTAATCCATTATTTCAAAATACTTCCTATTGTGTAGCCTTAACTACACACATTGCAGTTTTAAATATACATGACTGGCCCAGAATCCTGAAAGCCCTGGGTTTGCAAGCATCTGAACTTTCTCAGCTGGCACAGAATTACATCTTTGCCTGCACGTTTTCTGGTTTAAGAGTAAGCAAAGCCTTTCCTTGCCTCCCACTCCTCTGTGGGGCCATATCACGCAGCTGTGGTGCAGGCTGTCAGTGGGTATGCGAGTCAAATGGAGCTCAGCAGCATTTCACCATTCTGCTTTTTTGGGGTGGTTTGGCACAAGACTTGCTCTTGAGCAGAAGTCTGTTCATGTCTGAAAGGCTGAACTGATGTCCACGTCATTTATGTGAAAGTACAGCTACTGACTGGCACCCGATCTTCTGGAGAGTTGCCGTAAAGATTAAATTATGGAGCAGACTGGCAGCCTCATCTATTTCTCATTTCCTTTGTTTTGGCATGGGTATTAGCAGCTCTTCTTGTGGAAATATTTCTCTTTCTTTCTCAGATTTCAGAACGTTGATTTTTTTGTTCCCTGGAATATATTTATATAAGTCTCTCTCTCTTCCGACCAGCTGTAGAGATGTTACCGGGAAATTTCTGAGCATCATCTGAGTGCATATTCAGTTGTATTCCACATAATGAGAGCTCCTTTACTCTCAAACTGTGATGCTGCTGTGGATAGGCTTGTTGGATTGCCCCAGAACTATATTTATAAATGGAGATGCTCCTCTATATGTTATGATAAAGTCTGCTAATGAAGGGCTGGGGTGAGGTGCCTTCTCCTCCATGGCTTGAGGCAGGCGCATGAGAAGGGGAAGCAGGAGAAAATGAGGAAAAACTTGCTGCAACTAATGTTTTGCTGTGAGCATGTTTGCAGTATTAAAGCAAATTCATTTTTATAGCCTTGTTAGTTTTAACTTTATGGCCTCCAATTCAATTCATAAACTTAGAATGCCTTATGTAAATGCAAACCTAAAAATGCCAGTAGTGAAGAATTGGCAAAATAGAGAGTTATCCGTGTAATTTATTGAAAGAATGTAAACAGAGATGAACGAATAGACAGACTGCTCTCATGGGGACAAGGGGAAAGCAATGTCAGAAAATGTACACTGCATGAAGCCATGAAAAGTTAATACAGCATAATGCAACTAGGTCTGAAGAATATCAAGTGAAGCCAATTACTGCTTTTAGCCCAACATGCTTAATATATTCAGTGTTTTGTCCCTGTCCTCTCAACTAATTCCCTTGGGACAACACAGGCAGTCTTAAAGTAGCTACAGGATGTGACTTTCCTCAGACAATTTCTCCATGCTATTATCAGTTACAATGTTTGCATTAAGATCTGTGAAACTTGGAACTAATGTTTAAGAAAATTCACAGAACAGATTTACTAGAGGTTGTAACTAGAGCAGAGAGAGCCTGATGCTTCAGTAGATGCCTTGGCTGAATTTGTGTGTTTAACTTACACTTGTTTGATCCTTTGAAGTTGTGTCCACAAAAGCTGTGGGGTGGAGGGATGGGGTGGATTGATTCAGGTTTTTTTTTAATTATTGCCTGGCGCTTTCCCAACTTGTTTTGAACATGCTTTTCCCCCTTGACTTGCACAAAGCTGAAGCATCACTGCAGTTACTTTTCTATATCTCCTCTGCCGTTAGTCCTAACATGACTAATTATTGATGGAAAACCATGCTCAGGGCTGAGCAGGTATAGGGTCAGTGCTGGTATTTACAAAGTGCTAGTCTGTGTGGTTATAAATTGACCAGGCTGATCTTGTTAAGTCACTCACTAGCCACAGATAAGCCAGTTGTAGGGTAGAAGTAGTTTTACTGCACAAATGTGATGCTGTGCTATAAAATCTGCCTCTTGCTTCTGTGAGGGTTCTGCCAAGTGACCTGCTCTCTCCAGCTTTCGGTGGTGGTCATGGGCTACGAGTAACAGGAAAGAAACAAAAGCTTTCATGCGAGTCTTTCAACATCAAGTTTTTAATGAAACCTATTGCATGTCCTCGTTAATCTCTCTTACATATTTTGGCTGCAACAGTCATGGCTACCTTGATAAGGTGTCATGGTGACAGTATGGTCCAAAGGAATAGTTCCTCTTTTCCCAGGAAAACCATTAGAAGTCAGAGGAGATGAACTTAGTCCCATAAACTGGGGTGGGGGGGAAATACAGCCAGTCAGCAGCTGTGGTTTCAGCTAAGAGGCTTTATCCACTGGACTGATACAAAGACCATGTCCTTACCCCACTTTGGTTCCCTTTGTCTGTAGCAGCGGTATAGGGCACAACCATACAAGCTTCTTCTGGTTCGAAAATGAACTTGGAAATAGTCTGCATAGGGCTGGATGCACACTTGAGGTTGTGTGGGTTTAAAGTGTTTTGCTGGAATGAGTCAAGTGCTTAGTGGTTTGTAATGCTGGGGGCATTTATGGCTAAGTGCAGGACATCTCCAATATTCATGAGAGAACAGCAGCCCCATCATGGGACAACGTAGCAATAAAATGGTTTTTATTACAGCTTTATAGCTCTCTTGAGATAAAGCCCTGGTTACAGAATTTGTGACCGTACCCTCCAGCATGTGCAGGAGGACATTTTGTTTCTGCTGTTTAATTTCAAGCACCCCTGTGAATCGTCAGTTTAGAGAATCTAAAGATTTTCAGTAAATAAACAAGCACCTCTGTGTTGAGTAAATTGGGAGCAAGCCCTACCCCTTTAAGACAGATGTGTTAGAGCTTTCATGTCCACCCTAACTTTGGTAGGAAGCCTGAGGACAAAATTCCCATCAGCTTCATCATAGAGTGGTTCCATAGGTGCTTTCCGTAAGAGAAAGCTCACCCTGGAAGGGGATCTTTTACTGCTAGATCCGCAGATGTGATGAGGTGTACAGAAACAGGATGTGTTATAGCCAGTTGGAGGAAATGATATATATCTGTATTTTAATGTTTTCAGTGTATGCATTATATATAGCTCAGATTTTATACTTGGGTAGCCATAAAGCTGTAACTTTGCGGAGGTTGGATCTCACCTTTTGAAATGTGGTACTTTGTTGTATCCAAATGAGCAATACAGCACAAGAGTTTTGCCATACTACAATAAAACTTTTAGCAAAACTAGAAAAAATTGGAATTCAAGAACAATTTTGAAACAATGCAGATTAAAAGAAAAAAATGGGGGTGGGAGAGGGAAGGAACTTGAGTTTCGAAAGCAGTGGTGGAAATATTTTTAAAGTGTCAGTGGAATCCTGCCAAGGATACATACTACACATTCTGGTTGACATAGAAGTTGCCTATCAGCAAAATTTTGGGAAGTAGAAACAGAAAGATGGACAAGAAGGACGTGCAACTTCGTGGGTAGTGTTACCTCCCACTTCACTAAAAAAACCAAGAAAAATACTGGAGCCACTGGCCTTGATGTGCTTATGCAGTTCAAGTTTTTTAGCATGCACAGATGCTGTGGTGGGATTCTTGCAAGATAGTGTGCTCTGTATTATCACCAGCAGTTGCTTAGCATGAAAATTAGAGCATTTACTTATTCAGTAAACCTTGCACAGTGGTGCAAAATGAAAATCTTGGTCCTGATGTTTCTCTTGGATGCAGAATCAAGTCCTTCAGCAGCCTGAATGAGTGGTGCTTGTACTGTCACTGTAATGCAAATGAACATACGAGAAGGTTGTGTTCTGTGTAGCGTGATCACATAGAAAGGATAATGCGGTAAGTAGCAGATGACTGATGATTTAACAATAAAAAACAATAAATAAATAAAAAGAAGATGCTGTGTAGTTTATAGCAATTTTCTCAAACAAGAAAAGATATTGAATTCCTTTCAAGAAGGATCTTGAGAGCCTTCCTTAATGCACATCCAATGCCAAGCTCTTGAAAGCCCCATGTATTGTATAATATGGCTAACAAAGGAAAAACTGTGCAACAAAGCAGGGGAGGGGCTCGTATTGACTGAATGTGGACAGACTGTGATTGATAGTGTTGCCTTTTTTCCCCTTTGTGCGCTGTGCACAATAATTACTGTAGGCTGAACCTCATGTTTTAATATATTGTACAATAGGCTCTCTTTTGATTGAAATTCATGTTCATTTGATCTTGACAGCAATGCAAAGTTAGTTTTTTCCGGTAACATTTTTAATAATTAAACAGCTATTTAAAGCTTGGCATTTTCATTATATTTGCACCAGTGCTATCCATTATTCTGATGATCCAGTGATTCTTTATTAAAACGAAAAATATTACATTCAAATATAAATGTCAGGCATAATTCATAAACGTAATGAAAGTCATATCTGGCTTGGAGATGCAGTCCCCTCATGCATCTCAGTGGCCAGAGATTGCAGCATCCTTTTATGCTGGGCCACCTGGGTGACAATGGATTCTCTCCTAGACCTGATGTCTGTTAACTGTGGCATTCTCCCTCTGGAGAATATTCTCTATTGCTTTCAAAAGTATTATTTCTCTGGATGGAAGCTAAAGAGCAATGCTGTCTCACGGTATTGTTAAGCTGAAATATCTCAGTTATGATGGTCTGGGCCTGTTATTCTGGAGGGCCAAGAATGAAAACAGAAAAAAATTAAACGGTAATCGCGCTGCGATTTAGGTGAGGCTGTGATAAACCTTCTGTAGAATGCCATCATTCCAAGGGTTATATGATGTAGAATTATTACAGTTTAAATTCAGAGCTTAGGTGTAGATTACCTCTACCCACTTCATGTCTTTACCCTTAGAAAACACTTAGAAATACTTTCTATAGAAAAGGTAGAGTCAGAGAGTATTGGGCAAAGAACATTGGTAAAATAGGCCATTCTGGCTGATTCTCTTCTGAGCAGCACATGCTTTTTGTAGAAAATCTCCTGTCTGGACTCCTGGTATAGTTCAGGAGACCCTGTTACACCACCCTGTGCATCTGTCCCTTTGTGGCACGGTGATACTGACATCCTGACAGTGCCGGAGTTAGCAACATGGATGAGCCATGAGCTTCTTCACTGTCCTGATGCATTCATGTGGCTGCAGAGGGGTTCGTCCAGCTGATTCCCTCCAGTGACACCATCCCAGTTTGGTATGTCTGTGGCTGTTTTATCCCGTCATTAAGGGGATGACACACTTGTTGCAGCTGACTGGGGTGATGTCACTGCCCCAGGTGAATCTCCTCCTGGGCTTTCTGATTATTTGTCCAGAGGAGGACACTGGTTGAGGACAATATAGCATTTTTCCCCATTTACTTTTCACAAACACACTGCTTTTGCCTGAGTTGCACCAGTCAGAGGGAAAATGCCAAACCTTGACTGCTCTCTGAAGAGAACCATTCCAGATGAAAACTCACCTGGGAACAGGGCAAGAGGTGACTTCATGGGAAAGCAATACTGGCTTTGCCAGCAGTGGAGGTGTCATTGCTCCATCCTTGCACTGTTTTTCTCCCAAGAGGAAGGAAGGGTTGAAATGAATGTGGTTTCAACTTATATGGAGTCCCAAAAGACTGGAATCAGAGCAGTGGTATCATCTAATATATTTTACAAAGGACAGCATCTCTTGGGATATTTCCTCATTTCCTCTAAATTATTTAACCTCTTCTGGTTTATTGAAATTACATGAAATGGCAGCTGTCTAAAATTCTGGAGCCAAACTTAAAGAGTAGGTACTATTAGATACTATTACAGCCCGCCAGTATTTTTAGATTATTTAAATGATTTTTGTGAAAAAATCATTTTTCACAAAAAAAAAGTGAGAGCTTTTTTTCAGACAGCAATTTGTGGACCTCTTTTCCAGCCTGTTTTTCTGCAGACAGATGGATCTATCTGGAGAGAAATCTGGTGAGAATTGTGTTGAAATGCTCCCTCTGAGAAACGGTTCTTCCTGGGATTTCCCAGCTCTGGTCTGGTTTTACACCCAACTGTTTTCTCAAAGCACTGTCCACAATGAGAGCCTTCCCTTTAGTACCTGACATGCCAGTTTGGAGTCTGTGTGTGGATGTCTATGCCTGTGGATCAGCGAGACTTCTTCAGAGTCACAGCAAAACTTAAACTCACAAGTATTTCCAGAGGGGGTCTAAAGAGGGGACAAGACTTTCTTTAGTACATGGTTCATTTTGTTGTTTTTTATTATCATTCTGTTATTTCATTTAAAAAGACCCCCAAAGTTTTGTTATGTTTTTGTCTAATAAGGGTAAAGCCATTGAGACAGTATTCTGGGATATTATTTGAGTATCAATGTTGTTGAAGCGCATTTTTCAATTTACTCTGACTTTGAAGCCATGGGAGCAACTTTGCATTTGAATCCAATCAAGGGACTCTTGATGTAAGAAATGAAACACCAGGGAAAAATCAAGGGTAACAATTGTATTTTCCTCCTTTGACTTTGGATTTTTAATGGGAAGAATAATTTCTGACCATTTTGAGAAATATTAAGTCTTTCCAGGCAAGCGTGCTTTTGCCTATTTGTTTTTTATGTATTCTTGCCACATAACAGTGGGAGATTTTTAACATACAGCGGAGACTGAAATATAAGCTCCCCTAATGAGTAAAATATATTGTCAGTGTCAAGTCAAATACAATAAAAAATGGGTGAATAATATGTGTACAAAAATGTACCATATGCCATTTTGTGACGATTTTTATTATCATATTTATTCTTCAACTGATGCCACAGGCAGGCAAGCACTTTTTTACCTTGTGTGATTTTTCTTTGAAATGTGTGTTTACTTTTATTTAGCTGATGCTAATCTGTTTCTAGTTGAGTAGCACATATATATATATGCATGTCTATAATGGTATGTACATGCCTCTCTGTGTGTGTTGTGAAATTCTTGTGGCAATGTAATATTGCTTGGTGACAGCGAGTGTCTCTTCCTCTCCATGCTTTTTGCCTTCCAACCCACGTGCTGGGTTTGAAATGCAGTCCACAACCCAGGCCAAAGGCTCAATGCCTTCCTGGGTGGCTATGCCAGGCTCCAAACTTGATTACTCACTACAGACACTTCATGCCCCTGTACTAAGAACTGGGAATTAATAAAAGCAGCGTCTGAGTCCGTATTTGGGTTTACTGGCAAGGCTTTTATTGTCATTGATGGGAACCATATCATGTGTTTAAAAAAGAAATAAATCCCAATTTTGGCCAAGTTTTGTAATTTCATTGAACTTTCTGGTGCTCAGAATCTCATTGCAATCATAGGCAGCTTTTAGTTTGACTGTTTCTTCAGCTAAAATCTACTATCTTTGCTGGTTAAGCAAGGCTGTGATTTATTATGCATTTTTCCCACCCCACCCACTTCTTCCCTCTGGTCTTCTACCCTTCCCACATATGTTTCTTCTCTTCAGGTCTTTATTTTTTCTCCTCAGTTTGTTTATTTTCTTTCCAGCATGCTTACACACTTTATTGGCTGATTTAGAAGTTGAGAAGTCTGAGGAGCTTTATTTGAGTGTCAGATGCAAGATGCTTTAAGATGTTTCGGTTTTGAGAAGGTTATCTTGATCTTTGGAAAAGAGGTTTGTAAAGACATTGTAAAAAGGGTAGCCCGAGCTTCAAGTCACTTTAACAACTCTTTTTCAATTTAGTCAGTTTTGAATTAAGTTCATTCAGATACCAGGACCAAAATAATTTCAAGGGCTTTTTACTCATTTTGACTTCAAAATATTGATGAAACTAGCACTAATACTTTCTGTATTTACAACCACTCTGTGAGATTCAGATGGGGAAAAACTTCCCGCCGGCGAGAACACTAAGGTTCAAGACTGTATGAAAATCTGATGGGGGCAGCAGAGGAGAATGCAAATTCACTCAGAAATCTCTGAAATGCTTTAAAATAACTATTGAGTGGAGTGAGGCTCTTTTAAAAAAAATCTTAGTCTGTGTTATGTACATATAGCAAACCTGAATTGGTTTCCTCTCCCTGAATAGCGGCTCTTCAAAAAATACAAAATCAGTCCTGGGTTGAAAAAATGATTACAGAATAGTGGGTCTGGTTCCCTGTCCTGGGTTCAAATTATAATATTATCATACTGTGTTCTAGACTTCTTCAGTGTTGTGTTATCAGCCACGGATTTATCTTTAAATGAAGGGATGCATGCCTCTATTCTAATGATCATGGATCTTGAGGAAAATCCATTTTTTAATTCAGTTACCCAAATGACATATGAAGGGTAGTATTTGGTATATTTAACTAAACCTGAAGCACAGGGGATATCAGAAAACTCTGTAATACAGACTTGAATTAAGCAGTAAAAAGTCATATCATATGCATCCTCTTTCTACATATAAATAAATAATGGGTCCTGTTACCAGGCTGTGAGGCTTCATTGTCTGCAGTTATGGACTTTTCCTGGCCAGGGGGGAAATATAAAGGATGCAGCTATGGAACAAAAAAAAAAAAAAAAAGATGGGAACATGTGTGAATTATGTATTGAGTTTTCTAAGAGGTCTGCACTGTCCTGGGTTAGTGTAGCTGTTCCTTCCCTTCTTGTGGGAATGATGATTCATGCAGGCACTGCAGGATGAGAAACGAAATAATTTTAAGTATGCTAATGAAATATTTGTAAGAGTTGTGAAATATGGGAGAGTTGGTGCAAGAATGAAACAGCTAACAAAATTATTAAATAAAAATGTAAAAATATATAATTATCTGTCACTTTTACAGTATTCCCAGGGATATTCTGCACATCACTTGCTATAAGAGAGCAACTGTTAGGACCTTAGGGCCTGGTTCTGTAAATGTAACACTGCTGGCATAATCCCTCTGACTGCACTGGCATAACTTTGTGGAAATCTTTCCACCACCTGGTGCTTAATATCCCAATTCTGAAATGTTAGAGTATTAGTAAAAAATGACTGTAAAGGCTCTTTAGAATGTATTCATGTGCATAGGCCTCTCTCTCCCTCTATATATATGGAATAAGAGACATAGGAAGCAAGAATTATTTTCAGTCCTAGGTGAGCGAGTATTTGGCCCACCAGCTCCCTCCATTGCTCTTTGCAGTCATCCCAAAATCTTGTGCCATGCATCTGCAGTTGTATAAAAATACTTACATTGTACAAAACTTGTTAGCCTGCTTGGTGCCTCATTTCCCTGCTCAGTATTTCGCTCATGTTCACATTCAGGAAAACACTTCCAGCTCCCAAGAGATGAGATTGATACAAAACTCCTAGGAACTGTAAAGCATAAACTTTTCTGATCTGTTTTACCATATGGATTTCAGACCTTTACATTCAAAATTTTACATGATTCTTTACAACCTTGAGGGTTAGAAACTTAAATCTGCTTATATGGTGTTTATGCCAAATGCTGTGAAACTTGCTGGAGTTAAAACCCCAAACCAGCTAACCAAAGAAAATACACAACCCACTATAGATTCACAAGGTCATAATGTTAGAAAAGAACTAGTTCAAACACAGAAAATCCTTTCTGTAGAAATGTTAACATCTGAACTATTTCTTTCCAAACTGGAAACATCTTGGGCTTTTGTGTTGTCAACTGCTGCACTGCAGTTTTATTTCAGTATTTAATATGGTGCCTGCTTGATCTTCTTAATGGAATTTCAGAGAGTGAGAGCATTTATGCAGAGAATCTTCATCTTTTTATTTCTAGAAAATAACATTTCTCAAAAGGAGAAAAGTTCAGTAAGATTACGTAGAAATAAAATTAACTTGCTCTAGTGCTAGGACTTTGAGGGGGCCTGGTCAACCAGCTAATTGACACATCTCAGGAAGGTGAAGCTTTGTGAATTTATTTTAGCAAATAAATCAAGATTCAGTAGCCTTCAAAAAACCAACCATCTAACTGAGGGAGGCTGAAAATATGGGCTCAGAAGAATAACGTAGCTCTACTGGGATTTTTAATGATAAAGGCTGCATTAGAATTCAACCTGCTGTCGCAGTATGTCCTATATTATATCAGCAACAATGAAAATTTCACTGTATGCTTCCTGTGATACGGAGGATAAACTGTCCTTTGTATCGCAGATGAGGTCTGTGCGTGCCTCTGACCTTTCAAGTCTTGCTAATCAATTCTCATCCATCAGGGCATCCACAAATTGCTGTATGACTTGCCAGAGAGGGGAAATTCTCCTTTCATTATACACAGTACAAAAGGTTTGTCTCCCCCTGAAGCACGAAGGTACTGCTGGAGGCAGGGTACTGAACTAGATGTACAAGTGGACTTGATGTGTTTTGGCACATCCTGTAGTGCCAGCACGAAGGCACTGAGAGAGTCCACGCTGGGTTCCAGCATCATGTTAGGCCACAAAAATGAGTGATGCCCAACCTGACAATTCTGTAACTCTTGCTCTCAGAGTGGTTTTCTCCTGGGAAAAATTTGTGGAAGTCGAGGGAGCTATACCAGAAAAAAAGCTAGAAAAAGCTAATGGTGAGTTATATCCATTAAAGGGTATTTTATTTGGCAGGGGATGAATGCCAGTCTCTAAGTGCAAGATATCTCTTGGCACTCATGGGAGTGGTGGAAGTCCAGGAACTGCAGTAATCTGGCTGTGGGAATCTGACTCTGCAAAATGCTGTGTGTCCCTGTTACAGTGAAAGGCACCTACATAATAGTAATGGGATGTGATGTTAGGATAAATTCATGATCTTAGAGGAATCTGCTTGTAATATGATATCCGTTGTGTGATATTCAGGGCTTTGACTTCAATGGCATGTGTTGCTCTTGCGTGACATGCGTTTGGGAGGAAAAGGCCCTCATCCCTAAAACAAAATAACCCCCTAATCCTACAAGTTCTTAGTGCATAATCAATCTGAATACAGAAGCTTTTTCCTCATGAAGAATTCCTAGATCTGTTTGTTCACAATTTTTGCAGATGTTTATTTGAGTGCAAGCACCACAGTGTAATGAAACAAATGAGTTGGAAGTGTCAGAATGCCCAATTATCCAACTCACTGCCTGTCTATGGGGCTGAACAAAGGGAACTACTAGGCATGCTTTACTCATTTAACTTCGTTTAAACTCTTCTTGGCATCAAAGTTGCATTAATGTGATAACTTCTGTGTGGCAATTAACAAACTGTAGCAATTGGAGACATTCATGTGGCCTGCTGGGGAAGCGTTGCAGAGTGGGCAGTTTAGCTGTTTGGCTAATTTCCTGTCGAACCTGAAACGACGAAGGAAAAGATTAAATTCTGGCTTCCTTCTTACAAATCTGAAAGGGAAGAAAAAAAATCTACATGAAATCTGAACAGGAGTTGCTGTAGCTCTTCCCAAAAGGCCCTAAATTGTTCTCTCTGCCGGTTTATCCCTCTAGCCACCATGGCAATTTCCTCTCCTTACCTGCTCTCATGTCCAGTGTCATGAAAAAGGATGAACAAGGGGAGGAGGATATCATTGTCAGGAAAAGGTAGAAGTGAACAGAAAGCAGGTGAGAATCAACTAGAGAAAGGCAGAAAAAACTCATTATATTCAGGAAAAGGACAGCTGGAGTAGTAACTGCAAGTGGATCATCAGGGGAATGGAGAACCTGAAGATAAAAGAGCTGTTCCTGAGTCCTGCACACTAAGGAGTTTTTGAAAGAATAAACTTGATCTTATGCTCTGAAAGCAGCCAGGCAGGCCCTGTTTTCACAGACATTGTTCTCATTGACTTATATTTAAGTTTTCTTTGAACAGAGACCACAGATTTGAACTCACCTTGTTCAAATAGATGTATTTTTTATACATGCAAAATGTCACTTGACTGTAAATTATTTCAGTCTGTGCTTTCTGTGCTAAGTGGTAGAATATAAAGTGGACTGAGACACACATTATGTGGAATTCTGTATGATTGTTAATAATAGCTGCCCAGCCATTCTCCTACAATTTTATGGCTTAAAAATAACGCTCAGCTGTTCTGGAACAAGAGGCCATTGGAAAGGGGTGAGGGCAGAATCTTTCATAACCTCTGAGTGGAAACAGTAGCCGCTGATCTGTTGGCACAGGAATTGCCCAAGCCTATTATTATTCTATAAAAAGTAAATTGTTATTACCATACGTACAGACCTCCATTTGCTGGTGCAGAATCAGAACAGCTATTTCCTGACAGCCCGTGCTTCTTAGAGCTGCGTTGCGTGTGTCATACAAAGGAGTTTCTTGGGCGTGGAGGATAGCAAAAACCACTCATGAAAGGATGACCACCTACTGTGCTTAACTACAAGGGCTCTTCCAGGGTGTGTGACCTCCAAAGTTCCTATTGGCGCTAAAACAATACAGCATCTTTCTTACCTTTTTGTAATGGAGAGCAATATCTAACCACTCTTGGTGGAAGCACATTTTTAGTGGCCAAGCCCACAATCCTCACTGCTGTTCAGCAACATGTATTCATGTAGAAAGCAAGAGCAAATGAAGGAGTAGAGAGCTAAGCTCTCTCTAGACAGTTAGGGGCATTTGACTTCTCTAGTATCAGGAGAATTTTAAATATCTTTTCCATAATAAAGCTTTGTAAGAGTGTGCTTTTGGTTAACTTGGGGCTGAAAACCCAAACCCAAGTCTGTGCTAAAGCAACAGCAGTTGTCTTCATGTAGAATGATAGTGTGACTTGGTAATTTTTGTGTCAGATCAGTGAATGTGTTTGTTTTGTTTTGTTTTGTTTTGTTTTGTTTTTTTGGTCAAACTGGCTTCCATAGAACAGTTTGCAGGAGTAATTACTAGTAATGAGTAATTCTTACAAAATTGTGACCCGCCGAGTTTTGACTGTTTCCTCTTTTAAAAAAATTAGATTTTCTAGAGATGTTCTGGAAGATGCAAAGTGTAATATGCGCATGGCAACCCAGGGGTAAAAGCACGCACTACAGTCTGCTTTTGAAGGGTGTTGCAGGAATATCAGTTTGTGCCGGGGTGTTGTGGCTTTTCTGTAGAATTTGTATGTCACACAAGATCGTGGACGCATAAGAGTAATTGCCTAATTCTGCAGCTTGCCCTTATACTGGCATGGGGGCTTCGCTTCGCTGGGTTCTCAAATCAAATATATTTTAAGTGTGAGGAAATGGCTCTTTATGTTCACATACTGTATGAAGTGCTTAATCATTCATAGCTGAAAATTAGCTGAGTGTGATTATTCACCAAGGTACATTAACAGCAGCTGGTGTTTTACTGCACTCCCACAAGAGAAAAAAATGCTGGTCCAAAATCTATGCAGAGCTTTTAAAGTTGTCTGGGTAAATATCTAGTTGAAAATGGACCGAGTCTTCCTGCCTGCACATTTACTGACAGAGAAAGTCTTGTTTTCAAATCTTCTGCAGTAAAATTGAAGGATGAATATGTTTCTTGGGCAGTGTGGCATAGAGGCCAGCTCCCACTCCTTCTGTGGTTGCCGTGCCTCTCTTTCTGGTCTGGATGGTGGAGAGCAAACACCGAATACCTGTTCCCTGGGGAGGAAGAGAGACTGAGCTTGTGTCCTCTTTATTCCAGGACTGAAGTCAAACATCGTTGCAAACCACACTCAGGTCTGCCTGTGGGTTCTGATGCACTCTCCTCTGCTGCCTAGATCTGTGTACCAAAACTCAGAGGAGATGCTGTGAGGATGCCAAGCAGTGGTCTAGTGAGTGCTCATACATTTTCAAAGAGAGAGATGCTCTGCTAGAAACAAACATATTAATATTCCAATCACACTTATTTTTCATAGTTACAGTGGAAGTTGAAAGCAAAGAATGCTATGGAGGTCAGTCAGTCCATCCACCTGCCCCAAGACAGTGCAGATACAACCAATATGTGTCTGACAAGTGTCTATGTAGCTGTTCTTAAAAGGCTTAAGTAGTGGTGATCCCAAGATCTCTGCAGGCCAACTCTTCCAGGACTTAGCTAATTCTTACCACTAGAAGAAAGCGCTTCCTGAAGTCTAACCTAAATCTCCCTTGCTGCCGTTTCAGCCTATTTCTATACGTACAAACCTCGGCCCACATGGAAAAGGGCTTATTTCCTTTCTCTTTCTAGCAGCCCTTTTCTATATTTGAAGATCATTATCGCATCTCCCTTCAGACATCTTTATTTTTAGACTAAACAACTCTGCTTTTCCCAGACTTCCCTCCGAGGGTAGGTTTAGAGACCTCTGGTGATAATTCTTTTCATCTGAATTCCTTCAAGTCGGCCTACGTTGTTCTTGTAGTAGATACTGCGCCCAAATCCGGCTGCGGTGCTCCAGCTGTGGGAGCCTTACTGCTTTTGAGCAAAGCAGGAGGTTTGCTTCAGCCGTCTTAGGAGCAGCACTCCTGTTTATACATCCCGCTTTGATATTTGCTTTCTCTCAAAAGCAAAATATTCTTGACTTGCATGCAGTTTATGATCCATTATGATGCCCAAATCCTGTTCTGAAGACCTACTGCCTCTCCAGTTTTCTCTCTTGTGCCTCTTGTCAGCTGCACGGGTATATAGATGTGTGTATATATATATGTATATATGTATATGCAGCCATCACATTTCATAGTCTGCAGCTCCATACTTGCTGAAGGGCATCCTCATTTGCTCAGACACTTTTCCCTCTGTATCAAGTTTACTTTGATACTAAATCTCTTCCTCTAAAGGATCTGTTATACTTTCTCACCTCAGTACTCTCTTCAGGGCTGCTGTTTTCTCCTTTACGATACAAAATTTTATTGAAAGTATTGAAAACTCACAGAATGAAAACAGGTTCCTGCACTTAATTCAGCTTTCCTATTTGGCAGTGAAGCAATGCTTGTATGATTTTTCAGATAGTTGTGTACCAAACTGTAGAGTTTCACCTATACCAACCAATTGGTTGATTCTCTCGTTTATCATAAATTTGTGAACAAGTGTCAGAATAGTTACTAAAGTCAAGACCCAGTACAGCCACTGCTTTTTAATTCTCCATAAGACCCATGATGCCATGGAATAAATTGTTTGTTGGATATGTTTTGTATGTGAGTCATTTATATTTGTTTGTAACTTTCATTGTCTGCTTACTTGCTACTTTCAAATACTTTAATTTTGTTCAATATCCTGCTGGGATTTGAAGTTACTTTGGTTAATCTGAAAGTCTGCTCAAGGCATTTGAAAAAGTGAAACGCATTGTATCAAGATTTCCTGCATATGGTTATCTGGATACAGGTATTTGTCTACCCATCCGCTTGCATTTTGTTGTGGAGATGCTTGTGGGCAGCAGGACCTTTGCTTAACCATATACTTGATATCTAGTCCCAAATTTCAATGTACTTGTCAGCTAGTTAAAAAATTTGTGCAGACTGGCGGGCCTCCCTCTTTGGCAGTCTCTTGAACATAGTTTATTCAGGCCACAGGGAATGGATTTTTTTCTCAGTGCTTTGGAATAATAGGCTTCTCCTCTTCAGTTAGGCAAGAGAGCTTCTGTTCAGCCTAACTAGGATAAGAAGTGGAATGTAGTTACAGCATGCAGGTTTATGCTTAGGTTTGTGAATCTATGACACATAATCTGCCTTGATTTTGCACTTTGTAAATGTATGGGAGTGACCAAGTGACTGAAACTTCAAAATCTACCTTTCTTTTGGAGCCTTTATCAAACTACTGCTGGTTTGGTTAAGAGAGTTGAGCACATTTGTCACAGGTTTTTTCAAGGGTACTAATGTGTCAGGATCTAGCTATGGCAGAGTTTTGTTCCTGCAATTTTGTTCTCATGGCAATATAGCTGTCACTTCAGCAGCATTTTGACTTCTAAAATTTTTTCACCAGTGTCCTTAGTTGTACTAAATGATTACAATCTATCTTCAGTGATGAGCAGAGTTTAGATGTAATTCCTATTAAAACCCAGTCTCTGTCTCTCTGCCCTTCACACTGCTTCAAAATCACAAGAGCAAAACAACATCGCTGTAGCAAACTCGGCTTTCCAGTTCTAATCAGGAGCAGTGCCTGTATGAAATCAATGGCTCTCAGTTTAAATACATCAGTTCGGAAACTTTTCCTTTTCCTCTTGGGTTTGTATACTTTTTCCAGATTAACTGATTTATCTTCCATGTTTAATGGGGGAGTCACTGGCAGTTCCTACTTGTAAATTGCTTAAAACTTTCCATTAGAAAAGATGGTTGCAGCCTTTCCTTTGAGAAGTTCCTGTCTTTTTCCCGTTTGCAGTGAGTGATTATATGCAGCACGAAATATGCCCTTTGGCTAAGGAAATGCCACTTTTTGTTGTTATTTTTTATCCTTTTCCATAGAATGACATCCAACTTGTCCTGCAAGATCAGATATTAAAAATGCCGCCTCACTTTGTTGCCTTGTGTGCTCCAAGAAGTGCTGGCAGCCCACCAAAATCACAATAAAATCTAAAGCCAGGCTCTCACTTGTGCTACAACTGCAAAGGTGGAGAAAGGACTATGAGTCCCAGAAAGGTGATGAAGAGGTTATAGTTAAGTGGTTAAAAATTACTTCTTGCTTTCCAGGGAGAAGAGAGAAACTCCCTCTCCCAATGCAGGTTTCAAGCAACATGTTGCTCATCTTCCTCCACTGGACCGCTTCAGGGCTAGAATTCTTTAGAAGTCAGTGACATGACCTTGCTCCTCCAACTGGTCCTTATCTTGTGGAGAAAACATGCCAAACAGGAATGTCCAGAACTCACCCTGCATTTAGCCCATGCACTCTGAAAGAGAAGGTCCTGTGATGTAGAAGGCAATGGTCTGTATGATCACAGAGGTGTTGATTGCACCTGGCCACTGTAAAGCCAAGCAGTGCAGATGCTGGGCAGGCCACTTTTACAAGCTGAGTCACCATTTCCTGAATGCAGCAGAGGAAGGTGGCAGGGTGGGTGGATGTGTTGAATCTGATCCATGTTACCAACGCAAATGTATCCTTGCTGCCTTCTCCAACAGATTCTGGCTCTCTGCAATGGCTCAAAATTACCTTTTGAGTCGCCTGGTGCCTCACGTGCCCCCAGAAACCAGGTTGCTTCTGCTGTGCATCACCTGCCAAAGCTAGTCTGGTGCTCCTACCTGAGGAAAAGCTGCTGCTAATTTTAAGAGAGACCCTGACTAAAACCTAACACTGCATGGTAATTGCAGAGGCAGGGGGTTCTGGTGATTACTCTTGCCCTTTGATTCTGTCCTGTGTACAGGCAATATGCACTTCACTTCCAGTACGTGTTCACGTATGTAAACCTTGTGCAAGTGAGTCTCTGAGTAGTTCAACCAGATTTCAACCCTCAATCCAACCAAGCAGTTCAGCTCTGAAGACTGTAGAATCAACTGTGATAGGTGCAGCAAAAAAGTGTTCCTGTTTAACTTTTCATTCCAGCTGAGATGGGAACATACAATCCACAGTGAATTCTGTTTCCTTCCACTCTCTCTCCATTCCCCAGGTATGTGTTTCCTGTTCTTGTTGGAGGGAAGGAAAAAAGCCCCAGCATATTGAAATTGCCACACTTCAAGGCACTTCAATTGCCACACTTCAATGTTTCGAGAAACTTCCAAAACAAAAAGCTACCACCAGTCTCCAAGCACTGTCTCACTGCACAGCTGGAGAGGACGATCAGGGCTTAAGGAGATGCCATCTGTGCAATTTCAGGGCCAGAAAGGTCTTACAAAGTGTTAATGACATTCCTTAATATGCCTTTACTGTGGAAAACTTCAGAGCATCTGTCATTTGTAAATTTTAACAGTGGGAATATCCTGCAGACGAAAAATTTGAATCTTAACCTGATGTATTGGTTAAATATGGATTCTCTGGCACAAGTGACTGTTTTTCAGTATTTGTGTGCCCTGCTAGGGTTAAGAAATACAACAGCGATTAAAGTAGATGCACTCTGATAACTTGCTTGTGCATCAGTGCTATTAATATCCATCTATCTTTCTGGCTAGTTTCAAACAGGAGACCAAAATAATACCCCACAAAATGCTGAGGCAATACCTTGCATCATAAACTGCTGTGACCGAAATGAAATCAGACTAACACCACTTTATTTTATGAAATGTATTTTGTCGAGCTCTTGACGATTCCCTGCCATTATCGGGGGCTACCATGTGTCCTGCAGTGTAAAGCAGCCATTGCCATTTGTGTCTCAACTTGTCCAGCATCCCCACGTCTTTGAATTTCCTGGCACTTTGAGTCACTCAATAAATGTGGCTTTCTTTTCTTCTTGAATCAGACGCAGCTATTTCCCGGTGGCGATAAACCTGAAGAAACATCCTAAAAGCTAGATAAATACATCTCTTTCACATTTATTGTGGATGTAAAGTACTCTGCAAAGAATATAAGCTGCTGTCAGGCATGTAGCCACAAGATGGGTGTTTTTCTCACATATGTATCCATTTCTTTTAATAATGAATAATGGACCTTATATTTAAAAGTGATGTTTCTATGAATGTGCTAGATTGTGCTATATTTCTTTCACATGAGTATATTCCCATCATGGCAGACTTCTCACAGAGCTTGCCTTGGGGGCTTTTGTTTAAAGTAATGCACTTTAATGAAAAAGAGCTGCTGAAATTTGTCAGCTTCTTCCAGCATGATTGCATTTTGGTGGTGATTTAAAAAAATCTTTATCCACTTTATGATCTTCATGCTTGTTCCAAAATCCCCCTTCATTTTTAAAAGTAAAAAGATATATGTACACACATATTACCAAAAGCCCTAAAACTGCCTTGGACCTTTTGCATGAATAGTCTCATTGAAGCCAATGAATAATAGAGGTAGACTTCAGCTGTGTGCAATTTTCAAGCTCAGGCTGTAGGGTATATTTCAAATATTGCAAACAGTTTAGAGATATGCGCTTTGTGTGTAGTTTTCGAAGCCAGCAATGTATTTTAAGGGCTTAATAGCTAATGAGAAATGGATGATGCTGATACGCCATTGCCAATAGATGATTTTGGAAATTGTTAGCCTTGACTCAGTGAAGTACAAACACCTTTAGAAGAGTGAGGACAAGTGAGTGAAGTACCCTTGTATTTGTAAGAGTACTGGCAAGTGAGTGTGTGCAAGTTCTTGTATGTTTTTTGGATTTTCCATTTTTCTTGGGAGAAATTCAAGTCCTCTGGCACCAGGCAGATGGGTATGGCAAACTCTGTGGCTGTAGTGATCTGTGACCCACAGGTTCTCAGTTGTTTCTTTCCTCTTCCCCCAGGGGCTGGAGGGCAGACTAACTGAAAAATAGTACTAATTCCTGTAAGATTGGCTCTCCTCTACCAGCGACAGTAAGGAGCTGAGTGGCTGTAATGCTGAAAAGTGAGAAAGTATTTAAAGGGGACTGGCATGTCCTCCGAGACAGACACATTAAGCCCTGCTGGATGCAAGGTGGCTTCTGGGGTGCTGCTGAAGTGTGTTGGAGCTTGGAGGAGCTGTACCATCCTACTGGGCAGCAGCTGTGCTCCTGCAGCCCAGGCTGCACACGTGTGCTGCCACCAAGCAGCTCTGCGCTGAGCCAGCACTGAAGGCATAGGTGACCTGCAGCACAGGGTTCTGGGAACAGCTGGTGTGTAACTTACAGGAGACAAGAACAGGGGGTGCCACACTTCGTTCTGGAAAACACTTCGTAGCTGCAGGCAATGTGCTGGATTTACAGGCAATTGGGTCCTGTGGTTTTGAGGAGCTACCTCGTATTCAGGTCTTTTTCAAAACAGACTAGCCTCTCCTGTCTTCTGAGTATCTCGATGGACCCTAACAGATACAAAGTCAATAAGATCTTCAGGAATCATAATTTTTGGAAGTGTATGTTCACTTATGAATGCTGGTGGAAATCTGAAACTAGAAAGGTATACACACACATACCCAAGAAATAGAAATGTGAAATGAAAATACTACCTCAGAGACTTACTCTACAAATGTTTCAGGCTGCATCAGATTCGCGCATGAAAGAGGGTTATTACAGAGTCACAGAGTAGGCTTAGTTGGAATGGACCCATCAGGATCATTGAGTCCTGGTCCTGGGCAGGACACTCCAAGAATCACATCTTGTGCCTGAGAGTGTTGTCCGAATGCCTCTTGAGCTCTGCTAGGCTTGGTGCTGTGACTACTTCCTTGGGGAACCTGTTCCAGTGCTTAGCCATGCTTTGTGTGAAAAGCCTTTTCCATATCCAGCCTAGACCTTCCCTGACACAGCTTCGTGTTTCCTGGGTGAGCCTCGCAGGATCAAGTGGTTCTTCCTGGCACAGAAGCAAGAAAAATGAACAGCAAATAAAATGTACCTGACCATCTGATCACACACTTTTCCATACCAAAGATCAGAATCTGTTTTCTAATAGCAGGCCTTGGGTTGTTGCTCAATGGCTCTCTCGATTTTTTGGCAACATCGTAATGTGTCCCTCATAGTTGGCTGCAAACCTGACACTTGGTCTCCCTTTCTTACTCCGTGCTGTTCTAGACAAGCAAGCATTTCCTCCAGAGCCTGGACTCATTTCTCTGTAGACATGTCCAGAATTTCCCAAGCAGCATTTACGTGGTGTCAATCTAATGGTTCAACAAAGAAACACATTTTAGAGGTTATCAGATAAAGATGAAGCCTGTAGGAACTCTGTAATGTATGTAAATTCTTCTTCAGTAGGAGGAAAATTCTTTCAATATGGAAGTAGGATTTCTGCAAATCAATACTCCCTTTTCCCCTAATAAATCTTTAAGAGCTTAGAAAAAAATTAGCACCTCCAAAAAAAAAAAAAAAATCATCTGCTGTCAGAACATGCCCTGAAGGAGAAAATTAAGCTAGAAAGGGCCAACATTTTTGTTATTGATTTATATCAGATGTTCCATTGGTGGACAGAAGTAAATTAAGTGAAGTCTGGTCTTCAGCGGCATATGTGCCTTTTTTTTTAGTTGGATTTTGCTGTTTGAACTTGCTAGTAGCTCTTCAGAAACATTCTCAGCTTGTTGGGAACATACTTTGTCATAGTGTAATTTCTGTTTTTATCTTCTTCAGTGTGGTGTCCACGCTGTCTTATTTTGTTTTCCATTTTGGAGTGTTACTCCCTCCATATGAGAACCAGGCAGGCAAATGCTTCCTTCCTACACAAAATCATTTCTAGATTAGCTGGTTTTGTAGCTCATATATAAGCATCTACTGCAGCTCTCAAGATTTTTTTGCATTGCAAGTAATATACAAACTAAGTTACTTGGTAGTTGAAGTGTGACTAATACTTGTTTTACATAGTTAAAGTTGATGATTACAAACTCTGAAGCTTGGTTGAATAGAATTTAGTACCTAATACTCTGCAGAGCTTGTTTCCATTTTACATTTAATCAATTGATTTTTCCTTTAATGGATTCTCTTTGAAATTTTATGTTTGTACCAACGTGCAGCCTTCACTATTGCTATGTTGCATTACCAAGGGCAATATGAGTTTAAATCACTTCATGATAAAACTTTGCATAATCTGCTCATACAAACTAATTAAATGTCAGGTCATTGTAATACAGAGCTCATATTATCACCATGGGTCACTAGAAACAGCAATTAGTAATTCATGTGTAATCCAGTTAAATTCAAATTAAGAAAAAGAATGTCAATTCAGAGTTTTGTTCCTAATTCCTAGTTTTTATAATTTTGTACAGGTTGATGGGGGCACTTAAACACACAGCTTCAGAACTGGTTTGTAATTTAATTTGATTTATACTGCTCAAGCATTGCTTTTAGGTTGTTCTAACCAGTGGTCACATGAGTACTTGTACTTAGAAATTAATTAACTTTAAAACATATACATATTTTGAATATGTTAATCCTTCACTAACTACACTGTTATTTTACTGATGGATATTTAATCGCTTGAAGGACCTCTGCGTTCAGCTTTCACAAGCAGAAATAAAAGATGTGGCTGTAAGGTCAACTATGCAAATCATAAAAAAATGAAAGAGCACAATGACAGAAAGACATGGAGGTTGTGCACCCTGCCTTGTGCTAAGTAAAGACTAGTGAGAAGGCAGGGGAATGTTTTCTTCCACAGCTGCCTGGTGGGGCAGGGGCTGTGTGCTGGAGAAGCCCCAGCTGGGGCTCTGTCACGCCGGATGTCCGGCTCATCCTCTGGTTTGTATCGCCTGGTGCCCGCGGGCAAATGTTCTGCAGGAGGCATTGTCTTAGCCTGCCACGTGAGATCCTGTGTCTGCAGCCAAGGACTGGCCAGCTGCGGTCAGTGTGTCCTTACTGGAGCAGTCTGCTGTAAATGCACTGCAGCCAGAGCAAAAGCTCCACTGCTACAGTCCTCCTGCTATGGCTTTTTTTGGTTAGAACTCCAGACAAGAGGGGCATGCTCAGCATTAGGTACCATCAGTTTGCTCTCTATATAGTTTTTATAGGATTTTTCCTTTAATTTTCCTAGATATATTTGGATTCAGGCTTCTCAGCATTTGCCTTTCTATGGTTAAAACCTCATTAGGCTCCTATCATATTTCAAACTAAATAGAATATCCTGACTAAAATGTCAGTGACATTCTTATAATGGCTATGTCTGCAAGAAGCTAAAATACTGGTTATAATTTATTTATATAGCATGCAAAGGTCTTAGGTGATTTAGAGAGAAGTCTAAAGACAAACAATCATTCTGATCATGTAATGGCATATTCTCAGACTATTTTAGCTTCATCAGAAGACTTTTAGTTGGTGTGAGCCGTGTCGGAGCTGGATTAAAAGTCACAGTGTGATGATACTCACCATTCCCAGCCCTGTTCTTCTGTACTGCTCAGATCCATACAAAACCAGCCACTGGTTTCACTGGCTGTCATATGAGATCTATTGTGCATTGTTTTATCACTCAGAGACGCTATTAAAACCTCCTTTAAAAAGGATAAAAGGAGCAGCATATTCCAGGGCACTTTTATTTTGATGAGTCTCAATTGGAGTATCTAACTTCAGTTTCCAGGTTTAAAAGATTCGGCCTTCTTTTTTTTCCCCTTAACAAAGTGAAAATTCAAATTCTAAATCACAATCAGCCAAGCCCGTCACTACCCAATCAGGGATGACAAGTTTACCCTGCTCTGCATAGTTCCAGAGAGATATTTTCTGATATGAATTTGGCTTTCAAGAAAGGCATGATTTCTTTGTAACTTTCCTGTCACTTTTCACTTTGTAATGCAGTGATTACTGAGCATTCAAAAATAAGTGGTTACCCCAAAATATTTTTTGCACTCAGTTTATTAGTCAGTGCAGCACAGCTGTTGGTAACCTGTAATACTGCAAAATAGTGCAAACTTGAATGGCAGAATCAGATAAACACAGAGATTAATCAAGTGCTGTGCTAATCAATTTTTCATATTTAATTAAAGTGTTTTGCTTTGGAAAGTTGCTGTGAGAGCTGCAGAATTTCCATTCCCATCCCAGGAGATTGATACCAAACCCAGCCAACCCACCAGCCAGTGGTACAAGGGGGTTGGTGGGTGTCACGGGGAGCCGGAGCTGCTGCCAGCTGAGTGTGGAGCATGGGGAAGGCTGGGATACACTTGTGTCTCTTCTTTTATGGACTGATGAATTAGTAAATATCACACAATTAGTAAATACCACAAATATTCTATATCAGCTGAGATCCTGGCCTTGTATTTTGGAGAAAAGAGTGTTTTGAAAAGAGGGAGAGACAAACTAATGAAGAACCTGGAGATGGGAAGTTGGCACGCTACCAAGAGCAGTCCTTGCTTTAGTGGAGCTGTATTTAAGTACTGCTGTGCTCTTTGCCATTGTTTCACAAAGGCAATTATGGCTGAGTTCATTAAGATGACATCAAAGGCAGAGAGCTCCCACCATCTATTATACAAGCACTACAGCAAGTCTGATGCTCATGCATGTAGAGAAATGGAAGCGGGTATTTTGTTTTCTCACTTTAAGATAAATTCAATATCATTTATAAACAATGAAGTCAATAAGAAATTTGAAGAATGTCTCTGACAATAAACCTGCTTTAGAGTAAATATCTCTTGGTGTCTTTAAAGGTTATTTTAGACAGTACAGAGTTTACAGAATCCCAAACAGGAGAGTTTGCTGTCTTTATGTACCTTACAGACCATGGCATCAACTCCCTTCCCACTGATGCTGACAGAAAACTCTGTCTGGTTTTGAATACTCTGATTTGTTTTCTGAATATAGTCTTAGATGAGGTCAGCCCTGCAGCAGCAGCAGGAGTTCCCATTCACCTCACCTTGTGTTAGCCTAGGCACAGTAGCAGCGATGCTGCAGCTATGTGCAACTCGTCCCAGGCAGTGAAAACACAGGAAAAGCCAGCCACAGCAATCAGGCACCACGTGGTTGTCCCCTTCCCCTCAAAATACTACAGTGCTTTATAATTTTAAGATAGATATATTTTATATTTGCTTGTGACTTTGAGTCATTTGGTTTTCTACTTATAACGGATAACATTTCAGCTTTTACTCAAAAAAAAAGAAAAAGAGAGGGGTTTTTCCTTGGAGTTGCATGCTGCTGGAGTATGATGGTTTTTAAGAAAAGACAGTGAATGTTAAAATAACTAGGTAGAAGTGATCACTATATAAAGTGGGCATCAAATCAAAGAAAGCATGTTTTCTCTCATGAGGCATTTAAATGTTTGGAGATCTTTAGTTATGAAAGAAGTCCTGTCAAAGGAAACATATTGAAGTGACTTGATCTATGTGGGGAATGTGGAAGTGGATGAGAATAGATTTAAAATCGAATTAGTTGTGAAACTGGGATGCTTTCGTCACTGGTAACAGATGAGTCAAAATAAAGTGCAAGTATACTTAAGATCTGATAGGTTAAGTTTGTCTTGACCTGTAAGCATAACAGCTCAGAAGCAGCCTTGTCTTACTCGTGTTGCAGGAGCTAATGGACATGCCAGGATAAATTGCCTGTGCACCCATATGATGACATGGAGCTGCTTGTATACACTTAGCAAATAAAAGCGACACAGATGTTTCTTCTGAAAAAGCAGTGCATATCATTGTACCAACTTACACAGTAAGAAGAAGGACAAGGCCACTGATCTTGGTTTCTGGAGATGGTACAACAGCCACATCACCAGTAAACTCCCTCAGTGTCCCCCCAGTGTGATATTTGCAAAAGCTGTATGCCATATGTTGTGGTCTGTGTGGGTGCATTCAGAAAGCAAGCACTCACAGCCATGCAAAAATATAGCACAAACTGGTGTTTTCTGACCGCGTGTGTCCATGAATTTAGCACTTCTGGCAGAACAAGTATGCTGCAATTTCAGTTGGGTTTTTGGGGGAAGATCCGTGGCTATGTATGGAGACGCTAGTGAATACTAGTGTAATAATACTAATTGATAGAAATATCCATTGCTTTTTGTGGACAGCCAGAGGAGCTGCCTTTGTGCAGACCAGAACTACCTCTGTGCCCATGGAAACAGCATCCATTAAAAAGAAAACTGCAAAATTCTTATGCGCATTAGCAGGAGCATAGAGGGAATGAGATCGTGGTTGTAATAAATCCCTTACCTTTTTACATTCCTCCCTTTCACTTCGGTAACTGCAGCACCGAGAACTTTGTGTTCAACTTAATTCTACATCTGTTCGCTTCTTTCTGCCTCTGTAGCTCTGAGGCATTGGGCTCAAATGTTTCCCAGGGCTCCTGCTAGGGTTTCATTTTCAAATGCTCCTGCATTTCCAAATGTGCTTTACACAAGCTTTCTTTATAACCACAAAATCCTGCATGTCGGCTGGTGGACTCTGGGAACACTAGGAAACACCAGGTTGCTTAGGTCTGAGAGGCAGAGTCACATCACGTGCAGAAAAGATACCGAAAATGTTTCTTTTCATGGCAAGCAGCATCACCGCTTGTGTTTGCTCCTTGAAAAGCAGTTCATTTAAACTGCCCTGCTTTGTTTCCATAAACGTAATCTATAGAAGTAATGATAAGCCAAGCAAGCTCTAAGGGTCCTGGCACCGTCAGGCTCTTTAGGATTCATTGTAACAGGGGAGAACATCTGCGGTCTGAGGCTTCGGGAGTTTGGAACGAAAGACTATCCTGTGTGTTTAACTGGAAAGGAACTATTTTTAAATAAATGTCTCTCTTATTTGTTGACACTGAGCAAGGACAATAAAAAGGAAAACGTGGTCTTACATAGAAGAGACCAGGCCATTACTCCAAAATTCTTGTTTCTTCACCTATGGCTTTTCCCCTCATTCCTTAGTGTGTCTTGTTGATGACTGTGACATTTCTAGCAGTCAGGATATATTCGTGCGCTGAGGCCCACAGTCCTGAATGTAAGCTGAAATTGTTTGAGATTCCGAGGAGCTCATCATCCTGCTGTCTGCCTTAAGTATGTGGTGGTGGGCAACCTTTCATTATATGTCCCACCAGGGAAAAATCACACATCCCCTCCCAGTGACTGACAAGAGGCAGTGAAATCTCATCGCTTTCTGCTCTCCATCACCCTGCCTCAGCCCATCAGCTAACTGACAGATGGGCCATGGTCCTGATGTATAGGTACTGGGAGATTAAAGAACAACTCTACAGCAAAATAAACCCACAGGACACAAGTAGCTTTTAAAATGACCTCAGGAGATGTGTCAGTCAGCACACAGTATGGGATTTTCTCAGGTAGGAATTGCATTTGCGGGTTGTGTGTGTTGTTTAAACTGTAAAATGCCCTACTGCCAACCATTTGCCAAGCTGTTTCTTCCTGAGATAAAGGAGGGGGCTGGATCTAGGGCTCCCTGCGTTCATAAATAGAGATTATAGATCTGTATCTACAGTTATCTATCTATTTACCTGTGTATGCCGAGTGTATCTTTTTAAAATGACATTGGCTAAGTTTTGTGTAAAGTGGAGCAGAATTCTCCTGTGATGCTGATTACAACACACACTGTGCACATTTCTTATTTCCGGGGGACAATGACTTAAAAAGTTGTTGAAGCAGAGAGAAGCACATGAGTCTTGGTTTAGTTTAATGGCAAATCACATTTGTCAAAAGCACAGATAATGGACCCTCACCCCAAGCAATTTCTGTAACAAAAATTGGAACAAAACTTGACCCTGGACTGTGAATTCTGATCTCAGTGTGGGAGTTGTGCTTGCAGGAGAGTGGTGGATTCAGTCCTTTAATACAAAGGCCTTTGCCGTGATCTGCCTTTCATGCCACTCCTCCCCACCTAAGGGAGAGAATTTTAGCCTAGGATTATTTTTTTTTTCCTGTGGAGATGAGCAGCTTCGGGTTTGTGAGCTTTTAAAGCCCAGAAGAAGAGGCCCTCAGTAGCTCAGTAGTGAATTGTGCTGTGGCGAGGCACTGAGCTGATGTGTGTGCAGCTGTTGTTGAAGAAAGCAGCAAAGTGTTCCATGAGGGCATCTTCCTTAACTAACGTTACATAACGTAACTCTTTTGTTTATCTGAGGATGGCTGATTTGTTGTGCCACTCAAGTTTATAGCTATTTGGGGGAACGAGTCTTTCATGGGACAGTTGTTTCCTTGGTGCTTACATGCAAAATCATCTGTGAGACCGTGGTTCCATGTGAGATACAGACTTCGGGCTGGGGCATTTGACTACCTCCAGTGAAGGAGAGGTGGGAGAAAAGAGCTGAAATCAATATATTAACAGGTGAACTCTCAGGTGTTCACATGGTGTTGCACAAAGCAGATCTGTATGGTTGGCTGAAAACAAAGAAAGCTTTTGATTGCTCTAAAGTGATTTGCTCTCAAGAAGAAAACTTGACTAATTTTTCAGCTACCAAAGGCAGTAAGAACTCCTTCAGAATTTCCCATTTTAAATTTGTACATTTTTGGTCTATTTTATTATGTATATATTCATAGACTGTGTAGCACAAGGCAGTTTTGAATGGTGAGGAAAAGAGCTTTTGCAGCAGCCGGAGCCACTGAAGAAGTAGAGTCAGACTTCTCTTTAGCTATAGCAGGAAAAGCTGGAGAAGGTCTGCTGAGGAAATTAAAAATCAGCCAAGCCCAGTGTTTAGGTCTTGATCTTTCAGTCAAAGCAGCCAGTCTTCTGGTGTCAGATCTGTAAAAAACCACTGAAGCACCTTTTGAGGAATCCCATCTCTTCTGACAGCTATGGGAGACAAGGGACTGCCCCTCAGGTCACTTGTTGAGAGGGGATGTGCCTTGGCTGAGCAATGGTCGCTTGCAGCCTCTGGGCCCTTTGTGCTGAGGTGCAGCTGCCCTGGGCTGGGCAGGAGGGAAGGTGCCAGAACAGGGACACCTTTGTGCTGCAGCCAGGCTGGGGTCTGCCTCTCCCATGCAGGAACCAAGCCCTTGGCTTTGGGCTAAGCAACACTGGCAAATTTATGAGCAACTGAAAGCAGTCCGGAAAGGAAATATATGTGATTTCATCTACTGTGGCGTGCTGTAAAGGGTTGAATTATTAAAATGCATGAGACTTTCTCTTTTGAGCCAAATCAGGAGCTGCGACTCTTCTCTGATCTGAGGCCTGGCAGTCGATCAGATTTTTGTTTTCAGTGTACAGTATGTACAAGGTGTTGCTGCACCTACTTTCCCTTCATCTTCTGAGATGAAGATTTGCCAGGTGCCTCCTCTTTGTGGCTGCCTCTAAGTGCTGCGGTCATGCAGGCTGCAGCCTGAGATGACTCTGCACGGCTCAGCAGGAGCGATGCCCAGTGGCCACTTGTCCTGGAAAAGTGGTTGAAAAGCAAGCTTGGGTGATTTTCATTGCAGTTCTTAGGCACGGGAAAACAGACTGAAATGTCCGCTCTTTCCCAGACTGTGCTGGCTACTAGTGAAGGGCAGATAATGCAGAAGATGATCAGGGAAGCTGCTGTGATTGGTAGCACAGAGTAGAAGGTGCCTTTATGGTACCTGTCAGGCCTTACCATTGTGTAAAAACACAGCTGAGACTTCAGCTAAATCAAGACCAGATCTACTCCCTTAGGAAAAGACTTGAGGAAGCTGTTCAGTCATGAAGCTGTATTTCTTGGAGTTTTCATCAGGTTCTTCTTACTAAGCAAATGCTCTCTTGCTGAGTGTGTGGGTGTTGGGTTCCAATGGAGTCATGAGGAAATTAACAAGAAACATAGAAGGGCCAAGCCATGAAGGGCTTGAAGGGCTTGTGCTCCTGGCAGGCTCACAGATCTTTTTTCCTTTATGTAAACATTCTGTCCCCTTCCAGTACTCCTCATCCCAGTTTTCTGGCAATAAATGTCCATAAAATCATGCTGGTAAACAAGGCATGCCCGAGTAACTGCCTTGGTGGCCATGCGTGACCATGAGGGACTTCATGTGTGGTCACCACGTGAAAACATATCATTTCAAAGAACTGCAAGTATAATACTTTCACTGTAGCTGGAGCTTTGACAGTTTACTGGAGAGCCTCACACGCAAGCTCCTGTGCGCTTGTTCGAGAAATGCTGCCCCAGGCACCTCTCATCTGGCTCTTAATTTCCTCCTCGGGAGACAAGGTGTGCGTGTGTGTGAGGGAAGGTGTCAGGACAGCCTGCTTGAAACTCTGGCATAATCAAGAGCTGGATGAAGCTTTCAGGGGGTTGCCGCAGAGTGGGTGTAGGGAAGGAGCGTGAAGTGCACACAAGGGCACGTGTACCCTCGGTGGGCAGAGCAGCCTCCAAGACCTGAGGGACCAGCAGAGCTTCTGGAGGCAGGAGGAGCCTGCCCAGCTCCAGTGCTGCAGTGTGAAGCCTGCCTAGGTGGTTCTGGGAAGCTGATGCAGGTCATGACTGTGCATAACTTATGCCACGCATGGAAATGACCTTCCCTGCAAAATCAGATGTGTGCTCTCATGCAGTGTGGGGTATCAGCAGGGCTTCTGTCTTTGTTTCCTTTCTGAGACGTAGAAAAATAATCAGAAAGAGGGTGTTTTAAAAACATTTTATTTTGCATTGAGGATTTTGGAACAAAACTGAAACCTTTCCTGTCACATTGTTGTTTTCCCAGAAGTGGTGATTAGACACCATGATAAGTAGCTAAGGCTTTTCTGCAGAGATGGTGTTCTTGGATGCAAAGCACAGCAATTCCCATGTCTGCGCTGCCTGCTCAGTCCCTGCTGCCCAGTGCTGGAGCTGCGGCACCATTTTCACTGCATCCTTCCTGGAACAACAGAAGCAGGAAGCTGGATGGCTTTATTCCGTAACCTGTGTATAAGAAGTAACTTCTTCCTTCTGGCATTAAGGTATTTGCCTTTATTCTGCATAGAGCACTTCAGTGGGTTGCTGAATTAATATTAGCTCCCAATGGAGAGTACATGAACCATATTCTTTGAGAAGCAAAGTTGTAACACACTGTAAGCTCCAAAGCACTGATGCAATATTTATGTTGTTCCACGTTCTACCGGCAGATTTAAGCATAATATTGTAGACTGGCAGGAGGCTGTTATGATCTAAACTTCATGATTATGTCAGTGTTTAATTTAAGTTCTGTTGCACTCAGCAGTGTATCCAGTTACGTTTTTGTGTATGAATCTCCTTCTAGGAAGCAGAGCTATCAGGGGTAGTGATGTAAACTGAAAAGTGTAGAGCTTTCCTCTCACTCAGGCTAAACAATGCATGGTTTGGGCTCTATAATCTCAGTAATATATCCAAAAGATATATTTTTGAGTGCAAAGGCAGGTGATGTATCTCTGATTGGTCCTGTGTTATCTCCAAGTCCCACACTGAGGTCCCATTATCCCATCTCATTTGGAAGCATGTGCAAGTACTGTAAGGAGGATCCAGATGTAAAAGACCTTTCCTCAAAATGCCTTCAGTTTTCTGCAAAGCTCATTCTTGAATTGCATTATGCTGGCGGAACAGATTAGCTGGTCCCCCGCCATTCCCTTGTCTTCCCCATGAGAAAGGTCCATCAGAGCTAACGTGCACTGCCTGTGTCAGACCTCTCTCCTAATAATTTGTTCATTTTTGCATTTAGTGCACTTGACTTCCTCAGCCCACAGTCTTAAGAGAATGCTATAAGCTTTATGGGTGATCACCATCTATGAAATCATTAATTTTTGTGATAGACTCAGCTCCTACTTAAGCAAGAAAACATCTTTAATTTGAAAATTTGCATACCCAGCATGCTTAGCAATTAGGAGGAGTTTTGTGAATGGTTTTAATTCCAAAACTGAGTTTCTTAGAAACTGTGAGGCTTTAGATCTGAGTCTTTAGGTGCTACAGATGTGAGCAGTTGCCTGTTCCTTTTTATAGCAGCTGTCAGGCTGATGCCTATTCTGCATGCCTGAAGGTTATTTGTCTGGTAACTTGTCCTAGGTTATAGTGTAAGATGGGGCCCAAGAAATATTCTATTGCCATTTTCATCAGCTGTTGAGACCAGGTGGGGTGGTGCTCCCTGCCTCCTCCCTCTGGACTATCTCCTGTTAATGGCCCATCAAGGCNTTCAAAATTATAATAATTCGGAGGGAGGGGACTTGCATTTTTTCCATTCCAAGGGAGGCTGCTGCCTTCCTTAAGCAGACACCTGTCTTTCAAACCAAGACATAACTAAAAACAGGTTGTCCCAAATAGTTGGCCTCATCCTATGAACTGATGAATTCCTGCAGATGATACTTTATCTTGGTTCCATCAGTACAGATTGCAAGAGAAGTTGGGTTGTACATCTTTTTCTATCACATGGGATGCTCAAATAGGTAGTGCAGTCACAGCTTCAGTCAGAAAGTGAACTTTAGTTTTCAATTTTAAGGACAAATAGAAGTTTTTACTTCAATCCTTTATGCTAAGAACATCCTTGAAAACTTAATTGTATTTGTGATAATGTAAGCCCACTCCATAAAAGGCATTTCATCATTTTAGTTCACTATAAACACAAATTTGTTCTTGGCAGTTAAATATTGAGGCTGGAATTTATTGTCTAACTGAGGAACAGCTTCCCAGTGTGGCCAAGTAAGAGAGGTCAACCTAATCATGTCTTAAGTGGGGTGTAGCACCTTTGCAAGCACCTCTCTCCACTGATTGCATCAGCTACTCTCCTAACTTAAGTACTTTGGTCCTTACAGTCAAGGATGAATGTAGGCCTGAGGAAGGCTCTGTTTTCTGTCGATGAACAGAGGTAAAATTCTTACAATTCAGCCAAACATTTTTCATTCTGTTATTTGTTGCTGTGGCTGTCTGTGAATGTCTCTCTTGCTTTGTATTAATGAATACAGATGTGCAGCTGCCTGCACCCATCTGGCTTTGTTCAATAAATGTGCAGGCACAGACGTTTAAATCAAATATTGATAAATACAGCTTTTAATATGTAAATTCTTGTGAACAAAACTATGTCTGCCTGTTTTTTTCTCATGGAGAGGCATTTCTGCCATGGCGATACTTTTTTTGATTGCCATTGTATTCTGCCTACAGAGGCACATGCGTCGATGCTTGAGAGTCAGAGGGATAGGAATAGTTCCTGAAATAGATTTGGGGAGAGGAATAGAAGAAGGTAGAAGGAATTCTTTGGGCATAATAATTATTCTGTTGCAGTTGCAACATCTTCCTCATCCAAACGCCTTTGCAGAGATCAGAGACCCAATGTGCAAGGCGCACTAGACAAGTCTTGAATGGTCCCAAATAACACCTGCAGGAATGCCAGACAGGACAGTCTTAAGGTGTGCACTGGTGTGTGTTTATGCAGAAAAAGAGAGTAATTATAACCCCTAGCTTCCAAAATTTGCGACCCTCTTGAAAGTAGTGAACTAAGGCCCTGCTAATATGTTTGACAGGTGCTTAGTGGGGTTATAAAAGATCTTTAGGTGAGTGGCAGTAGTGGAGAGCCTAGCCAAAGGTCAGCAGTCATTTCTCAGGGTAATTTGTGATCAGAGAATCACACTTGTTGTTTGTTAATTCTAAGATGTTAAGGACCTGTGATTTCAAAGGAGTTTTTTTTCTTCTTTCCCAACTTTTTTTTTAAACAAGAAGTTATTAATCAGAAAAAGTCTACTGGGCAAGCAGGAAGGAGCAATATCCAAAATACCGGCATTGATATTTTCGCAGAAGAAAGCTGCAACTAAGTGTGGCTTTAAAGGAGGCAACACTTTTGTGTGGGTGTTGAAGGAGCACATGGTGAACTCACTGCGTGGCTGGGTGTGTCTTTCTCCCCTTTTTTCTATTTTGGCCTTTCCAGAAAATCAAGTATAAAATTCTCTTACAGTAAATAAGTGGGCTAGTTATAAATATATATGTATAAATATAATTTTTTTTCATAGGTTCATAAATACACTTTTAATTGCACTTTCTGGTTTTCTTTGGTTTGGAATAGTTTGTCCTGATTTGGACTGCTCAGAATAGAAAGGACTCTTTGTTATCTTGAAATGTGAGATATTTGCCTTCCCCTTCCCCACTTTCCTTGGGATTTTTTTCCCCTGGAAGCTGGATGTAGTGAATTATCAGGTCTTCAGCTTGCTTGCAGATTGTATTATGCCCTTTGCTACCTAGGAAAGACTTGTCCATCTTGTCTTCTTTACTGGACAAGCAGTTGAAATTGCAGCTTTTGTGGTACATTGAGTTGAAGATTTTAGGTACAGGAAGAGAACAAGAAGTAAGACTTTATTATTTTTTTTAATGTATGTTACAATCTCAGCATAATTTATTTTGGGGTAAAAGGAGTAGAAGTTGCTTCTGTGTCCTTCAGCATCTCCCACCCCATGACTTGCTGCCTGCTTTGCTGTATAAGTAATGTCACATGTGAAGTTACTTTCTAAAGTGGAAGAGGTGCATTTCCAGGAACCATGACTGATGGGTTTCTGTCAGGCCTCTCAGGACCAGCCCTGCCATAGCAGACATACAGCATTTATTATGCTGCTAAGGAGACTTTTAAGAGGAATTAAGGTAGACATGTAAAACTGCTGGGTATGTATTGTTACTCAGTGTCATAAAATGCAAACTTAAGCTATGCAGTCTGTTAAAATACTTTGGTTTCCTTGTCTGACCTCAGAACTTTCTATGGAGAATACTTGCATGTCACTTATGGCTTTTTTAGTATCTCCAGAAATGTCAGAAATTCTGTTAGTTTTTTGAGAGACACATATGCAGAAATAGATGGCATTATTTCAGTGGTTTATTACCAGATTACTGGATTAAACAACCTTTTTTTGTCTAGACTAACCTACCTTTTCTGCACTGCGGTACAGAAAGTGAAATTGGAAATATATTTTAAAAATCAACATTTTATTTAGGGCTGTAAATTGTACTTCAAAACAATTTAGATGACATTGCCATTATATATGCAAATGCAAGGAGCGATGTCAATAAGTTGGAAGCTCTGTGGGTTGTATTTTATGCTTTGTACTGCAGTAAAGGAATGTATCAAAGAAGCCTTTCAAATATACACATATGTTGTAAAAAGTAACACTATAAAACATCAGGATTTGAAATGCTTGCAGTAAGTGCTCTGTGGGATTATGCTGCCTTCATAAAAGGTTGTCAGCACAAAGAGGCTAATTCCAGTCTTAAATTAACCAGCTCAGGGGAGCATGTTTTGGTACCAAGTGGCAGGGCTTGTGAATCACTCCCGGGACATTTGCCCTGTGGATGGAGGAAGAACATGGTCCATAAAGTTCACAATGGGTCTGAAAAGCAGAAATGTGTGTTGGAATCCTATTGCGCTCATTGGCTAAACTCAGCGGTGGGGAGCCTGTGCTTCATCAGCTCTGCCTTCATCTAGAAAAAAAGAGAAAAGAAAACACACACAGAAAAAAGCCCCAAGAAGCCATGCATGGGGAAGTCCCACTCATCCTGCGCCTTCTTTTATTCTATTTTCGCACAGGTTTTATTGTTGTCCTGGGCAGAGTCTTTAAGCTTTGAATTTTATGTAAATGTTTCCTAAAGAGCAGTGCCCAGACAGAACAGCATGGGGAGCACGTTTCAGCCCTCAGGTTCAATGTGTTCTGCATGCCAGGACCCTCACCCATCCCTCTGCAGGCTCCCAGTACCTCCAGGCAGGAATGGAATCTCCTGCCTTTCTCCTCGTCCCCACCCCTGTGCATGTTATGGTTTGGTTAAAGTATTCCTGAGTCCTTAAGCTCCTTCTCTAAGAAAGGGCGGCTCTTGATGCTCGCACTGGCACTTCTCAAAGTGCACCATAGTAACCAGAAATGTAAAACAACTGGGTTATTCTTATCCCATTAAAAAATGAGGTTTTTCCTTAATTCCCTTAAAAGTTAGGTCATTCTTGCATGTAGGGAATCAGAGAACAGTATTTGATCAGTGTTATTTTGCTTCAGTAAAACCCCAAGACAAGACACTCTCCTGGAAAGTTGTTGGCATTCTGTGCTTTGTCCTGGGAAATAAACACCTACCTTTACTGTGCCGTTTTAACACCGCTTTTAACAACCTTTGCACACACAAAGACATCTTAAGCAATCTGATGTATGTTAACTAGGTGTTCATGAGCTGTGATAGATTACTTTTAATGGCTGGCATTTACCTACTCCATCGAACCTTCTTTGATAGGCGGCTGCCGCGGGAGAACGGAGCTGAACTTTGCGGGCACCGAAGGCCCAGCGCCTGGCCTGAGGAGTTTGGGACCTCGGGCTCTGTGTCCGCGGTGCTTTCCGTCTCTATCTCGCTGGTCTATTGCCATTTTCATGCCAGGCTCCATGGTAACTCCTTTCAGGGTAAAATAACAGAAATGTGAGTTAGCTCCCTGCCCACAGGAAAGCTGCCCCGGTCCCGGTGCCAGAGCCCTGGCGAGACGCGGCCCCAGCACCTGCATTCCGGAGGGGTTAGGCGGGTTACGGCAGCTGCTTCCAGTTAAGGGTGGAAGCTCTCCTTTCCCGCTCGCCTTCCCAGGCAATGTCCCCTCAGCCCTTCCCTCTCACGTGTGGAAACGTCCCTGTGTAATTCTTCAGTGGATTACTTTTCCCCTCCTGTTTGCAGGTTTGCATGATTCATTTTACGTTTTAAATGGCTTTGTCAATAAAAGCTTCAGTTTTCAAATGAAACATTAGCTGGTAACTGGGGAAATGTTACAGGAAAATGTTTACTAACAGTTGTTAGTAAATTAATGAGTTTGCTGTGCCACAGTGTACTTAGGAAATGGCAATATAAAAAATGATTTAGAGAGCCAGGCAGTTTATTAGGAATAAAACACCTGAGTTCTGTCCTTCCCTTGGCTGTTCGAATTGTTTGTCCTTGTGCAAAGTCGCTGTCAAGTCCTGTGCTTCTCCTTCCCTAAATATGAAAAAAGGAAATGGTTATACACATTCCTAAATGATTTTGAAGATTTCTCATGAACTGCTACCTAAGTGAGAGCCACAGTGGCACCACTTGGGGTCCTCAAAAACAGATCTTCATTTTGTTGGTGCGACTTTAGGAAGTGACCTGTGACTGAGTCCCTGCATACTCAAGAAGTAGATGCTTTAGATGTTTAAAATATTTTTTTTTTTTTAATGAAGCCTTGTAGACTTCTTGCAAGTGTATTGCTTTGCATTACTCTTTCTTCACAAGAGGTGTCAGCAGGAATCACAACTCTGTTGTTCCAAGTTCCCTACCCAAACCTCAAGAGAGACTTCCATGAACCACTCAGTTCAATTAGACAAGACGGAGGCATGTTGGAAATGTTAACCCATTCTGGAATGGCCTGTATGAAATGTGATAGACCCAGAAGGTGAGTTTTATGGTCCTGAGATCTTTCAGCTGAAAAATAACCCCTTCTTTTGGGCTTGTGGGAGTTGGGGGAACTCTGGGGAAGCAAAGGTTGTTATCTCATTTAGTTTCACATGAAATCTGTCTTTAAAATATCAATTTTCCTCTTTGCATTTAGGGCTGGAATTCTCAGATAGCTACCCCTACCTCACCCCCAACATGAACTGAAGTTACACAGATCCTCCAAAAAAAGTCAGTTAATTAGGTAGCTGGTTTGAAAATGTTAATCTTGAGAACTTTATGTTCAAGGCACCTTTTGTCCTACATTCTTGAAGTGTCAAGTGGGAAAGAAGGCAGAGCTTGAAGTGTGTGTGTCCCTGGCCAGACACTGTAGCCCTTTGCGCAGCCTGGGCGTGGAGCCTTGGCAAACGCTGCATCTGGCGTTGGATGAGAGGGCATGTAACAGGTTATCATAATTCCACTCCTCATCCCCAGTGCCCTTCATAGTAGCTATTAGTGAAACGAGGAAAAGAGGCAGTGAAGTGGTCCTTCACAGTCCCTTTTGTATGCCTTCTTTCTCACAAGGTAGGAAGCAAAGCCTTTGAAGTGACCCTGACAAATGGGAGCGTGCACAGACTCCTGTAGGGAACTTAAGCAGCCTTTCTGCCAGCCACTGTCCTCTTTTTTCATGGGATGCCTTCTGCTAAATCTCATTAGAATGGGTAAGTATTTCCAATAGGGATGGTGTAAAAAATCTGGTGGTTTAGCAGATGCTGGCCTTACAAAGTCTTCCTTCTTGTGCTGAGTCGTGGGCATTTATTTAAAATGTTGTTGAGGCATATGGTATTATTTCATCTCAGTGAAATAATAGATGGTATCATTATTTGTGGGTTGTTGACAAGATTTTTGTGGAAGCAGTGAAGAGATACATTCTGCTGTGTGGAAAAAACTAATGTATAAATAGAAAACAGAGAAAGTGGAAGCTTTCATTTTGCCACTCATGCAAACAGGTGAAAACAGATTTTAAATGCAAATATGTATAAAAATAAGGTGTTCTGAATGAATAATTTGGCTTCCTGTAGGAGTGTATGAAATTGATCATTTACTCAGCGTCCCCAGTTTGGAAATTGAAGCTGTGTGCTGTATCAGCTTGACAACAACATTGCATGCTCCTCTTACACTGGCGTTAAGAGGCGATTGTCGGTCAGAGATCATTAATATTTACATGTGCAGACCAAAGTACAACATTTGCTTTTTGAATTGACTTTTTCATGGTAACTCTGGCCGGATTACCTGCTTGGGGTGAACTATACAGGAGGGAGTTGTGGCAGGGGGAATCTGTCCGTTCTCCATGTTACCCATTAGACAAGTCAGGTTCATTCGACAGCAAAAAGCTGGACCCACTCTCAAAGCTATTGTTCACACAGAAGGGAGTCTCCTGCTGTCACTCTGGTCCCTGCTGTGACAATTTTTGTTCTAAAAGAGCCATTTCCTTGGAGCTGTACTGTGGCTCTATTCTGGCAGGCCTCTGTGGTGCCCAGGCAGATTAATGAAGTCTCTGGGCTTGGCCTTTCATGGCTTAGTTTTCACTGTAGCATGTCCGGACCACCAGACCACTGAGTCTTGAAGTGATCTGTTAGTTACTGACAGAAAACTCCTGATGACGTTGTAAACACAGCTGTCTCCCACCCCCGGGTGGGAGTCCCTTTCTTGCAGATTTCTGAAACAGTGTGATTATTTGTTAATTTAAAAATATAAACAAAAGGGATACTGCTATCAACAAGGGTGATAAGAAATTAAATAAAAAAGCCTGCAAAAGATAAGCCTCATTATTGTCCTCCATAATCGGGACCATTGGCCTCTTACAAAGAAAGATCACAGGGGCTTATTGTTCCTTTGCTTGTTTCATACAGAAATATATCAACATTTTTTGCATCTGTGCTGAAAGTAGTAAAGCCTTCTGTTTCTCAGAATATTTGCATTTGATCCAGTGTTCATGTTAGGTGAGCAAATTTATTGATAAGCTGAGTGTTTGAGGCAATATTATGTCTGAGCATTTTGTATCTCCCTCTTATGCATCATCCTCTTGCCAGTGAGAAGTGTTCTGGCACTGTTGTGTTCTGCTTCTTATCTGCCTTAGAGGTTCACTCTTGTTTCTCCTTGCCCGTAATTAATGGCGCACAGTATGTTTGCAAAACAAAAGGACTCTGAGTTCACCTTAGCAGTTATTTACTGTCACCCAGATGCTTTACTTCATTATCTGTTTTGCCAAGTAGTGTCTGTGGGTGTGAACAAGTGGAAAAACCTAATTGTCACCTTTTTACGATCGGTGTGGGAATCCCTGTGCAGTGGTCACTTATCCTTGTTCTGCAGCTTGTAGATATGTTACTAGACACAGGAGAAAAGGGGATACACCCTGTTGGGATGTCATCCCTGAGACAACCACAGGATCATTTAAGTTGGAAAAGACCTCCAAAATCATGAAGTCCAACATTTGAGCAATCTTCACCTTGTCAACTAGACCACGGCACTACGTGTCCAGTCATTTCTTCAACAGCTCTAGGGGATGGTGACTCTACCACCTCCCTGGGCAGCTTGTTGCAATGCTTGACAACCTTTCCATGAAGAGGTTCTTCATGATGTCCAACATGAACCTCCCCTAGAACAGCTTGAGACTGTGTCCTCTTGTCCTTGTCACTAGTAGCCTGGTTAGAAGAGGTTGACCCCCACCTTGCTTCAAACTCTTTTCAGGAGCCAGTTGGTGACTCCTACTGAAACTTTCTGCTAAACCCTGCTAATCCAGCTTCCATTCCTGCTCACCTGCTGTTGATGCTTCTGCCACTATGGGAGATGAAGCAGAAAGCAGCAACTTCAGGGCCTTTCTTACTGTCTTGGGACCATTCAAGGATCCTCAGCAGCCCCCCTGCAGGCAAACAAGTAAATGAAAGGAAGAAAACAGATTCCCTTCTTCGGTGATATAGAAATATTTGGTTAAAATAGCACCATGTGACACCATTCTCCATAATCTCTGAAGTGACCAAGGAATCCAGTGAGAAGATACTGGTGTAGAGCAGGGCCTCCATTAACTTCCCACTGGAAGTGAGAGATGAGGAGGTTTAACAAAGGTCTTCAAAGACCTCTGAGGAAAATGGTAATAGCACTGCATACTACATGTCAGTGGCCGAGGATTGTCTGGTTTCTCTGTTTGTCTTAACCCCAAATGTATAACCTGAAGAGTAAGGCACTGGAAAGCACTGTAGTCTGAACTTAGATTTAGAGCCTTAGAGGGTTGAAGATAATATTCTGTTCTAACTCAAGGCCACACAGCTCCATAACAAATTGTTCAAACTTTCTCCACCCTTTTTTCCCCACTGAGGATGGTTAGGCAAAATATGGCTCACATTCCTCAGATGTTCTAAAACTACAAAATGTCTTGGCTGAAGGTAAGTATTTCCATTTGTATTCACATTATGGATTTTCTTAAAGTATATTTAGTACTTAATGTTTTAAAATAGTTTCAAATAGATAGAAGCTCTACATGAAAGAGGATTTACACACAACTCTCAAATCTCTGTTGCAAATGATAGAATATGGGATTTTAGAAATTAAAGGTAGTGGAGATTTCATTCCTGATTCAGTACAAGAACCTGACAATAAGGAATACTTATTGTCCAGCTTGCAGGGGATTATATGTTTTTCCTGGACTGTAGTCAGTCAGTTTGCCAACATTGTTTAATGCTTCTGCATAATCCTGATTGTGATTTTAACCCAGATGTCTTTTGGTGAGAAGAGTCAGCAATGACACTGCTCACAACCAGCAGAACTTGAACATTTTTTTAGGATTTCACAATGGCATTTGACAAACGTGGCACTAGAATTAAAATATTTTATGTCTGCAGAGTTTCTGTCAGCCCATTTTGGAGGCAGGGGGAAGAAGATCTGTTGAATATAAGAGTAATTGTTATGTTTTCTTCCTCAGATACAGCTGCGTTTAGTTGTCAGTTATTTTCCTTCACAATTTTAGTGTGATTTTCTTCCTCTTTTCTGACTATTCCATGGTTAGTTTTATAAAGAAATTACTTTAGGCTTGAAAGTGTGTGTTTCATAAATATAATCTGATTAGTTTTAGTGTCTTTTGTTTTACTTTGTTCCTTTGACATATCCTCATGACTTTATAACCTGAGTAATCTTTGATGCATGCTCAAAACTCATTCCCTCCACTTGACTGATATTTAAGTAGATGTTTTAAAGGCTTTGCTGCAGCAAGATCTCAGTCACCAGTGTCTTTCAAGATTCATTAGTTAAGTTCTGTAAATACCATAAAATGTATGTCAGAAAGCCTATCCGTGATCTGTGGTTTGGCTAGGAGAAGGTTTCTACTTTCAGTTTGAGGGGATTTTTTTATTTTCTTTTCTTCTCTTTACTGCTTTGAAAATGCTTGGTATTTCTAAATGGAGCACAGTCCTAAAAATTCCACTGTCCTTGAAAGGAATTTTTTGAATTCCCCTGTGTTTCCATAGCACAGACACCCCCTTTATTGCTGGTTAGGTGATACTTCAAAGCTTTGGTTTGTGAAATTGCTGGTTGGAAGTCACACAAGAATTTTTGTTTTAAATTAATAGGAATCTGAATCAGATTTGGGTTTTGTCTGATTTTAAAACTGAAAAACTCCATACCAGCAAGACCACAAGCACTTGTTTCATGCCAGCCTGTTTTATGATGGTGTTTCATCTTTTACTTAGGAGTGGGGATAGATCTACCACCCCATAAGCAGCTATGCAGTAAAATCCAAGAAAGCAGTATTTCCTCTCTCCGATGCTCTGCTCTTACTTACCTCCTTTCTTACCTCTCCTCACTTCAGTAGGAGTTTTATTGTGACAAAAGATCTGTGATTTGACTCACTGACTTTTAGTTATATTGTTTGAAAGAGAACTATTGCATTCACTCCCAGTTAGTATGGTCCTGTATTTTTTATGATGAAGCATAAACTTTGGTGAACCCTTTATGTAAAATTCCTGCTGTGATAGTTTTACTCATCTTAAGTAGATCTACCTTCCTCTGAAGAAAACCGTGCACTTCAATGACTTTGTGGTCAACAGCATTAGAAAAACAGGTTGTCTTGGAAAAATATATTTGCCAGTGTTATGCATTGGAATGTGGGTTTTCCATCCTACCATATTCCAGGGCTGATGAAAATTGCAGCTATTAAGTTAGTCTGCTTTGTCTCAGCCTAACCAGCGTTTTACTGCTCGTTTGTCACTGGCTCAGGATGAAAACTTCTGCTTGCCTTTTTTTTCCAAGGCAAAATACAAGTAGAATCTATTGACATTTTGCTGTAACAAGAAGCCATGATGCTCTTCCTTTAAAAGTGATTTTTGCACGTTGCTATGCACTCAATCATAATTTCCCAAAAAAATGAATGTATTTTGGAAGCTGGGTATGGGTTTCATTCTACCTCCTTGCATTGTCTGGAGAAATCACCATTGTTGGGATTGGGATAGAGAAACCACTGTAGCCAGAAACTGAATCGGTCTTTCTTTGGAGGGAAGGGTGTTAAGAAATGCTGGATTTCCCGGGTTTGCATAACCAAGACAAAGCATGTGAAAGCAAAAGAACTGTAAGAATGTTAATATGACTCCAATTGCTGAAACATATGGAGCCAATCGCTGGCACTGCCTCAGCACAACTGGGAATGGAAATTAGCATTTTTCTCTGAAAAATATGGGATATAGCTCTTCCTGCAGTTTGTCTAATTTTTACGGCATTTTTCTTGTATAAAAGCAGGGATATTTTCAAGAGCAAGGTAAGCTATTTTACTGTCAATATTAATTTCTGGTCTCGTTTTTAGTGCATTTAAATAGGAGAATTAGGCAAAGAAAGAAAAATATGAAGAGGACTTGGTATGCCGTTGAGCATATTCTCTTAACTTTGTCACGTTCTTGCTGATCTCACCATGGCACACACTGAGGAAGGAACTGCTAATAGTTTTCCAAAAAATTCGGTGATATCTTGGAGGTGGTACACTTACAAACTGTAAGTTTAAATCATATTTGGGTTGTGATGTGTCTTCTTTGATCTTTAACACAGATCTGTATTTCAGCTCATTGATGTGATGAGTCACTTTTAAAAATAAGATCTAAAAGCTTTTAAAATCTTAGATTTTGATCTAAGGAATCCTTTAATATCAAGAAAAACTATATGGTAACCTCAATAATAACTGTGCTCCAAAGAAATGATTGCTTGATTTGTGCTCTCAGGTGAACTTTCCTCATTCTACCTCCTTCATTCCTTCTTTACTGATTTTAGAATTTTTCCAAGTGGAGACAGGAAGGCTTTTTAACCCTGTGGCATCTTTAATTTTTAAAGGAGACTTTTTGCTGTTTCCTTTTCTGCTCGTAAAGAGTTTTTTCTAAAACTTTACTTTCTTTTTATTGCTGCTGTTATTATTATTATTAATTTATTTATTGTTGTTATTCCTTAGTGGATCAAACAAATATGTATTCAATTTTATGCCTAGAGATTTAAACATACATAGAGCTGATTACTGTAATATCACCATGTGTAAGCACCAGCTGTTTAATGACATTTTATATATATATAGATACATAAATAATTAGTATTTCTTGGAACCTCTGCCTTCAATTGGCAAGTTCCTTCTGTTTCTAATAAAGCAGGTCATCCCTGTTGTGGTTGACAACATCACTGAAAAATAGTACTTAAGCCACTTCGTGTAAAACAATAAAAGAGAATTCTTATACAGTATCTTTTCTTTCTCTTGTTGTATTTGTTTTGCCACAGTGTTAGAGGGGAAAGAGGATGGCCTTCATTTTTAAAGTAATTTAGATTAAATTTCTTCTAAAAATCTATTTCAATACAAGCTGCATGTTCCTTCTCATTATTTAAAATTACCAACCCAAGGTGCAATGTATTTTGGTCAGCAGGAGACATAACTGAGTGCTCACCATATATGTAGCTCCTGTGCACACAGTGATTCAGCGGGCGGCTTCTTTTATGAACTCTGCAGTGTCTTCATTGGTTTAACTGGAATGTTTCCAGGTTTGAAAGCAGCTCAGGAGAAAATTGCCACTGGGTTCACTTACATGAAGTGTAAGAACTGGTTGGATGTTCTTTTTTTTTTTCTCCTCTAGGTGGAAAGAGCTTAGTTTTTTCAAAATTAAAGTGTTTATAGGAACATATCCTTTGTGATGAAATTTTCCTGGGAAAGAACTAGGTAGAATTTTGTGTGAAAATTCCTTTAAAAATACCATGCTGTTGCATGTATAGACTTGAATACATACTGAATGTGAAAAGCACTAGTCTAGAGCAGTCCTGCTGTGCTGCTTATTTGCCCAGTTCCTGGCAATAAATGGCTTAGTGGCTCTGAGATCAAGGTTGCATCCAGGCTGTTAAACCTTCACAGTGATCACTGGATCCTTCCTCCATGATCTATTTTGCAGCTGTTCACACTTCTGGCTACCAAAGTGTAAGGTGGTGTGAGCTGCACAGCTTAGCCAGGCTTTTTCTGAGAAAGCTCTTTCTTCTGTTGGCTTTAAGTTTGACAAGTAGCTTCTCTGGGCAACCCATCCTTGTCTTCCTTGGTACTTGTCCACGTTACTCGTGATTTCTTTAATACACCTTTATTGCCCTGTTCTCCAGGTTTTGTCTCTTTCCCAAAGTGGAAGCTATGTCACACCTCTGATGGCTTTTGTTACCTCCTCCCGTAGCTTCTCAATTTCCTGTGTGTGGTTATAGTGAGATGAAGTGCCCAGACAGCCAAGCACTATTTCAGATGCTGTTGCAGCAGAGCATAACAGGGCCCCTCCTGTTTGTTGAATATTTATTCTTAAATAAGTGAAGTTTGTGAAGTCCTGTCACTCTGGAGGCCATTTATCTTTCTAGCCCAGGGCTCAGCTCTTTCACCCTTGGGCCCACGTGCCACTGGGCTTGGAAAGGATGGTCCCAAGGCTCTGCTATTTGCTAGTGACAGAATTCTGGTTTGGCATGAAAGAGCCACCCACTTTCCTGTAGTAGCGCTCATTAAAAACTGTAGATTTGCAATCTCATGTTCCTCATTTTTTATGTATCTCTTACTCTAACAACTTTGATAATCTGAGCCCTTCTGAAGAGTGAAGTTTTGCTGATACCAATTCTTTATTTCTTCCCCAAAACCAAAAATACTTCCCAACATTACCTAGTTTTAATGACATATAAGAAAGGAAACAATGTCAGATTTTGGATAGAAAAATAGGTTCTGGATTGGAGTTTGTGGTTCTTCTTTTCATTGGTTTCTTTAAACATGGATGATCCTGACTACTGAGGTATGAGGAGCGCAGCTGTGTCCTGCCTCCACTTCTATGCTCTTCCTCTACTTACAAAGTGCTTGATGTTCCAGTCGGGAGATAACAGCTCCACTTATCCAAATTCTTATATCAGTCAGAGTGAAAATTAGAATCAAATTTGTTGGGTTCTTCAGCATGTCTCTGCATTTTGCAGCATGTTAGCATAAATTAAAGCAATGTTTTTGTTACCTGAAGAGTCCTGTCATTGCGCTTTGAGGTTTAGATTTGACTAATTATAATGTCAGGGTATTTTTCTGCCTTTAATTAAAGTTTTTCCTTCAATCTGCTTCTATTGTTACATTTGGTCTCTTGGCAAAGTACAATGCTGGAGAAGGGTTTTCATTTTGTAAAATGATTACTAAAAGTGAAACATTTACTTTCCCCCAAAATTTTCAGTAAGTATAGGCAATTTTATTGCTAGAAACTCTAGAAATTAAGTTGAAAATACAACCCTTTAATATTAGTAGGTTGTTCCATAAATAATGGCAGGGAAATAAGTAGAGGTTAAAGAAAAATGAAATAACCTAACCTCCAAATTACTCTTTACATTCAGATTCTCAGCTTGAGTAAATCAAGACTGCTGTGTGAAGTGATATGATCTATTTTCACTTAAAACTATTTATCTAAGTCAGTGGAAATATGCTATTTGCACAAGCTGGCTACTGGGGTATTACAAAGATTGTCCTAAGAAAAACAGCTGCCTTTTTGATTCAACAATGGGGCTTAAATGCTTGAAAACTAAAATTAGGCAAATAGTTGATGTTATCATTGCCCAATTTATTCCCACTTGCAATGAAGAATGACGTATCCCAGAAAGACTGACAAAATCTGGATCCAGACTTCTAAATTCTGGTATTTTGGATCCAGGACTCCAGGTTGGAATGAGGAGTAATTTTGTTTTTGTTTAAAGCATGTTGAAGCTATTTCCTGCAAAAGGAGGAGAAGGATGATGGAACCCTCTGAAGTTCTCCTGCAAGTGGCATCTGACCTTAACGTGGGAACTTCAGTGGGTTGGTTGTCGGTTCAAATGAAGAGGAGCTTTCCAATCTGCTGTAAATAAACAACAAAGCTTCAAAGGAGACAAGTTACAGCAATACAAACTGCATGCCCTATACCTCTTGTATTGATTAAATCGTTCTCTAAACCTGTGGACATTTGACACCTCAATCAGCTTTCCCAAGCTGTACATCAATTTTTTTTTGGTGGTAACAGCTCGACTTCTAGCATAGATACATTGCAAATATAGAAAGATGCTTCAGCAAAAATACTAGGAAGGCTTTACAATTTACTTTTGGGGCAAGGGTCACTAACTCCTTTGATATTTTCTTTTCCTCCTTCTGCATGGTTCATTAAAGTCCCTGAAAGGATGGTGTATGTTGTTCATATAAATGAACTAGTAATAACAAGGTCCCATCACTTACATCTTGTAACTAGCTTAAAAAAATCCAAACAACAAACTCCAAACCTCTCTGCTACTAAATGGGGCTATCTTCACACAAAAGTAGTGTCCAAGTACTTTTAAATCTTTATAAGTCAAACTTGTAAGAATATATTGCACTCATGAGTTGCAAGGACCTTTGTCAGATAATTAGCGTATTTATTACGAATTACTTTAATAGTAATTGGTAGGTAATGTAGGTCACGTTGTTAGGTATTGCTATATCTAGTGTTTAATCTCGTTGTTTTCATTATACAAAGTGCACTGCAAGCCACTGCTCTTAAGGGACAATTGCTACATCTGGCAAGGAGAGGTGTTGAGGAGTAACCTTTTGAATTCAGCGTCTGTGGCCAAGAGCTATTACCATGACTGCTAATTCCTATATGCTTTTTGTGACAAAAATTATCAATCACATTACCCGTGTCTACATCTTCATTCACATTATTCAATGCAAATTAATGTAAAAATACCATATTGCAAAGTGTTACAATAATTGTTGATTTATAGGTTGCAACATGCTTTTTTTCTTCCCCTCATCTGCAGAATTTTTCATTTTTTTAACTTCGAGGACTCTCATGATGACATTATTGTTAGTGTTATTAGAAGCATTGAAAAATTAATTTTATTATAAATACTTCAATAAGGAAGGTTTTTTTCTTCTCTGTTAACATGTTCCTACAAAAATCCATTTTCAGAAGTTTGGCTCAGCTGGTTTGTAAATATTTTTTTCATGAGAATTTGTCCCATGAGCTATTACTGATGTAGTTAATGGTGTACATTAGCTATTAAAATAGTTATGCTTTTTAAAAGTCAGATTGCATTTGCCTAAAAACAAGCCTTGGCTATTTCTCCTTTTCTTGCTTCTCAGGCCTTGAAGGAAGTAGCACTACCCCAAGAAGATTAGCAAGGTCACTAAATCTGAATTTAGGAAGGATCAGAGCCAATGCAGTCTGTGTTTATTCTTTCCCTTTAGGATTACAGATGCTCCTTGAACAGCTAGAGTTCACAGGATAGAGGAACTGATAAAGATGGGAAAGACAACTGAGCAATTTTTGCTGCAGTAACATAATCCCTAGTAAAATCCTTAATGATATCAATGGGCTTTAAAACCAACTTGTTTTCTCTCTGCTTGGTGAGATCCTTACATATTATCACACACTGCTCCAGCCTCTCGCTGTCTAGAAATCACAGGATGAGGTGTTGCAAGCATCAAGAAAAGTCACCGAGTCTTGTTCTTCTCTTTAGTTTTATGTGGTGATCTCTAAAATGCGACCTTGGAATTTGTCTGGGTGTAAATAAAAGAAATAATAAATGAAAAGTAATAAATAAAACTGGACTAGTAATGCTAGTAATACAAGTCCATTTTAGCTCAATTTTCTGCAGTGAAAGAAGCCTTTGAGGTCTGCTGCCCTGAAAAACACTTCAAGGTGAACTGGATTATCTAGTGAACATGTTTGACTCAAGGAAACAACAAGATAGGGGAGGAACTAGCTAATTCAGAAGTGAAAACATCTTTTCATGTTTCCCATTCCTGCAGTCCGAACTTATTTTCATTCTGTGCCTCTTGCTGTTTCTTCCAACTAAATTTCTTCGACTTCTTTATTTTTAAAATTCTCTCCCTTCTTTATACTCATTGTGTTTTCTTTATTTGATTACTAATGACATCACTTCAACAGGACGAGGAATAAAAAATTGTGTGTAAGAGGGCTGAAGGAGGAAAGGCCTTCAAGCAATTAGGCTAATAAATATTCATTTTTATTTGTATTGCATTCAGAATAAAGGAAAGGGAAGAAACAAAGAATTCTGCATTTGATGTTTGCCAAGAAAAAAACGTGCTCTGAGGCATCTCTTGCTGTTAATGAATGCTTAGTTTTGTCTGTCTTCTTGCATATTGATAATACTTGTTAAAACAATGACCTTTTCCTCATTGTCCCTCCAATCCAAATATATTTTGCCCAGATGGTTAGTGTAGGTGTTGATCTGGTAGCTTTGGAAATCAGTGAAGTTATCTGCTAGTTTATTTACTGTGATATTTCTATATGAATCCCTTAGCTGACACAGATTTTCCTTCAGTGCTGATCAATGAGTCTGGTTTCCAGCTGTCTCGCTGCCTGCAGAGCTCTCTGTTGCCTTCGGTAGTGTCTGTGGGTTTGAGGTGAGCTCTGTGCACACGGATGTCTTCTATACCCAGATGTGACCCCCATGGCAGGGAGCTCGCCCAAGTAGCTTCCCTCAAATGTTTCCTTTAGATGACTGCTCGGAATCTAATGAAATGTAGAACTGATAGTCAGAATTGAGCTGGTTGGTTGTAATGTTGGTTCTGTAACCCAAGCACCATCTAATGAGTTGACTACTTAGCCCTTTTTGAGCATCTCCGGTGCTGAGGTGAATTGAATGAAGTGGATAAGGTCTCTGAAATATTTCCCTTTGGAGTCAAAAGAGGCACCTGTCTTGGTCCCATAAATTTTACTTCTGAAAATTTTCAGATTTGAGTTTTAAGCAACGTTTAACCTTTAAAGAGCACTTGAGAGCATCTGTATGTGAAAGAGAGGGACACTGAGATATGAGCTTATTCCATTAAATTGGTTTATCCATTAAATTTGCTTTACCTAATTAAATGTTTCCCTTACCTATTTCTTCCTGAATCATGGAGCTTTGTTCTCCATGGCAGGTTGTTTCTGACAAACCTGATGGCTGCTGTTGAAGACTGGAAGTGGTAACATCCAAATAATGCAGCCAGAGTTGAATTGATAGAAGGATACTGAGGCCAGGGGTTTTAGCCACCCTGGTAAACCATGATTCAGGGAAACCTTCCCTTTGAGCAGAGATAGCTGGGATATCAGGCAGCTGTCACGAATAATCGAAGTACTTGTGTTTTCTTGCTGCATTGGGGAATAGTTTCTTGTTATGGTTAGTTTTTGATCTTGGGACTTGAGCAGGTGAACAAGATCTGTTCCTGTTACAGCTGTGCCAGAAGTCTGCTTTGGATCACACAGGTAAGAAGACCTATGATTATATTCTGGAGAGGAGTCCTACAGAGAAAGCCCTTACACTTTTTTTTGAGACTGCCTTAATATAAGAGCTTAAGCAGCATTTTACCTGAGCACATTTACCTGAAAATCAGGTACAATGGACTCTGGAGCTTTTTAAGGTGCTGAATGAAGGCTGCATTTGTTTATAGGAAAGAAAGATGTTAATATGAAAGGATTTTTCTTTTCTTTGTATAAGCCTGTGTAGTGATGCTGTGTAATCCATGAGACTCAAAGATACTTATTGAAGAGGGTCAAATGTGTAGAATAAACAGTTGAAGTGACCAGAGATATGCTTGCTTTACAATGCTTTTTTTTTGTGGGGTAGGCTCTCTAATCAAGAGCTGTTTCAATTGAGGAAGGCATGGTGAAAATTGTAGACTTCCTTGATAGAAGTATTAAGACTAACAGAAATTGAATTTTTCCTGTGTTAAAAATAAAAAAAAATATATAGTGGAATACTTATGGGCCATTTTATCTATATAGAATATCAAATAAAGATTATATTAGTAATTTTTAAAGGGGTGAATAGTGTGTAGTGCTCACCAAATATTTGTAATTGTATGCCTGTGGAATGTAGCCAGGTTAGCCCAAGCGATCTGGTGGTAGTGGTAAGAGTGGAGTCAGTTTGCAATACTTCTGCCAATATTTGATTATCTAGAACAATATAAGTCTGTATGATTGACTTTTGAATTTTTTTTCTTTCTCTGAAGTATATTTGTATTGTTTTTCAAAAGGAATTAGGCAACTTTCCCTATTTCAAGCACTAATGGAGTGTATGAGTTGTTCAATATTCTGGCAGCCTTCAGAAGACATTGCTAAAACTATCTGATATGGGTCATGTGCCCTTTGTATGTTACTAACAGCATTTCGATGCATTAATTTTGAATTGCAACTGTTTCACTGATCTACAGAATATCAAAAAAATCTAAAGCAAGAGGGTTTACTGCAGTAGGAGCCACTAGGATGGCTCCTTTTTTTACATGAGCTTAACATTTATGTGCTTATGTGTACAGTAACACATCTTACATGTTGCAAGATGCATCTAAAAAAAATCTGGCCCTACTTGTGGGTGCTCTTGATCAGTATTTTCCAGGGTTTCCAAGCTCAGTTTTCAGATTTTTGGTTTTCCCTTTGCAACTTCAGTATCCTCCATTAATCTGTTTGGGTCATGAGGCTTACAGATATTTTCTGCTCAGAACACTCACCTTTAACAATGTTTTCTGGTACTTCCTCCGTGTTTGCTCTTTGCTTCACATTAACTGGTGGAGAAATGAGAATCTTTTACAGTTAACCTCTTTAGTGTATTCATTATTCCAATTAGTTGAAACAGTTCTCTGTTAATTGTTCTTGAGGTTATCATATAAATGCTTTCAGAAAGGGTACATGGTACGTGAAATGGTCCATGTCAGCAACTGGATGTTCCGTGCACGGTGGGAAACAGTAGAACATTTCACAAAGACAGTCTTTAGCCTGACTTCCCTCTCTACATTGCCCAGGGCAAGCCTATGTCTATTCATTGGCTCTGGTGGGAACACAGTCTCACTAGATTAAACTCTGCTTTTGTAAATACCCCCTCAGCAGTATAGAGCACTTTCATTAAATGAATCAGAATCAGTCAGTTGTTCATTGACAAGGTTCTTAAACATTTGCAAGTCAGCTTTCTCTTGCATCTCTTAGGGGACTCCATATCCTCCCATTTCAAGAAGAAAGGTTTAGCCATCTCCTGTGAAGTATTGTGTCATTTTGGCACCTTGAGGCATTGTGCAAAGCTCATTTGTTAGGAGGCGTTTTGGGGATGAAGCGGGAAATATCTCTAGTGAAGGTGTCAGAGTTGAAGACATGAATCCACCATTGCTGTTAGATATGCAGGCAGAATCCTGATAACTGAAGGGTAGGATTTAGGGAAAATAGCTAAAAGATCTGGTGCCTCGCCCAGCTATAGCACTTGTAATTGCTACTTTTTTTAAATATTTTTTTTTTTACATCTGAAGTTCTCTTATTAGACTCAATCGGCAGCAGTATTTCTCCTCCTCCCCCTGCTTCCCACTGCTCTGTGAAGAAAAATGTGGCTCTTAGGGACTGCAGGGAACAGCACAGTCAAGAAAATTCTTTGTATTTTTAAGAAGTGGGATGATGGCTCTTTTGCCCGAAGGTAAAACTCAGTTTGAGCAGTAGGGGGCATAGAAAGTGTTTGTGAGCATAACTGCAGGCTGAAAAACTTATGTCTTACTTCCTTCTACACCTTGTTCCAGAGGGCCAGAAGGGAGGTTGAAAGTCAGCTTCAAGTGTGCTGCATTACTCTTTTCTAAATCTCCCAGCTCTTGGGGGTCTGATTTTCCATTGAGAAGTGGGCAGTGCTAGGATGAAACACCTACCTTTTTGTGAGTTACAATGTCATGTGCTTTAAAATAAGGATTCCTATAATTATACCTATATCCGGATGTTATTCAGACACTGTAGCTTAGTAGCCCGGAGTTCTGCAGCTCAGCCTGTGGTCTCAGGGGAGGCCAGTGCTTTAGGAGGAGGACTTGCACCCTCTCTTACCCTCCTGCTCTCTTCTCCAGCATTCTTTTGTACTCCTAATATTTGAATCGCTATTACCCCCAAACAGAGTCTCTTGTAAGAAAGGATTTTGGCACAAGAGGCTTCTGGTATATTATTTCCTCCTTTGTTCTCCCCAAAGGATGGGATCCCTTAATCTCCCGATTGATTTGGAGCCAGCCTCCCTGCTGCTGAGGGAGACATGTGAAGCTTTTCTGCCATCATCCCTTTCAGATACACTGCTGGAATGTGCCACTAATCATGAGGAAGAATTTCCCCTTCCTGCTGGCGGTTGCTCAATGCTCTTCAGTTTGTGCTGGGTTATGCTTCTGGCTGGTATCATTGAGGCCTCCAGACTGGAGCTGGTCCTTCATTTCCTTGTGTCTGGAGACAGTTCTGGAAATAATCCTGTTCTGCCTTGCCTCCCTTATGCTGGTAAGGCCTCTGGCATGGCCTGTAGTCTGTCACCAATTTGCCTGCATCCAGAGCTCCTGGTTCTTCCCTTGTTTGCAAAACCACCTGAAGCACATGTTGCAAAATGGGAGGGGGGTGGGGGGTGTGTCACTGGAAGGTTCTGTACCTTTGCTTCACTGCTGGACCCTGATGTGCGTTGCTGAAGATGTGAATTCCTGACCCTGAGACAATATTTGTTGTATTTGTTTTCACTTCCTTTTTCTAGCCGAGAATCTGAGTTCCCAAGTTTACTCTCTAGCTAAAGGAAGGCAGCAAAGTTGTTGTGGACATGCACCTTCAGTCGCAAATATGCTGTGTGTCCCTTCAGGTTTGCATCATGAACTCAAGAGGAGAAATAACTCAGGGTTTCTCATAGAGGGCTGATACACTGCAACCACATCCCTGACTTTTACCCATTTGTGCCTTTGTCCTTTGAAGAAATGTCACCTTCTGCCCATGACTGCTGGCCCCAAGAAACCTAGGCTGGGACTGTAAGCACTGTTTTTCAGGTCAATATGATGAGCACAAAAAAGTGTTCAAATCAGTTTGGGGAGTTTTTTGAACATACAAATTAATCTGAAATGCTGGTCTGCCAGCTCCAGGCAGTACCAGTAACGTCACACAGGCGTGAATGGTGATCTGGGGAGCTGGCAGAGATGTGGTTCCTCACTCTTTCTCTAATGAACCTAGTCACTTAGGGGGAGAAAATCCATCAAAGTATCTGTCCAGTTTGTGGGGGTTTACCCAGAATGCTCCCGGGGATTATTACAAATATGTGCTAGTAATTTCACAGTGGTTGCAGTGGTAAAACCAATTTTTGTCTAAATAAGTGCTTTTGTGGGTAGTGTTGCATGTGAATGTTATTAGGTGAGCAGCTATATTAAAGTCAGTAAAATTCAAATTTATCACTCTTCTTGAACATACCATAGGTAGGGTTTTGGTGAGGTGGATTGGGAAGATTGGGTATTTAAATTGCACAGCAATAGCATAGCTGCTTACAGTACCAAAGGATGATAATGAATTTTCAGTTATTCCTTGTTGCTCATAAGTAATGAAACAAAACAGAAATCTGAAGCTTTTCTTCTTTCCTCTATATTTTATTTCGAGGAATAGGATCATTTCAATTGAGATAGAATTTGCTCACTCTAACTAATATTAAATGCAGCTAACTAACATCATCTACTCCATGCTATGCAAACCTTTTGACATGGTTTCATTACTGCCTCATAATCAGTAAGATTTGTTATTTACTTGAGTGTGGGAACCAGAGTTTCCTTCTATTTGGCAGATTTTAATAAAATCTGAGGACTTTCAGGACCACAATAAATTAAGGCTGTATGCAGGGAATTTGTACAAAGATACATAAACCTACACGTTATTAACTGCTAATAAAACTTAATTAGTTACTTAATTACCTACTCATAAAACTTTTGGCTCTCCAAACTGATTTGTCAGTGGTGGTCCGTTTGCATGGGGGTGCAGGGTTCAGCTATGGTGAGGACTTAGAGTGAGGAGTATAAAATTATGGCACATCATGGAAAGCCTTGAAGTTGCCTCACATCTGAGCTGATCAGGGGTTTTGTGGCACCTTTCAGTGAAGCACAGAATATTTCTTATACAGCCTTGCTGAGAAGTAGAATTCAGTACATCACATCTGCTTACAGCATTGTGCGAGATGAACTGACATCTCAGGTAAATGTTTTGTATAATTCCGTGGTGGTCAGTGATCAGTGGCAAAGACTCTCAGCAGACCACTGGCCCAGAGGTTTGGGACTTAGTGATCTGAAAGCCACTGTGCAGAACACAGCCTTGTTCTGAATAAATATCAGGCATGCAGATTGTGATAAGGGAACAGAAGATACTGCCTAGAATATCATGTAATTCTTTAGAGTTTTTCTATTTATCCTGTAAATGTACACTTCAATTCTTGTCCACTGTTGAGAATAAAAAATTGCTTGAGGAAACTCTTGACTGAAATTTTATTTCTCAGCTTTGGAATTTGTGAAGCCCGTATATTTAGTATGCATTCAGAAAAAAAACTCTTTGAATTGAGAATTTCTAGTCTTTTGGGGGAACCCAAGAGACTTATGTAAAATTGTTTTCTTTGTTGATGGCATTGCTTTCTAGGATTTGCAGAGAAAAGTCTGTTGTTTAACCTAACTCTAATTTAAACAGGTTTTTCCCAACAGGTTTCTAACAGTAAGTGTTGGACCACTGTGTCACAACAGCTATCAGATGCCTTGTAAAGATAGTTACCCCCATATACTTGGTTGACCCTGTAAAAATTTGGATATAGCTTTGAAGTAATTGGCCACATTATAGTTAACTTTTTTTCTGGTAAAATGTAGTGGTTTTGCCAGGTGCAGGGCAGGGAAGGGGAGGAAGCAATAAGGGGGGTAATGGGGAGAATGGAATTGATTATAGGTGGTATAAATTTCAGATGATGTAAAGTACCAGCTCTTTTCACAGGGAAACCACTGATTAAAGACCTGGATAGTTCTACACAATTGACTTATACTCTGGAGTAGTGTTCTCCAAATTACAAAACCAATCAAGCACCCTAATTGCCTTCATTCAAAACCAGTCACCAATTTGATTCTGTTACCAGCCAAATAAGACAGCATAAATCAGGCAATGTGGGTATCAGGGAATGCTCGATTGGGACCCAGCCAGATCTTATGTAAACCTAACAATAGTGTCTTAAATCCACGGCCAGGGGAGCCTTGCAATTCTCATTTCGGAGCAGCATCTCCTTTCGGCTTCTGTGACGTGGTGAGTGTGGGACTGAAAAGCTCCAGCTCTGAATGCCAACCCCAGCTACGATGGTGTGGCTTTACAATGGCTGTGGTCTAAGCGAGGCCTAAAGGGGGCCTTTACTTTGTAGTGTCTGCTTTTATTAGGATTTTTTTGTAAAAGGCTCTAATGGGATTTACTTTGCTCCCATTGAATCAAACTGTTACTGACATTAGTGAGAGCAAGTTCAGACCCCAGTCAGCTTTTCACTGTTGTTGTAAAAGCATTTATTGGTTTCTTTTAGTGGAGTGGAGTGAATTAATTTTCATCTTCAGCATGCATTCTCTTTGTCTGCTTTTGTGGGCATATTCTATTTCTTAGCGGGGAAAAATTTCTTTACTTGGAAATCTCACCCTATTTCAGCATGCCTGTCCCCCAAAGGTGTAAATGGGAAATGAAGCTGTATGATAGCTTTCGGATCTTGAACACACTGAATGACTATGGAAAAAATTAAAGATTGCACTGTGCCTGAGGAATCTTTCCTTGGAAGGAGGGATGAACTGCTCTCCAGCTATCAGTAGAAGAGAATACCCATTAAAATTTATCAAAACCAATTTGACTATCAGTTTAGGAGATGCAGTCACAGGCAGTGAAAGATCTTGTTGGTCAAACAACAGTAGTTAAAAGAAAATAGTTTAAACAGATGCTTGAAGCAGAAAAATAAAGAATATGTCTACCACTGATGGGGCCATGTAAGAAGTCTTGTAACAAATTTTGACCACTATACACAGGAATCAAATGTGAAGCGTAAAAATTGAATTGTCCAATATTAAAAAAAAGGGAAATTTAAAATAATTTAGAAAACTCCCACGTCTTTCAAATGTGAACAAGAGGACACTGCCAAAACTGACAAAATGGCAGAATAAACGTGGAAAGGAGACATAGAACATTTCACTGATACATGTAAAAGTAGGAATGCCATGCTGAAGACTTGACCTGTCCCTCTCATTCTGCCAGTAATAAAAGAACATGAGCATCTGATTTCTGACAAAATATAAAGGCATTCCATAAAAATAAAGTAGTACTTTATGCAGAAAATATTGAACCTGTGATACTTGTACAGGAGAAAACACGTTATGGTTATTATGACCAGTACCTACTGACTTTACAGAGGAAAAAAATACAGAAATAATTCATTCTTAGGTTTCAATATATAAATGTATCTGAAAAAAAAAAAATCCTCTGCTGATGAATAGCATTACTCAGCTTTCCAGGTGTGTAATACTGTTTGTTTTCTTAGTTCTCTAATATATTACCTCTAAATTGGTGAACAGGATGCCAGATTCTAAAACAATGGCAAAGAGTTACTGTAAGTGTCTGAAAAAATATATTTCCTGTTGCCGAATGTTTTCTGAAATAACTGAAAGATACTCTCTTCGACTTCCTTTGGCTGTTAAGTAGAGGTAAAACACAGTGTTCTAAAATAGCAAAGAATTGAAGACACAAGAAGACTTGCAACCAGTTTCAAGTAAGCAAACATTGTCCTAACCTGTGAATTCTGGTCAATTTTGTGAAATTGCTATATTCAGTTCATGGCTTCATATCTGGAGGTATGTAACTTCTGATCTTGGACAAGGGAGAGAAACAGAGTGGCATGCCTGTGTTGGACATGACTGCATATGCAGGACTTGGTCCAGGAGGAAGGAAGCTGGCTACAAAGAAGTTATACATGACTTATAGAGAAGTCACAGGAAGGCCAATAAAGACTTTTTTAGGAAGGTCTGAGCTAAGCAAAGTCAACACTTGAGATAGTTTGGAAAACTAGAACGACTTCTTGGCTGTCTGTGCAGTCCTTTCTCAAGCTTGTGGGCCTGCCTGTTGGCTACCAAGGAGATGAACTGCGAAAAGGATAATTAGACCTATGAGGAGGAGATAACCTCATGCTATTAGAGGATGAGCAGGAGGGAAGTAGGCCCACTGGTGGTGACTGGAGAATGTGCAGACCAGTGAGGTTCTACTGTAAAGAAACATAGAGCTGCTGGGCTGAAAATGAGCTGAGGAAGGCAAGGAGGGAAACTGGAGCCTCTTCTCCCAGGAGTATGGTGAATGAGAAAACCCCTAGGCTGAGGCTGGCTCTGCTCAAATGCAAGTGTCTCATTTGCTCCTGCAAGTTTCTCATCCAAAACCCAAAATGTACTGATGTAATGGTAGAACCTGGAAGAGAGCAGTGGAGCCTGATGAGCATGAAGAAGCCCTTCCCCCCATGAGCCCTCCCACTTCATATGCCAAGGGGAGTGTGGAGAATTTCTTCTGAAAAGTGGTATTGTAAGCTGGACAGAGGAAGGAATTGAGTGCTTCTCTGGATGAAATCTAATTGCATAGTAAATACTTTTTCTTTCTCTTTTCACTGGTCCCCTTTCTGCTATTTTCTCTTCCCATATCCTGATTTTCATTCCTTCATAGTCTCTCACTTCTCTTCCATTCTGATTTCATGTCATTTCATCATTACTATGTTCTTCTGCTCAGATTTTGGGAACACTTATATCCTTTTGCTAAATATACCAGTGCTGTAGTCTCTTTGTCTTTCTCCTCTAAATGACCACATTCTGGACCCTGTGTTCCACTGCCTGGCCCACATTCTCCATCTAGCCATGCTGAGGTGACTCCTTCCCTTGCCACATCCCCAGACGTGTAGATCACTCAAGGCATATGTGGGGTTTAAAGAAAAAAGCCATAGGTGCATATATCCATTTTGTTCTTGTAGCAGGCAGCCAGTCCTGTGGAGCAACATTAACATGAACAAGACTGTGTCCTGCCAAACCCCGAGACAGTCTCAAGCTACCCCTCTTTCTAGAGGAACAAACATTCTGATCTTTCATACTCTTTAGAAAAATCTCTGTGTTTTTATGGTGAGTGGCCTGAAAGATCTGGTTTTGCAGGATGTGAACAAAGAATCCCAGATTTCAGTCTGCAGGCAGATGGACCTTTAAACAAAACTCTCTGCACAGCAGGGACATCTGTTACAATTTGTGATCCACAAACTTTAAGGATACTCAAAATTCAGCTATGGGGCTCAATCCTTAGCTAGACCCAGCAGGAGAAGGAAAAGACAAAGTCTGTGTGCTGTGAGATTTGCTGAGAGCTGAAATAGTTCCTGCAGCAAACTGGAGCTATGTGATTTTAACCTCATGTTGTCTGGAGCATTGTTTGGACGTCTTTTCTTCCACTTCTTTATCTGAGAAGACCTGACTAAGGAGTTGGAAACAGTGACAAGCAGCTTGGTGGAGCCATTAGAGGGGTACTGTACATTAGGATGACATTTTTAGAAATAAATCCTTCCTGAAACGATGCCAGTGGCAATTTTTCATTCACTCTGGGGAAGCAGGAGCCAGCCCAGTTGTTTGCATTTACATTTAATATGTTCTGCATCTTCTGTTGGGAGTTAAAGGGTACCAAATAATTTTTGTCCCTGGTGTTGAGTGTTGGAGACTATAGAAATGCTTCTGCTCTACATTAAAAAAGGCTCATTAGCTGGTGAATGATCCGCGTTTAGGAAAAAACAATAATTTTTCATTAAGTACCAGGAAATAATTTATTCAATACATCTTTTCTTTACAATTTCCAGGGTTTTCTGGAAAAAATTATATGACTCTTTTCATTGCAGTGGTCATTTCTGATGGCACTGTTAGCATTTGTGCCGACATTACATGAGGTTTTAAAAAATACTAATTCCTAGTTTGGATTTTTTTCTCCAGAATGGTTAGTAATAAGGGTCATTTAAGACAGTACTTAGGTACTTTGCCTCTTTTGTCACTCATTAAATGTGTATGCTTTCTTTTCTTCAACTTAAATGTTTCGGCAAATACTCCTTCAGCTGTATTCCTTGCAAACATTAGGCGAGGAATTCAAGGAGCTTTGCTTAGATGCTCACAGTGTGTTTTACTTGGACAGATAGGACAAACATAAAATTCATAGGACTGTGTGGCTGGCACACCACATGCGATATTTTAGAAGAATTCTATCTTTAGCCTCCCCGTTCCTGATGCTTTTAGACGTGAATTAGTATTATGTTTATAGAAGTTCTGAACTAGTATCTGTGAATATTTAAAAAAAAATAAATCCAGAAGGTGCAAACTTACAGGCAAGCAGAGCCAAAGCAATTTCTATTTCTTCTTTTGGCGAATATTTAGGAGAAATATTTAGATATTTTAAGCTCTGCTTGACAAGTTTCCCTTAATATCTCAGGCTTTTCTATCCCTATTTGCTGGTGTCACAGCTTTTCCACAGTTGTGCTCATGCCAGCAATGGCTTGGAAAAGCCGTCTGTAATCTAAAACTTTATTTTGAAGTTCATTTCTCAGGGTATACCTGGCAAGAAGTCAAAGTGCTTCACTGTGTGATCTTTCCACTTTCTGCACTACTCAACATGGGTATAGCTCTCCTAGCAGTTCTTTCAGGGGTTGGCTCTCCCCACCTCCCAGATCTGTCTCCACGTGGTCTGACCTTTCTCATTCTGGGGTAAAAATGTGGAAATACAGTGTGAATATTAATTTAGCAACTGAACTGTGTTCTCCAGCAACAACCTTCTCTCTTAGGAAGGAGAAGGAAAAAACATTGATTTAGCATCTGCTGGTGTCAGACTGATGCTTCATTGTGCCCCTTCAGAAGAAAAAATAAAAAAGTAGGTCTCCTAATCACCTCCTACTGTTTCTCCCTAGTTTGGGGTAACATTAAAAGGAAGAAACTTATGTTTTGTTGATAATACACTCAGAATGACTTGGCCCTTTTCTGACCTTTAGGGAATATTCAGTAGAAGAAACTTACTGTTTTTTACAGTGACCTATAGTGGTTTTTATCTATTGAATAGTTAATATTAGGTGGAGAGTCCCGTGACTGTGCAGCTCTCAGTATTACCTAATGTTATTTGTAAATATCATTAAGCAAGTATAGTGTTTCTCTCTTTGCATAACCAAGTCTGTGTGGAAGTGTTCCCAGCTGATTGTCTGCCATTTTCAAAATTTCACCCATGTTTAGTCGTCTGTAGATTTTTTTCAGATTATCACCTTTTTCTTTGTGGATACTTGAAAACAAACACATGTTGCTCTTTGTAGACTTTAAATTGTACTGGTAAGAGGGAAAAATGTGGATTGTGGATTCACTGGGAAAGTTGTCAATTACTAAGTGGAAAGAGGGCTACCCCTGGGGATTTCCATTTGCCAAATTGCCATAAGAGATCTTTTGCTTAGAAAATACTAAACTCATATAAGATGCTAATAAAGTGTGCTTACAAGAACATGTTTAAGTATCTTTCTCTGAAAATTTCTCTTTCAAACCCTTTTTATGTTGCTGTTGCTGCTCAGTTTGGTACTTCAGTATAAATTCTCCTTTCCCAGCTAAAAAATGTGATCAGCCCAACTGGAACATCCTTATGACTGTTTTGCTTTATTTTTAATAATATTTAATATCAATAACAATAATTTATTATTATTAATATGCAAAGTCTACCTTAGAGAAACTACTCTGCAACCTATATATTCAAGTTTTAGTAGTTAAAAAAACAAGTTCACTATCTCTCTTAAAAATGTTATAAATTCATGGGTATCAATCTCAGCGTAACTCAGTGAATGCTGAAGTGTAAAAAAAAGATAAGTAAAAACCAGTAAAGTTTATACCAACTCTTAAAATCAGTGGAGATGCCTGTGCTTCTTAGCAGAAGCAATTAATAATAGTAGATCTTTTCATGTCAGGCATTTGGTTACTGAGGCTTTGTTGGCCATTATAAACCTCAAATTCTTTTATTGCCCATTTAGTCTTGTACTCTAAATTGTTGTTTGTTTCCTGAGAGTCGGATTATGAGGATACAAATTATCAGGTGAGGATTCTACATATATTGACCTAACTATAAACTGCTAGCAGTATCTAAATAGAGAGATGTGAAAAAGGTTTCACAAGAACAGTGTGGAAATGAGAGAGGAATGGAAGAGTCATGAGGACAATTAAATGGATACCCAGCATTTTAAGGAATAGTCTGAAGCTCTTGTTAATTGAAAATCTAGATGCTAGTTGCTTACTTTGTCTGCAAATTCTTGAACTTCTAAAGTCAAATGCAAATGTTTAAGTACAGATTACACAACCAATTCTTTCTGTTCTGTCATCTTTTTTCATGCAAAAATGTGGGTTTTTTTAAAAAGATACAGTGGATGACTCACCTTTTGAAAAAATTAGCCCTAATAGAAAGTAAGTGGAAGTAGGACGAATACTGAAGGAAGAAGCAAGACAGTGAAATATTTCAGTTGTTTGTTCCTGTTGTTGAGGCTTCTGTTTCCAGACCTCAGCTGCACCAATATTTCCTCCAGGAAGTAAGAGACATAATGAATGTGTGTGTTTTTTCCAAAAATGAGTTTATTAAAAGAAGAAGGTCAATAGGGCTCCTTGCAATTTTCAATCCTGTTACCACAGAGGTAGCATTCTGCCAAGCACCTACAAACACTATTGACTTCCCTGAAGTTCAGAAATTTTGCATCATAGCGGTATTGATTGATTTATTTATTTTTAAGTAAGGAAAAGCACAAGGGAGGGAAATGCATAATCTGATGCTATGTTTTAGAGATTAGCATAGTGGAATTCTGTTGTAAAGATCAAATGGGGCCATATGCACCCTCTGGTTTTGATTGCTGTATCACAGTGATCGATGCAGCAAGGCCGTATCAGACCATTAAACATCTCTTGTTCCATGAGCCATTGCTAAATGCTTCAGAACAAGGTGCAAGATATACTGTGCATAATAAGAGTAGAATATCCTGCCCAGAGAGTATTAATCTTTCTAGCCTTCTTGTATAGCCTGCATCATGAAGATTTATATCCTTTTAAAATCAACAAAGTCCCCCCTTTCCTATCTAAGCCTCCATCTTTTTGTTCTTGCGAAGAAATAAAGTTTTTATCTTCAGCACAGGATCAATTCCGTTGGATATTTAAGTCTTTCATATGAAAATCTTTTCTATGATTCTAGTACTGTAGCAAATCCTCTGAACTCCTGTAGAGTTCTTCCTGTGCTTACAGCTGTGCGTATGCTTACAGTTCTTGGTGCACTGGGACCTTGGCATCCGGAACAAAACGGACATCCAAGGCCTGAATGACACTTCCTAAAGTTATTAAATTTTTGCAGATGAATGGTTATAAAAATCTTGTCAAACCGTATGACTCTGATGCTAAAGAGACAGATAAACACTATATCTTCTGCTTCATCTAACAAGTTTGCTATTCTGTGATCAGCTAGGTGTGATCCATGAAACCAAATAATTTCTTAAAATTTATCTTACCATATCCTATCTGAATTCAATTGTTTTTATAGCACCTATATTCCTGTGTATTTCTTCTTGAATTTGAGGATACAAGAAAATATTTATTTTTTAGAGTAAAATGTTCTGCTTCTTAAAAATAATTTTTAAACTAAGTATGGTTTTTCATAAACTAATTAAATTGTTTTGTATTAATTAATATTTTCTCTAGAGAGTTTGTAAAGAATTACAATGTTTCTGACTCAAATCAGAATTTTAAGCAGCAGCAAAAAAACCCCCCTATGTATGTTCTATCAATTTGATCTAAGTTGACAATTCTTTTTAGGAAAGTCAATGTAGAAAACATGCATTTTTCTGTATCATGGCCTAAGTAAAAGAGAGCTGTGAAAAAGGGGGGTAACCTCAAATCATGGTGTCACTAGCATCTATTCAGAGTCCATATAATATTTCTTATTTTGTTAACAGGTTGACAATACGTCAAATCCTTCAACAGTTGACATCTGACTATTCCATTGTGCAGCAGTATCTGCAAACAGTTTGGGTATAATGACAGTCTACAGCAGATATATCTAAAATTACAGGAGATAGAGAGAGAAATATATTTGGATTTTAGAATCAGCAATAATTTTTTTCTTCAATATTTAAGCTCTAGACCATAATGTTTTCTTTTTTCTATCTCTTTCTGCATTCACATTACATAAAATCTTAGAAGCAGACGGTTATAAAAAGAAGATTACCCTTTCCTCCTAAATAAATGTTTCTAGGTATTTCTTTCAAAACATGTAATTTAAAAAGAATGTTCAAAAAGTTGTAAGAAGGTGTTTTTAATCTCTGTGTTTTCCCCTTATGTAATATAGACATAGATGTATAAATGTAAATGTACATACGTGAATGAGATAAAGCAAAGCTCTATTATTTTGATTGAGCTCCTCAAATTTACTTTCTTCATCATTGCTTTTGTATGACTTTAGCTTTCTTAAATCCACCTAATTCATGGTCCTGCTTTTAGCTTCCTTAAAAAATTAGACTGCCTTTAGATTTAAACAAAATTGGAAACATCCTCTGTGTTGTCCTGCCTGTGTAGTTCTTTATTCCACTTAATTACACTTACATATATGTATGTGAATTACTAGAGGTCTTTCTGTGTCTTCTGTTGTGTTTGTTCCCAATCATACAAGCTTTCATACTCCTTATATACCTGAAAATTGACCAAAAACTTGATTCAGTGATTAGGTGATTGGTGATTGATTTGGGACATTGTTGTTAAATTTGAATGGACAAAAGATTTCACACCTTCTCCCAAAGACTGCAAAAGAGGAAGCAGTAAAGTCTCTCCTACAGAGACCAGGAGAGAGCTGTGCAATGTTTGAGCACATGAGAAACCTGATTCAGAGGTAATGGTGATTTTTGATCTTCCAGATAATAATTGTTCTCTTTAGGTGAAAAACCATCTTTTAAATCCAGATATAGTAGATGAGATTCCTTTCTTTTACATCTGTACCCATTAACTCACCCTCTTAGTATCTATGTAACAGTTCACTGGATCCTGAAAGTTGCACTTAAATAATCATGAAGCTACTTATAGATGATTGGAATTTTAAAAATATATTTTAACTGAACAAATAATGTATCTCCAAAAATATCTCTTGGCAATATTCAGAAATATTCCCACGAGTCACTCTGAACTGTGCAGGTAGAATAGGGTAACTAACGTTGTAAGCTTCTGTCCAAATCTTTATTATTACTGTTTTTTCCTGTTTCTGCGCTAAGGTGATGACACCCATACATGTCAGGAAACACAAGGTATGACTGAATATACTAGACGGAAATTTTCCTGAAATGTATATTCTAAGCACAGAGCTGCAGAGACCATCTACTTGCATAGAAACATGAGATTCAAAATATTCCTTTTAAAGGAATTTCTAGGGTATTAATTTGCTGTTAATTCTCTAGCATTTTTAGACCAGTGTCCTTACAGAGTGGTAAGAAATTCTACCCATCCTCTGGCTTTGGAAATACAGTCATCAACTCTAGAAAGGCTTTGATTTGAGAAGCAGAGGATTTAAACCAACTGGGAACAGTGTGACAGGGTAGTATCTGTTTATCCTCAGAGCCTTCTGCTGTGGTTTCTGGTCATCTTCGCTCTTGTCCTCAGTCTCTGTTCTTCATTTCTCATTTGGTTCTTGCAGCCTGGACGTGACTGATGTACTTATATTTTAAAATCTAGATTTTAACATTTTAACAAACATTTGGGGATATGAAAGGGGGCTCCGGTTATAGCAGGGAGAAACACGAAAGCAGAGGTTTCCATCCCCCTGTTTGCCTGTCAAGTTTATGATGTTGAAGTTCAATAGGAAGGATCTGAATCTTCTTCATCCCACTGGGCGCTAGGGAAAAAAAATTCCCTTAGGCTGAGTTGCACTGAGTTATTCCCCTAGCTGTCAGTGTTTCCGAAGTGAAGAAGAACAGCTCCACATGCCAGGCTCTGAGGAGCTTCAGCTGGATTTTCTCTCTTGAGGCTCAATGACTTCTCCTATTTGAGGACCCTCCAACAAGATTCAGAAGATCTCTGCTTTCCACTTAGAGCCCCTCAATGTGTAGTGTGTTTGGCTTACTTTTTCTCAGCCATGTAATTTCATGAAAACTGAAGCTATTTTCAGACCTGTCTGAGTTTTTCTTACTGTGGTAACCTTTCTAAAATGTAAGTAATTGGTGTTTTGTTGTTGTTATTTTGATTTATCAATTCATAGAGTGTAAAATGCCAGTCTTAAACATTTGTGGCTTGGCCAAAATGCAAGTCAGCCCATAAAACTCATGATCTTTAGCTAGTAAGAATACAAGGGGTGGTTTGAAGGAAGAGTACTATTATGGGGAGGTTGCTTGTTTGCATTCACAATGATACTTGGTAGTAAAAGTGTTTCAATATATTTAGAAACATTTTACTGATATTATCTTTATGTACAGTAGACAGTGATGCACAAGAGAACTGTGTTTAACTCAAGAAGTAGTTTTGACAAAGCTTTTTCAGGGATCTGTTTGCTTATACTCATGGTTTACTTTGAGGTCATGAGTGGTCGCATTGTTTCGAGTGCTGTGCTGACCAAAGCCAGAGAAGCTTTGCGTGGTCAGACGTTCAGCATGTGTGCCTCATGCTGCTCGATTCCCTCAGTTAAGAGATTCACTAAGTCTTTCATTAACTTCATAGTATTTTTGTTTGTTTGTTGATGCCAATGTCTCCTTCATACTAGATTAGACTACAGGATTGTCAATAATCTGCAGAATTATTTGGCTTTTAATAGCCTTTCATTGCTTTCTTTTTTTTTTTCTTTTTTTTTTTCCCAGAGGAATAAAAGCAAAACTATGCAAATGTCATAAGCTCTGGTGCCTTAGCCTACTGTCTCTTAGGTATTCCTATTGTCTTTCATTTTGGGAATTTTAATGTCATTTTTCGTTGAGATTTACTTATTTTTAAATGACATCTGTAACCTTGTACTGATGCATTCTGGAAAACATCCTCGCTACACTGAATTCATATAGATTCTAGTCAACTTCCTGGTTATAATTTGCTCATCCCTTTTAATAAGTTGATCATCTCTCTCTTCTCCAGCATGAGTGCTCAAAGTTTAAGGGAAGAAAAAGCAGCTTTTCTAGACAACTCTGTAGCCCTGTGCGCATGTACCTCTGTTCTGTATTTGATACTCAACAGATATCTGAGGCAGTTGAAATTGATTTGGAGTACCCTGAGAGCTGGTCTTGAAAATGTCTTCTTATTTTTTTTTCTCTTTGTAGTTCATTCTGCTTTCTCTTTTATTTTTCATCCATCCTACTGGAGTCATGGAATTGTTAGACTGACTATTACATTTCTAATGGATCAGCTGAGTACTGGAAAAGACAGAGGATATTAGCCTTTTCACATTCAAATGTGTCATATACAATATATCTGGTTATATTAATAATTAATATGAGTGAAAGGCCTGTCTGAGTATGATTTCACTGAGTAAGAAATAGCTTTTCATTTCTGGGTTTCCTGGCTATCCAGTTTGCTCCTTGTTTTTTAAATTGTTCATTGAGCATTTTCAGCCTAGTGGAAATCTTTGGCAAATCCTGATTCCAGTATCAAAATTCATATTAAGTTTTCATTTAATTTTAAAAGATGATTTTGTCTGTTCTATTTATCTGCCTTTTGCTTCATCCTCCTGTGTTCCCTTCATTGGATCTTTAGGGCTATGTTGTCTGTAACGTCTCTCAAGTGATCAAATGTGTTGGTGCTTAACAGATAATGAGAGTTCAGCCGTGATACTGAAAAGTGAGCTATAATTTTCCCTATATTACTTAATTCCATAAGAAATGGTTCTGAACTTCAGATTGTTATGCTGGAAATTATAACTCCACGGTCAGAGAAAGCAGGCTGTTTTATTGTCAAGGGAGCGGGAGCCTGTTCACCAATCAGCAGTAAAACAATTTATGGGAGGAGTATTTGTTTCTCCAGCAGAAAATAAAAACTGTTTGCAGGGTATTGTAGCTAATGACAGGATGGATAAATCATGCACCTGCAGAACTCCTGGTACAGAATAGATATAACATTGCGGGAAAGAAATCATAGCTTTGATAAATGTCCTAATCCCATGGTGAGGTTTACAAAAGCATGCAAGCCCATCCACAGGAGTTAGCTGGAGAGTGGTACATTGGTTAGTTTTGTAGAATTTATAGAATTCTTCCCAGTGGCCAAATGCGTTTCCTAACTGCTCTGCATTCAGCAAAGTAAGCATTGTGTGTACATGAAGGCTTGTAATGTGTATGTGATACTGGAATCAACACTTGCCCTACTGCAGCCAAGGGAACAAATTTGACTTTTTATCATGTGGTAGAATTGTAGGAGTGATGTTGAGCCATGGACATTTTTCAGTTGTTCATAAGCATCCCTCTTCCTTGGTATCTGAGTCTGGATTGCATTCACTGCTTAATGTTTCAGATTTGCTTAAATTCTAAGCCAGCTGTTACTCTTGGGATTGTCTAAAAAGAGTTGTATATTGAAGATCTAGTGTGAGGAAAATAATTTTATATCCAAGACAGTGGTTGATTTATTGTTCAGGGAGTAATTCAATATACATGTAGTAAACAGATACATCTGAAAAAACATTAAGGTCCTGCAGAACATAGTGAAAAATACCTTTGGGTACTGTAGAAGGTGAAGGAATTCAAGTGTTAATGAAATAATTATTTTTGTCCCCAAGCTATCAAAAAATAATGAGTTTCCCAAAAGATGTTAGCTGTCTGTAAAAAGTCCCAACTTGGCACACAGGTAAATGCTAAAATCAGTCCTTAATCTGTAAAGCTCCTGAACTTGTGTTGTAGTTAGTGTTACACAGAAAAATAAGATGTAAGTATAAGTGGTTTGTTGGCTTTCAGCAAAATTGATAGAAGATCCCTGTGTACTTGGGAATGTGATCCTAAGGAAATACATTTATAACAATAAGTGGTTTTCTTCAATTTTTGCAGCACCCCGCTTTGTTCTCTGGTTTACCAAGGGAATGCTATAAGTGCCAAATACTGCTGTGTATTTTGCAGAATATTCTGTTACGTGTGGCAAAGGCTCACATGAGAGAGGGATTCTTAGACCTTGTAAAAATACTGCTCTGGAGATCTGGCAGTGATATGTTTTGTATGTAATCAACACATTTCCTTAATAATAGCATTCACCATTAGACTTTCTGATCTAGAACAAATCCTTTGCCTCTATGACTGAAGTGCTTACCAGCTGCTGGAGGAAGAACATCCTTTTCTCCAGTCACTCTGTACAGATGAGCTGTATATGCATTCGTAGGAGTATTGTATTGAGGGGTTTATTTTATGTGGGTGACTCCTTTAGAAACCAGAAGCATGCAGGTCATCTGTGAAAGGGTCTTAGCCAGTGCTATCTTACTGGAGTTTACTAGAAACACTCAGCTCATGCTCATCTTGGGTTAACATAATGCTTCACTACTTTAAATTGTAACCTTGATGTCTTAAAAAAGGCTGGAGTAAATTTAACAGATGCTAGTGTGATTTATTTTCAGAAAATAATTACTTAATGACCTACCATTACAAGGTCATATTCAGTGTCCTTCTGAGGTTGTTTATGATTTAAATTTATCACAATAGATTGACTAAATAATATTCTGAACAGAAGAAACTTTGACATGGCCTTACTTGGAGTCAAGATATTCACTGTGTTTAAAAGTAAATCAAAGGTTTAAACTAGACCAAAAAGAATCTCATCCATCAAAAATACATTTTAATCTCAGTCTACTTTTTGCAAAGAATGTAACAAAGATAAATAAAAAAATATATGCTTTGCAAAGTCTCCTTTCATTTTCCTTTCTGTGGAAGGAGGACATACAAATGAGTGGTCTAGAAGCATGATGTCCCCATTCCCTATGTCTGGGCACTACATGGGTAACAAAACCATTACAGATGTCTCTTATGCATGTCTCTTAACTGCTGTTGGCTTATTCTGGAGAAATCAGTTTGAAGTACAGGAGCATTCTTTGAGACTTTTACTTGGCCTTTGCACTGACTTTGCCTGCTGAGAACTGCTGTTGGTAGTGCTTTTGGAGAGGTGTGTGTGCGCAGAAGTTGACAGATACCCAGTGGTCTCTTGCTTAGAGAACCACCAGGTAACAGCAACTTCTTTTGTGTGTCTCACACAGGTGGTCAAGAGGTTTTAAGGCTTTAATCTGGATTACCATTGGCCTATCTCCTATTACTAATTTTTTGTCGCCTGACACTGGTGTGGATGCTAAGATGGCAGAAAACCAGCCTCTTCACGGCCTCTTCCTCAAGCTGTGAAGGCCTTCATTTTTTTGGCTCCTCTGCTCACTCTCTTGTAACTACAAGAGCAATGTTTCATGCTTTGCCCAGGAAAAAAGTGCTCATGGGATTCAAGTAACAGTTAAAAGTACAAGAATTACAGTGTTGTCACTGGAAATGACAGCAATTTCTAACCAGAAAGTGTGAAAGCCATATATATTTTGTTTTCAAGGCATAATAACTCTGGAGAAAAACAATGAATGGCAAACTCTTTTTCTGGAATACATGCCTTGAGTTATTTGAGACCTGTCCTAAAAAGTCTCTCAATTTAGCATTTTTACTGGGCCCCAGCTGTAAGTACTCCAGCTGTGCAGACCTGGGTCCCCTTCACCTGCCTGCCAAGCAAGGCTATCCCGTGGAGAACATTCCTCTCTCACTTACTGGGAGGGGGCAGATGGGCTGCACACCCTGATGTGGGCAAGCACTCAGTGCTCTTGGATCCACTGGATGAGCTGTAACCTTACATGTATGCCGAGGTATGAAATACAGCCTCATCGTTTCTCTGTGGTTTCAGTGGAATGCTATTTCTCTCAGTTGATCCTGTTTTTCCAGGTAGAGCATATTGAGTTTCAATCCCATGTCTGGAAAAACAATGTTCCTCTCAAATTTGGTCATGTCTCTGAAATTTTTTTTAAAGGTTATGAGACAAACTCGATAAACTTGAAATCTGCAATGGCCAAATATTAAAAACTCATTTCTTACTAAAACAGATGAAATCTGGTCCTAGACTGTAAAAGGTTTGCAAGCTATAGTGAATGATTATGCTGGGAAAAGTAGCAGCACAAAATTGTTCCTTTCTGCTATTAAAAAAAAAAAAAAAAAAACCAAAAAACCAAACAATCTGCAATATCTTCCATGTTTAGTTTTTGTAACAACCCCAAGAGAAAAAAACACCTTCTCTCTTCAATTTCCCAAATCTTTAAGGTCTCTCAGGTGGATTTTGTGATGAACTAACTTCAGATTTGGTTTGCCAGTTTCATATTTTTTCTGAGCATAAAAAAACCCCCCAACATTTTAGCTCATGCAATAATGTTCCAAGGAAGCTATTTTCATTTCTTACTTTTACAGGTTATAGGAAACTTTTGATTTCTATGGGAACAGTAGTATTTTGTAAAGCATCCAAACTTTTGAGAGCATAAGACTGTGCTTTGCATCATGATCTGATCCAAATACAGGCATATAGAGTTCCTGAAAGCAGTATCTCCAGAACAGCAGTTTCACTCCTTGGCTTTTCCCATCTCCTGTCATCATTTTAGCATCCAAAATAAGGGATGTCAAAACCCTTTGTTGAAGGGTTAGGGAAAGAGGGTGGATACCCTTTCAATTACAATTCCTTTCAGAAAAAAGAAAAAAAACCCAGAAGATGCAGCAGAAGACAGAACCATTCTATAATCAAAATCCAGGGGACTGAAACCAGCTTAAATTGTGTGGGCTAAGAAAGTGACATCATAGCTCTGTGAAGTTGCTTTTAAGAGATGAGGTAGTGGGAGGCTGAATTCAGACGTTTACACCTCTTTAATCCCACTTGTCTGTTGGTTTTGGTTTTGGTTTTTTTTGAGTCAATGTTAGTCAAGAGGTAATGTGGAGAACATTTGAGCCTCTCCCTTCTTTTGGCGTGCCAAAGCCAATAATAATCATAGCATCTTGGAATGTTTGGCAGAAAGGTGTCTGATAGATGTAGTAAATCTTGCATTTGATGTGATGTAGAATTTCAGAAGTTAGCACATAGTTTTCCTGTTAGTTTACTGCATGTTGACACGAATGCAAAAGAGTGGAGGGCATGGGTGTGATGACATGAAGACTAAGGCTATATCGGAACTATCAATTTTGCTTAGTGTCCCAGTCAAATGGTGTGCTTTATTCACATATGAAGAGAAAGGAGTGACTGCTAGTTCTTACATCCACTACAAACTTCTTTAAAAGTTGGAAATGTTGCACCAGGCAAAAATATTGCCACCATTTAAAATGTGCACAGTGCTTTGATGATAAAAAGTGTTCCGTAAATACTATGTTCTATTTTTTCCACTGTTAGACTTCACACATAAGCTATTACAAGAACTAAGAACCGAAAGCAGTTAAGCTCAAGAAATACTAATAATACTAATAACACTTTTCACTTCACTCATGCTTATGTCCAAAAATGTTCAAAACTTTTACAAACACAAGGAAAAGGTTACTCTAAAAATTTTAAAGTAAGATTATCTGTACTTATAAACCAGAGAAATTAAGGCACAGGGAAAAAAAAAGGTTATACTTTAAAATATGCTTAGACATTTAAATTTTACTGATCTCAATTTTATATTGCGTTAGGCCTTTAGGGTATAAAGGTACTAGACTGACTTATTGGAGGAAAAGAAAATTCTCCCCTTGTTTTATAATGTTTCTTGTTTCTGGCAAGACCATAGCAAGGAGGGCAAAAGTTTTTGTGGGGTTTTTTGGTTTGGTTTTGGTGATGGTTTTTGTTTGTTTGTTTGTTTTAATCTGATAATTTCCTGCAGAGTTTTCTGCAAAAAGGTGTCTGGGTTGTCTCAGAAGTGGCAGTGGTGGTCTGCCATTGACAACCTAAGAGCTACAAATAAGACATTAAAATTATGGGGAGAGGTGATTCCTTTTCTTGGTGGAATCACTAGTTAAGGGGAAAGAGACACACTTCTAAATCCTGAGTAAAAGCCCATATGCCACAAGACCTGCCAGTTTGTGGTGGGTTTACCTTTGCTGGCTGCCAGACACTCACCCCAGAGGCTCTTTTAGTCCCCCGCCTCAACAAAACAGGGGTGGGAAATGGGATGGAAAAGCTCGTGGGTCAAGATAAAGACAGGGTCATCATTTAGCAATTCCCTTCACTGGCAAAATCAGACTTAACATGGGGAAAAAGACTTATTACCAGTTAAAATAAGTTTGGGTAGTGAGAAGGAAGGGGAAATTATGACAATACCCACCCCTTCTTCTCCCTGCTTTTTTCTCAGGCTCAGTTTCACTCTTCTGTTCCTGAGCCTGAGCCTGCTTCCCATCCCTGCTGGCTCAAGGAGATTGGATGCTCTCTCTTTCCTGGTGTGGGAGATGGGCAGCTCCTCTCTCCTGCTCCTCACGCTCATCCTCTGCTCTAGTGTAGGTGTGGGCCACAGTTCCTTGAGGACATCTCCACCTCCTCCAGCCTGGGTTTCCTCGTAGATCCTGTCCCACGCTTGCTCCAGGCGGGCTCTCCAGGGGCTAAGGGGAGCCTCCTCACCCTCCTGCTGCTCTCCCCCGGGTGCTCGCAGGCGTGTTTCTCACTTTTCCCCTCACTCCCAGGCAGCGTTTTGCTCTCTTCAGAATCCATTTTCCCCGAGGCAGCGCCGCCGTGGCAGCGGGGCTCAGCCGGGCCCTGAGGCGGGCGGGCGGCCGGGGCCGGCCGGGACGAGCCGGGTATG
>VYXC01002875.1:211797-229811 GCA_013397175.1 Platysteira castanea
CGCCGCCCCCCGCCCTGCCCTGCCAGCGCCCGGGCACCTGCCCAGGGCAGCGCTGTCCCCTCCCAGCGCTCCCAGTCGCTCCAGCGTCTTTCCCGCAGCTGCCTCTGCACTGTGCTGAGAAGGCTGCAGAGATATGCAGCGTTTTGTTGATCAGAGGACACTTTGAATTCAAACCGTCAACTTTTGGAGTCCCTGATCTCACATCCTCCACATGCTCCCCAAGCACCTGAGGGGACCAGGCTGTCCTGGGACTTTGTGGCCGGTGGTGCAGAGATCTCTATTTTCTGACAGAGAACCTGGATTTCTTCAAGATTTCAAAGCCAATTATCCCGCGAGTGTCTCCGCTGACTTCTGTTTTGTTTTGCTATGTGTTTTGGGTGTTTCTTTCTGGAGGTAATGCAGCGGAGAGAGAGCAGCTTTTATGGGGTCAGACATGGTAGTCCCCGACCGAAGCCGTTCAGAGCAGAGCGCTCTCCTCTCAGGGACCCCTCTCCCGTGGCTCCCGGCCACCCCGAGGGGGAGCGGCGTCTGTGGGGTCTCCCTTGCTGCCTCTGCACCCTGGGTGAGCTGCACGGGTAGTGCACCCCGAGCATCCCTGCTGCTCTGAATGCCTCACTGTTCCTACTGCGCCCCGGGTGAGCCAGGAGCTGGATGCAGCAATAGAAACAGGGCGGAGAGGCTCAGAGCTGTGCCTAGGTTTAGCACTGGGGCTGAACCGTGCCTCCAGCATGGGGACAGATCCGGGAGGGCATTTTGTGAGGGGCATAAACACAACCCAGGCAACAGAAGGCGTCCAGCAACTGAGGCAGGCTGTTTAAAAAACAGGCTCATTTTTGCTCCTGTTCTCTAGTAAGGGAACGGGTATTGTGCACGTCCGTGTAGTGCCAGTAGCACATCTCTCCTGACTGTAGTGGAGTTCACTGCCCTTGTGAAAATAATCAGTTAACAATTATCACAGCTGACAATGCACCTTTACATCCCATCAGCCACAGATACCTTCCACTGGTCCATACAATGAAAACCCATCGGAAATAATAGGAAGAAGCAAAGTTATTATTAGGATAATAGAATAGCTCAATGTTCACAGAATATGCGATGGGGGATCAACTTCTCAAGAGGAGTTAATAAGCAGCTACTTGAATATCTGATGTTTATAAAGGGGAGAGATGTACACGGAGAAGTACATTATGGCTAAAAACCTACTTGATCTGGCCGAAACAAAACCTAGCCTTCATCTCTTATGTAGAACCAAGTCTACCAGGGCCCAGAAAGAAAGATTTGTCTTTGAGGAGTGATCTGAAAGGTAAGTAATACGTCAAAAGAAAGAAAATGCAGTTTCTGCTCCTTGGGGAAAGAGGGTAAAAGGCGAAAGAAAAAAAAAAAAAAGGAAAAAAAACACAGTGAAAGTCCTCAGTTGTTTTTTCTTTTTTTTCTCTCTTTTTTTTTTTACCTTTTTTTTTTCTTAGCTGTAGCTATAGCCTCTTTCCTTTGATTTCTGATGATTTAAATTCATACTAAAAGATTTATTTCAAATAAGCCCCTTTAACTGTAGGGGCAGATATTTTTTTTCCTAAAGCCTTTTGTAAGAACAAAGTAACCACTTGTCACACACAGTGACTAATGAGAGTTTAGTGTGGGTTTTAGTGTTCATTCATACGCTTTGTGTTCAGCTAGTCGTAAGTTAAATCTTTAGAAATCACACCACAGGAATCCTTCTCTTAGGGGTGGGGGCGGGAGGCGAATCTCTCGAGATATTGAGAGCTGGTGAGCGGAAACTGCTCTTTTCAGGCTTCCTAATCGGCGGCACAGGAAATAAACACATGCAGGAAGTCGTTTGGCCTTTTCTTGAACTTAAAGTTTATACAGCAATTGATAACTGAGGCAAACTTTGTGTACTTAAACTTTCGAAAATTAGATGAAATAAAGAGGGCGTGTTCAGCCCATACCAGCATGGCCTGTGGTTTCTGCAACCAGCTCATCTAAATACAGTATTAAAAATTGGAAAGACTACAGGGTATATATTTTTACAGCTAGAATATGTCCTTGAAACCTTTTTGTATGTCTTCTCCTTGTCCTCTTTTTCTTCCATTTCTCTAATTCTCTCCCAATGAAACTGAGCTGGAGCACTGAAATTAACCTGAAAATCATGTTTATGAAGCTGTTTTCTGTGCTTCTACTCCAGACTCTGCTCTTTTATCCTTTCCCTGACCTTCTCATTTATCTTGTAAGCATTTCAGGGTAAGGATGGTCTTGGATCGTGTGAAACACTGTGTTTGATGGTGGCCCATATTGATATTTGGTTAATGCTACACGTATGATGTATAAAAGTTGTCTTTGAAAGGAGGGTAAAAATAAATGAAGTGTCATTCTTGAGTATAGCTTTTGAAACTGATAGCATCAATTTGCTAACAGGGACATTTATAAGCATTTCTAAGAAATATTATTTGTGTTTGTATTTCTTGAGCTTTCACTGTATTAACAAGGTCACTGTAAATTTAATGCTCTAAAAAGAACAGGTTTAGTTTTATAATAATTACAACTAGTTGGGGTAAATTTGCATGGGAAATTTAGAACACCTTTGCCAATAAAAAGAAAGCAAGCAAAACCCAAATGAAGAGCAGAATATGGAGTAAAAAGTACATTTGCATGTCTTTGAAGACCAACCTAAATACCTGCTAAAAATGCATCCACTCCTATGCATCTTCTACTCTTTTCAAAATTGATTTTTTTTGCTGCCCTAATAAAACACCCCTAAACAGTGCAGATGTTTATTAGGAAACATTTTTATAAAACAAGGACTAGAAGCAGAAATCTGGAATTAAAGTAAAATGAGAGAAGGACAGAAAAGATGCATGTGAATTACATATCTGTAGTCCAGATGAAATTTTTGAACTTAAAAAAAAAAAAATTCAAGATTTTGGAATTTCTTTTCTGAGTAATTAAAACCTGTCATGAAATTTCATAGTGTGCTTAGAAGTTTGCATATTTGAAATGTAGCTTTGTGATGGCTTGGCCTTAGCTAGCCACTAGATGGGATTTCAAATCTTCAAGAAATACATCTAGACATTGGCCTCAAACTGCCATTTACTTTAAGATGGCCACAGCTGATCAGTTGTTCAATAAATGTCAATAAAATAAAAAAATATAGAAGTTTCTACGATTAATCTTGGGATTGTACCTTCTACACATTTTCAGAACATCCCCTTATTTCTATCACTTGTTGAGTATCCATTTGATTTATATCCATGCCTGAAGTCTAACAGTCATCAGTCTTCCTTTTGGGCATTACAGTGACGTAGCTCTTTCAGTGATATCTTTGACAGAATCCATTTTTTGCTTTTTCCAGCTCCTTACAGGAAATATTCAAGTTAGTTCCAGACCATATGGCATTATATGTATGCACAATGATGATTTATAGCTGCATTATTTGTATTCTACCCTAAAAGCTATTTTTACGTTGCATTTCTTTCTTTTTTGATAGTCCAGCTCCACAGTGAGAACGTACCAAAACAGTAAATCGAGAGTGACCATGAGCCCTGGCTTTAGCTCCCAGTGGAATAGCAGCCAACCTGCTTGGAATACATACACCTTTCCAAGAGCAAGCTTGCACTACCAGTCTCACGCTAGCTACACCTACTGTGCTGGACATCCTGCTGTAAGTAATGAAAACCTTTTCTGCAGTTACTTAAATGACCTCTGTGATTCCCTGGGAGGTGGAGGCACTCAGGGGCTGATGGTTCAGCACCCTTCTCCAGCACTCTTTATGTCCCATGGCAGTCAGAACAGCTCACATGTGCTCACCCAAACTCTAAAAAAATATTAGAATGAGTCTTAGACATAAGCAAATGTGAAAGTTTTATGGCTCTGTACAAATACATATATTTTTGTAAATTTAGCATTCCTTCTCCTTGCATGAAATTATTGTTGTCTACCTGGGTTTCGGTGTTAGAGACGAGGCCTGAGAAACAGTATTACAGATGGCCTCATTTCTGTTTTCTAGTGAGCCTGTAAGATGAATGAATTATTCTTTCTATGTCAGACATTTTAAATTGTGTGGATTAGTCAGAGAAGGAGAACATCTCTTCCCATCATTAGATTTGTTTAGACTCACTACTTTATCATTAATGTGATCAGTGGTGAACATGCAGTCTTGTTGCTAAGCAAAGACTACTGGTCTTCTGTAATTGCATGAGCTGGTGGCCAGAAAGAATGGGGAGGGGTGACTCAGTGTTGATGTGTGTTTTAATTTGACAGTTGTGAAAGGGTCACAGCTACAGGCTGATGGTGAGTTTTGTCATATTGGTATTGCTGACTGCTTATAGCAGAGCCCTTTCATTCTTGTAGTTTCTGGTTTTGAAAGACCCTGAGAGAGTTAATGGGAGAGGATCTCATTAGTGTAAGCCATCTTCCTTTTTTCCCCACTCCACGTTTTGTTGTTTTAATGTTTGGATTTGAACTTAGCTTTGGACATTTGGTTATAGAACTTCTTAAAGGACATAGCGTCTTAACCTCCTGCTGTGGGTATGTAATGAAGTTTTGCCATCCTATAGTGTATTCCAGGAGGGAAATGGGAAAGTGCAGCTTTTGGTACAGAATGGAAATTGTGCCACGCAAGATCTTTGTGATTTGATTTAGATTTGCTGTCTTACCTGCCAACAGACTTCTGGCCAGAAGTTTGGGTTAGGAATTGTCTCAAACATTAACATGGTAATTGAAATAAAGGAGAGGAATAAATTTGTAAAATCTTATCTCTTTTCTGAGGTGGTGAGTTCTCAGAATGAATTAAACATCTCTATGGATTCTTCTGTTTGCTCACTTCCATTATGGTGTCGTTGGAAATGATAAAAACTGTTGTGAAGAAATAAAAGGTATTTGACATCAGAAGGGCACTGATATTTTCCTTGTTTAGAATGATGGCTCAAAAAGAGTCCCTGTACAGCTTAATTTATCTTAAACTGTGGGTATCCAAATCATAAAGTGCTCCTTAACTTTGATCATTTAGAATAAACACTACCCCCTCTGTGAGTCAAGCTTTGACTCTGCTAAGCAAAAGAGCATACAAGAAGAATGCTATACTTCCTGGAGGAGAGCTTAAAATTTGAATTGAAATGTCAGTCTTTTTCAAGCTACTTCCACAGTTCCACTTTCCTTTGTTTAGGCTAAATTTGAGGGTGGCTCCACTACAATTGTATGATATCTGTAAATTGTACATATACAATTTGTACAATATTTGTTTTCACTGAGCATCTTAATATGTAGTCATGGGAAATGATACGTCAGTCTGGAAGTTGATTTATCCGATTGCTAGAAGGTAGAGATTTTAGAATTTGCAGAATTGCATCAACTTCTGTGCAGATTGGTTGATTGGTCCTGCCCTAAGTGTCTCTGGGTTCAAATGTTTACAAAACTTGGCACATTTCTTAGTTCCTGCTCATCTGAGGAGCTCTGTTGCAGTGCCAATCAGCAGAGATTGGACAGATTGCTTAAACTGGTGGTAAGAAGCTGTAACAGGTTAGTTGCCACTGCACTGCCTACCACTATGATTACACGCTTTTCCCATACTTTCCCTACTTGTGTATTCTCTGAGGGTGAGCCCATACCCTTGCTCAGGCCTGAGCAAAGCACTCCAGCAAACTCAGCTCCTTCCTTTTGCAGCATCAAATGAAGTTCAAGTTTCCAAGAAAAAACCAATGCCTTAATATTTGCTTGAATATTTGTTTCATTGTATATTATAAAGTTAGAATTAGTCTGGTTCCTGTTTCTAACTTGCATTTGTTTAATCTGGGCTCAAACCAACCTTTTTATGGCAAATGACAACAATAAAAGCTGGATACGGGGGAGCTCCTTTATTTGTGAATCTTCCCAGTATTACATGCTCAACTGGATATCTGCTTTACTTCAGAGGATTTTATTTGCCCTCATCTGACACAGGTTCACCAGAACAAGTTGTAGGTTGTAGAGCTGTATGAAGCTGTTTCTGAGAAACCTCCCACATGGAATATGTCTAAAGATCATTGCAGTTCCTTGACACTTTGGAGGCTAACAAACTTACAAGTGCTTTACAAGTTCAAGGCAGACAAATGTCAGGGAGTTGGATCTGCCCTTGAAGTACTTAAAGATATTAGTCCCCGAAGACAGTGCCAAGAGAAAAGCTTTGGATTTCTCTACTGTTTGGAGAAAAGCTGAAGGAGACAAAAAAAGGATTCATTTTAATTGGGCCAAATGTAACTAAAAAAAAAAAAAAATCAATCCCCTAATTCTTTCTCTTTTTTTTCATCTAAATGAAAGAAGAAATATTGTACAAAGTGCAGTGTTGAGAGACCCTTATGACTCTGGTTGGTCCTGAGAAATATGTCAGAGCCAAAGGTGGGGTTTTTATTTTGTTTTATCAGAGAGCACACTTGGCATCTCTCTTCCACAGTGCTGCAATCATTGATTAAAAGCAGTCTTTCCACCCTAAGAAAGAAAAGGACAGGAAGTTTGTTTAAACAGGGTAATTTTTCAGCTCTTGAGTTATCTGAGGGAAAAACAGACTGCATATCATCCCAGTCAACAGTGCAATTAAGTTTTTGAACAAAGAAGAAGGTGGTAATTTCTAGCTATACTGGGAAGCAGGATACCCTGCAGGATCTGTGTATACTAATATAAATGATAATGTAGTAGATGGTCCTTACATAGTAAATGATTATTGATATTAGGAGCTCGAAATTCCCCTGGCATTCACATTTGGAGGCTTGCAGCCAGAAAAATACAGCATGTAGTGCTCAGAACAGGAGAAGACACCTAGTCATCTAACATGCTTTTCTCTTGAACTTTCTTCACACAGGAAGAGAAAAAATAGACAAAGTGATCCTGATTATCCCTGCTGGGCAAGATAGGAACCTTTGAGTGATAGCGCCCTTTGAACACTTTCACGTCTACACAAGCTTCCTACCCATGCTTTTTCAAAAGTCTCAAAGACTCACTTCATTTCCCTTTCTCCACATTTTGCTGGAAAGATGATAAAATTTCACAGATCTTCCAAAATCTTGTCCATTGAGTTAACTCTAACAAATGACTACTTAGACTCTGCTGTCATTTAAAGAGGTACATATATAAAGTGGGCAAACAAACACACATCTCATCAGCTTTGGACTATTCCAGCTGAAATTGTAGGGGAGTCTCTTACGCTTTTCTTGGATATTCATGTAGCAGTCTCAGATACCTGCCATGCTTACCTCTGTGAAAGTCAGTCCTTACTTACGAAGGAATTTGGCCATGTGATACTCTCTGATGATGCAGACAGAACTGTTACAGAGTGTGTTACCTGCAGGGTTTGAAACCTTTGTTGTATGCTCACGGGATGATGAATTTAGTTGCATGTATTAATTTCTCCATGTGCAGATATCTCTGTAGCATGCGTGATGTCTTCGAAATCCTTATCTAGATACCCAACCCAGCATCTGTAAGACTTTCAGCTAGAATCTATTCTGCACTCTAACAGGATTTGGTCATGCTCCACTAGATCAGTGACAGCCTTCAAAGCATGATTGGTTAAATCTGTAGAGTTATTATTTGGAGTTCTACACATAATGTTTACAAGCTGTTACAGCCGAGATGTCATATATGGATCAGACAATCGGTTTGCTTAGCAGTCCCCATTCCAACAGCCTGTCCCCAGACTTCTTCCTACGGCTTTTTAAATGCGTGATTGCTTCTGAAATTATGCTGTTAGTTGGAATGTGAGAAGCAGAATTTAAAAAAATGTGATGCAGAGTGCTACGAGACACTACTGGCATTCTTCCACTCACTTCTCTGAGCCCTAGTAGGATCTCAAATCTTTAATCTTAGAAATCTTAAGACCCAGTAGAAGGAGCTGTAGCTCCTTATACACATTTCCGCTGACAATCCTTGGACAGAAAAGCAGAAAAGGAGCAAGGCTGTCACTGTGGACAACTCTAATGGAAGGGCTTACTCACTGTCAGCATGACTATGCAGAGTCCATCGGAAAAATTTCCAGTTCCAGGTAGGTAAGCCTCATTGCTGATGACAGAACTGCTGGACTGCAGCGTTGCACAGCTGTAATGCTTTATGTAAACTGACTGTTCTGATCATTACCACACAAATTGGATTAACATCTGTAGTGGGCTCTCAGTGATTGGCTGTTTTAACAACTTACTTTGTATACATTTGTCAAATTAGAAAATCTGCCATTTTTGTGTGATTAGGTAGTACAATGTTTAGAGACCACCTGGGGGTGTGAGATACAATTATCAATTTGTATGTATACATATATTTAATGGCTAAATTATTAGTTGTAAGTATATATATTTTTATATATATATAAAACACACATCAAGCTTTTGGCTAAAATCTTTGCAGAATGGCGGAGGAAGGTTCTTAATGCAGGGCTGGAGCTGGTTGTCACTCTCTAGTTTCCTGATGTGATCCCGTTCTCTGAAATGTAAACCTAATTAGGGAACGCATTTTTGTAAGTGTAATGCTCTACTCAAAGTTGATTCTATAACAGCAAAATAAGACTGACAGAAGCAATTCACTGATGCATATCAAATTCGTAAGATAGACCATAAATGATGACCATACGTTATAATGCAGAGATAGTGTTTCAAGAAGCATCTTTCCTTAAATTCAGGAAGTATTCAATATATAGCATGGGTGTCCTATAGCATGTATTCAAAACAGACCTTTATTTCTCTAGAAATATAAGTAGAACAGATCAGCAGCCAAGTTCAGTTTGTTTTTTTTTAATAGTAAGATCTTTTCAGTGAGTAATTCTGTTGCACCTCTCTTAGAGAAAGAGACAGCGCTGAGTGAAGTGCTTATGCAGTATAATACTGTCATCACTAATTTCTGAGATATCTGTTTAAACAAAAGCTGTCACTCTCTGATCTGACTTGAGCCTCCTGCCTGATTCATTTTGTAATGTCACGAACAGCGGATTGTGGATTCATGGAATAGAGCTGGTCTGATTAGAGAGGAAGAAACTTCTTTTTACACATACACATCCTTATAATCAGCAATGATGGGAAGGGAAGTAAATAGTACAGTAGGCATGAATTGGAAGTGTCTCTCTAAGAACCTCTCAATTACACTTGAAGTTCTGAGTCTTGGTTTTCTCTGTCCTTAGTATTAACCCTTTGCTACCTTCATGGGCCTTTCATGTGAGATTGCTCCCTACTATTCTTGAGCCAGTATTTCTTTGGTGCTGCTGGCTCTTGTCATTATAATAGCCACAGATGAAAAAAAGTGGAAATGGGTCCAAGAAATCATACACTGTTGAAGGACCATTGAGCAAAATATCTGCCAGATGTCACTTTGGTCAGAGTCTTATGGTATATAAAGTGTAAAGGATGTGTTTTGATCTTCTAAAGTTGGTGATAGCCCCAGCTTTGGATGCCCATTAGTTAATCTGGGAAAGATCAAGTGCAGGCTGGAAAGAAGTAGGAAAGAAAGTTCCCAACCAGAAGTAAAAGAGAGGTGTATCATCAGAAGCTATTTTATGTAATTGCTGATGTGTTCCTTACGAAGTACTACAAGAACAAGTGAGAGTGTAAAATGAAGAGGCAGTCATTAAAGTGAGAATGAAAAGGGTGACATCTCCATTGCTAGGTATCAGCTGTATGAGAGAGAAGCTGTGCCAGTTAGGAGAAAAGTAATGAAGGATTGTGGAAAAAGGAATATTTTTAATTGACAAGATGTTGTAGCTATCAGGTGCAATGAGTAGCTTAGTGATCAGCTGCAAATCCATATGCTAACTGCTGACATAAATTATTTATTCTGTTTATCTATTACCTCCATCTACAGGAACAGAGCCTCAAAAACATGAACTTATTAGGCCGCAAACGTAAAACACATTTTCACTGTGGCTTGGCTTCTTTGGAGAAGAGAGGGTGGAAATTTCAAACCTCCAAACAAATATGTCTCTTAATTAACTTTTCTCACCATCTGTGCTTACTTATAGCTGAGGCAAGCGGTACCAGTGACTTGTGAGATTGCTTTCAATGCTGCCTCTTTAGGCCAGCTTTTCAAAGCAGCAATCACATGCAGTTAATTCCGATCAGATCAGCTTATCAGCTCAGTTCATTGTAGTGCTTTCATAATCATTCGTGTGTGACAGCCCATTAAAACTTGGCCAGGTCTTTAAAATAAAAATCACAAAATCCACCAATGTGTTTTGCATTCAGCCTTTGAGGTATCCAGCATATTTGTTTTGTGTATTAAGCTTTGAAATGGAACTTTAGTGATGGGTTGTGAGGAAAAGTCACCAGCGATGTAGGGCTCTAGCCAAAATAGTTCACTGTATTTTACCTTGAAGAGTAGTTTTATTCAAAAATGTGTACATGATGCTGTAATAATTGTGTTAGATGCTGCTTGTGGCTCTGCTTGGCTCCTGCAGAGGCACAGTGCTGTAGATGCTGCTCACCAGATCTGGGAGGGCTAATGTGGAGTGTGTGAAGGGCCACTGCCCATGAGTGGTTCAGGTTGACCAAGTGAGTTTTTCCTTTCTGGAGTACTTTTGATGGATGGCAATTACAGCTTGAAGTCGAGTGCCCTGCTCCGAAAGGACAGTGCCTCTCAGAGCGGAGGGAGAGCACTGATAACACAAACCCCTTCAACTGACTCGCAACAAATATTTTTCAGAAAGTCTGGGGAAATGGAGAAGTTCCACGTAAGTGAGTTTAGGGGCGTTTGGTTTCAGAATTCTGCTTGTTATGTGTGAATGTTGTTTCAATGTTATTTTTTCCTGTATCCTCTACTCATTTACACATCACACATATTTTGTTTTGTGATTGTTTCTCTTAATCTTAACAGATTAAGTTAAAAATTTTGTAGATTGATATTTGCTGACGTCTTTTATTGATTTGTTTCTTGTGTGTAATTTAACAGAAAAAAGTCAAATTTTCTGCAAAAAACACAGGACAAAATATTTTTTTCTGAACAGTTAATGCTAGCAAGATTGGAAAAAAAAATCTGTTTTATATAACTAGTGCCCTTATTTTCAAGAAGAAAGATTTCTTTATGGGAAGTATAGTTGAAACCTTTGAAATTACCAAAAGTAATAATACATATATATCCACAGCACTTATTTATTGGTAAAATAACTACTGCTGGAAAGTTCCTCACCACCTCCAAGTGTTAATAAAGTCAACCATTTTAGCAATGGGAGCTTTTTGTTTATAAACAGACTGTATTGGAATTTTCTTGCTGATTCTATATTTTTTATTCATGCATACTGAAGTGGAAGAAGACACAGAAAGATGGTATTTTTAATAGACTTAAAAAACCCAAACCAGATGCTGCCTTTTTTCTTTCTTCTTTTTTTTTTTTTTTGAAAGAGAAGAAAATTCCCTAAATTTAGACTGTAAAATAGACTTGTAGGAGGCAGTAAATACAGGTCTTTGTAAATGTCTGTAATTTACAGCTACAGATATATATCTACCTATACATATCTCTATACGTATTTCTGTCTGTATTCATGAATCTGTGTCTATATATATGTAGAGACACGCTTCCAGTGTTTGTTTTGGTTTTCTGCTTTAATTTAGCAAATAGGAGGTGTGTGGTTCTAATTTAGCTTCTCCATCTCATTTTCAGTAAGCCAGACAGGTTGTCTTTAGGATTTGTTAGTTAAGGTGATGAGTTCCTTCAGGCTCCAGAGAAAATCCTGGTATTATGGCTTGACAGTAGATGCTACAAACTGCCAACCTGTCACATGTTTTGGAGGCACCTGACACTTTTTGAAAGATTGATTATTTCAAAAGGCCAGCAACTGTGTTGCTTTCATTTTAAATAATTAACACGCTCAGGCAACTTCCCTGTATTGCAGCCTCCAAGGGTGAAGAGTTTTGGGCTAGTCTGAGAAAATACTGTTTCAAATAATGTTGCTGATGGACTTTCTCTTCTCTCTTAATTTTAATTGGGGTTATTGATTTAATGTAAACCCACCCAATTCAGTGAAGGCATAGGGGGTGAAATTTTCCTTTTGCACTTAGACCTACCTCCTTGCCTTGAGGATTTATTTACACCAGGGATGCTATTCAATAGCACTGTCAACAGCCACTTCTGTTTACAAAGGGAGATGGAAGAAATGCATGTCTGTGGGAAATATTGATTTGTCAAAATTGAAATGTTCTTTTGGTGACATTTCAGTTTTTTTTACCCTTGACAAATCTCAAATGTTGCTTTACTGTAAACCCAAATGCTGACCAAAGATCATTTGTCCTTTGCTGATTTCTGACATATGTTCCACCAGTGATTTAAACTCTGTTGAGAGCACATGATCTAAAACAGATCACAATCATAGAGTTCTTTGCATGACCATGCTTAATTTGCTAAGCAATCTAAATTTTCATCTTTGTCACCTTTGTTGAAATGTTTTCTCTTGCTTTTATTAGCTGGGTTTCCTTTAAAAAAAACACCCGAGAGACACTGTAATCTGTGTGTCTGTCTTGGGCAAGTTTTCCATTAATTTTTCTACTTTTGGCCAGTTTCAAGATGAAGGTTACTGTGGGAGAACTTTATGTTGGGGAAACTAAAAGCATCTTGTGGAAGGTATTTCTGCATGACTCTTGAAGGACAGAGCTGGAGTTTTTGAGAGGAAAAACACAGATCCACAAAATAAAGGCTTTATTTATTTCTGATATTTAGGCAACAGCTCATCACAGTGCTGTGTTGACTTTTTGCTTGATAAGGACCTCAGATTTGACCTCAGATTTGTACCAAAATGCTGTAAAAGAGAGTCCCTATCCCAAGGCATGTAACTAGATGGGACAGAAAATAGAAAGGGAAGCAGTGGCACTGAAAGGGATCCTATCCAAGGTCATGCAGCTCTTGGAGGAAAAGAATGGCAGTAAGCTTTCATTTTCATTCATTCCAAGTTGGTGCCTTATCTGTCAAACCAGGCTGTTTTCTGTATTTTTTCCAAGTATATAACTAGACACTGTTTGCTTTTGTTCTAAAACCTGTAACTGTAAGGTGATGGAGGTGTTTTAGTGAAGCCCGAAACTTCTAGCTAAAAGCAGGTATGGTTAGTTATGTTCTTTGCTTTCCACCAGTGTCTCTTTTCTATGTTGTATCAGGTTCTCATTAAGGATGTCAAATACAGGCATTTGTGCTGTTGGGAAAAGAGACTTGCTTTCTGCAAGGGCATCTCCCCTCAAGGCATCACTCCTTTGTTTTCTTTTTTCTGCATTTATTTTATTTGGGGGTGTCAATATTTTAACATAGTTTTTTAGGGCATTTACCTTTTTAGCTGTGAGATAGACTGTCTGGATTTTGCCAAACAGACTGACTACCTTTTGGTTTCACAAGGAGCAGAATATTTTTACATTTATGTACAAATACCTATCTTCCTTGGGTATACAGTCAGCTTCCATGCAAGAGGAAAAAAATTGAAAGGTTCTGGAAATATTAAAAAGGTCTTTGCAGAGATTCTCGACAGTGTTTTCACCTTTCAGGCTTTTTTCTCATCTTTTTGAGCATTAGCCCTCTGGCATGGTGAGGTGTTAGGAATTTCCTGGCACCAAAGGCAAATTTTGAGGCTCTGTCCTTCTGCCCTGGTGACCTGTCCCTGGATGCCTGCCAGCATGGCTTGCTCTGCTGAAATCAGAGCTGCTGCAGATCTCTCTGCCAGGTGCTTGCGGTCAGGGAGAGCAAAACTCAGCCTTTATGTTCAGCATGGCTGCAAAGTCTTTACGGTTGGACTCTGTCTTAAAGGTCCTTCCCAACCTAAATGGGTTTTGCGAGCCTGTGACACACTGTCAAGGTTGTCAGAAAGTTCCAGCATATTCACTTCTGCTCTGTGCTAAGTTCTACTGCTGCATCTCTGTGTGGTCTTGGAAAAGCCATGTGGTTTTATTTGTTTCCCCATCTTACTTTATTTCTTTGTTTGTATCATGTAAATGAGAACATTTGCCCACAAACATTTAGATGAGTAGCTGGTCTTTTTTTTTTTTTTTCTTTTCTATTTGTATTGTCAATGATTTATTTTAAAAGTAGGATCTTTTAAACTTTTAGAAAGCACCTCAATTTTTGCTTTGTTATCAGGGTAGTGTCTCTTTGAAGACTTCATTTTCTTCAGAAGCTGTGCTCGTAGAAATCCTCATATTGGATACAGCTGGGTGAAAGGTTGGATTGAGTTGTTTTCCTGCCAAACTATAAAGTGATTTTCTTTTTAAATCTTTCTTTCCATTTAGCTGCTACTTAATGTCTTTTGTCTGCTTAAGGAGGACAGGTGCAATTATTCACCTCTGAGTCCTGGGAAAGAAATAGTAATTCAGCATGGTCTCTTAGAAAAAAATGTGATTTTCACTGCCCCACATACGGCACATTATGCAAGACAAACAGAACTGTGAAAGCTCTAGCATGGTAAAGGAGAGCATATGATGAACAATGCTTGGTACCAAGTCAAGCTGTTTATCTTAACATTTTGTTTGGGAGTTGGAAAGTAAAATAATTAATTATATATTGAAGCTCGATAGAATTGCCTTCTCAGTCTTTCAAGGACAAAATCTCTTGGCACTGCTATGTGAGGAAAAGGATGTGTTAGCATTCTTCAACTAGTTGATTGGCATGTAGGTTTTGAAGCCGTGGTAGTAGAGCCATCATTTCTTAGATAATTTTTTTTTTTTTTCATTGTGATGAGAATGGGGACCAAGATTTCAAAAGTGCAGCTCAGAATTTGTTTCTGAAGAGTGGAAGTTCTCACCCTTTCTTTGAAGTGCAAACCTGCCCACCACTGAGCTAAGATACTCAGGCTGCGTAGAGGTTTCAGCCCAGAGTGAATATATTCAATAGATAACTAATAACTTAATGACAGAAGAGATCTGCTTCCAGAACAAAATTCTACATTGGGTAAACAAACAGTTTCTAGCTGTGGTCATGCAGAACTGCAGAGCAGCTTTGTCCCATCGTACTTGTTGCTTGAGAATTGCACAAAATGAACAGATTTATTCTAAAGATATTTAATTGAAGTTTCAAAATTTTTTTTCCCACCTGTGGGGCAATTAAGTCTGGTTACTGCTTGTGTGTGTCATAGAAAAGTCTTTTCATTTCAGTCCCTATTTTTACTTGCTGACACTTGCAAGTTTATGACACTTGCACCTTTCCAGAGAAACCTGTGAGGTCTGGTGTGATGCCAAAGGGATGTTATCGTGTAACTTTGAATAGAGTACTTTTTGTTCCCTCACAGTCAAAAAGTCAGATGCACTTACTCATCAAATATTTTCCTCCCACAAAATGCAAGAATGATCTATGGAATGGATACCAGTTTTTCCTGTCAGTTAAATGTTCAGGCTTCCCCACTTCCTCCCACATGCTCAGTTACACCAGAAGCAGAGACAAACTTGGTGCTTTCCAGTAGAGGGTGTCTGAAGCAGAAGTTTGGTCATTTTGACTTTTCTGAAACGCAAAATGAAGTAATTTTGTGATTCTCTGCCATGACTTTTTTTGGTTCCCCCCCACACCTCACTGCATACCCCTCCCCACTCTTTTTTTTACCAGAGGAGTTAATTCAAGGTAAAAGGGGCAATGGAAAGAGGACAAGCATTCAATTAGTTGTTCTTACAGCCAAGTATCATACAGTAGGCAAACTGACTAGGGAAACTGTATCTGCCTATGGTAAGATGTATAATTCCCTTCAGAGAAAATACAGGCTGCTGTGTAGGTCTAAAAAAATGCTCAGAATATGGGAATAAACAGCTGTACTGCTGTTCCAGGACTGAGTGTACCACATGACAATCACTTTGTTTCTCTTGAAATGTTAGTAAAGCAGAAAACAACAACAAAAAAAATTCACATAACATTAATAAAAGAAAGCTAAGCATGTTAGTGCTTTTGTGATGGGAAAGTTGCATGGCTTCATGTTGCTTTTCAAAGGGCAACCAGCACTGAAATCTTGTTAACTGACTAAAAATAAATTAAATTATTTGAATGACTACATCCAATTTTGATATTTTATTGTAAGGTGTTCCATGTGAATAAACACTTTTTTCTAGTCTTGTTAACCTCATTCAGGGTATCTGTGTTGGTGGTGATCCCTCTGGATAGAGTAACTGTCATGACTGAAAATATTTTTCCGTGTTTAAGACCAAAAAGAAGGGGAGGAAATGTAAAGATTTTTTTCCTCTGAAAAAGGAAGGATAAACCCACACAGAAAGAAAAATGGCAATCAAATTATGTTTTGGGGGAAACAGCTATACTATCTGTAAACAACATGTCAAATATAAAAAAGGAGGGGAAAAAGCCAAATGTAATCTCTTTCAGCAAAAGTGAACTTACGTTGTTAGCTATAACATTCTTAAGGACTTCTCCCTATTTAAATTTGTCCTAGAAAATACAATCCTGCCCCTCACTTGCCAAAACCCCCCAAGAAAACTCAGAACCCAACAGAGATGTCATTCCCGCTTAAAAATGCTTTTTAAACCAACCCTATACATTTTTAGAAGTCATGTGTCTGGAAGAATAAAACCATCTAATTCTTCTACATCCAAAATGAAAATACTTCATTCTGTTTTAAATGACAGTGAATAAAATGGAATTGAAAAGCAGATGTAAACAAGGCTAGTGATCACAAAGAGATGAATTGCTGGTTGAAATAGGGAACTGGGGGAGAAACCTGAGAGTCATTCTGTGCAAATTACATGCTGTAAGGAGAAGCTTTTTTCTTGCTTTATACAATTCTCAGATTTCACGAGGAAGGGAAGGTTTCTTCAATGAAGTGCTTAACCACAGTGATGTTCAGTGATGGCGCTGGTATCAGCAGATCTGCAGCTGAGCGTGAGACTCCTTGCTGACATATTGGACATTTATAACGCAGATTCCAGTCTCTTCTGCTGTGCAGAATGTCTCTCACAGATTTCACTTCTGTTTTTCCCTCTATAAAAGCCCCAAAATACACACTTGCTCTTCTGTGTAAAGAATACCATCAGCCAAGCTCTCACATGATCAGAGGTGATGAAGTCCCACTGGCCTCAACCAAGACATTCCTGTTTGCATTCATTGATGATCAAAAGTAGGTGGAAGGTGTTTGATGTCAACATGGACTTCTTTGTCTTTGTGTCTTTATTATCTGTTGTATCAATACACTGAAAGAAGCCTGGTTCTGGTGGTTCTAAAGAGAGGCAAAATGGCTCTGAGTTTTGTCCTGACTTTGTTGCTTCGACCACATGTATATATGTACTGTTTTGTTCTGTCCTCGTCTGGCTTTTCTTGAGATCATGGGAGAAAGGAAAATACCTTTTTCACATGAGGCAAGGAGATTTTTTTGTTTTGCTTCCCACTATTTTCTTTACCATGTTTTGTTCTTTCACAGGTGAAAGCATCCCCTGCCTACCTGTGGGGATTTTAAGAAAATAATCTTTTAATATGGAAGTGTTTATGTTCTCATTAAGGGGTGAACATAACATTGATTTCCTGTACCCTCACCCAAAATCTAATTGCAAACTAGTGACTGGAGATAAGTCTGCCCACCAGGTTTAGTGCTGTTTTACTAGTTTAATTAGGCTTTGGGTTTAAGGTGTTTCATGAGAAGAAAAGGGCTCCTCAGTAGTTAGGTTAAAAAGGCAGAGAGAAATAACAGCTGTAAGGGCACTTTCCCATGTACTTGAGCATGATTAAATGTAGCAGGGGGTTCTTCCTTCACTGAGTAAATTACCTTTGTCCCGTGTGTATATTGATATAAACTTTAAACATTTGCCTTTGCAATATATCTCAGGCTGCTTCTCTTGCTGCTCAGGGTCAAGAGAGAAATTAATGAATGCTGACAGGAAATCTCTCTCTAAGTATAAGGAATAGATGTACAGTTTCCCAGATGAACAGAAGATTCCAATTGTCAAATTCTTTGTGTGTTTATTTTTAAACAATACACACAGCAAATAAAGCAATCTTTTCACCAGATTTATATTAGTGATTCAGATGCCACGTCATTTCTCTAGTGTCATACTTTAAAAAATTCTTGAAAAATCTGCTTCCCTGTACAGATTGCGTAAACCTGCTATGGCGATTCAGAAAAAAAA
>VYXC01002875.1:229848-260796 GCA_013397175.1 Platysteira castanea
AAAAAAAAGACTGGTTTGGGTTATTTGTTACTATTTTAGAAGCCAAAAGATCTGAGTCTTCAAGAAAATCTACCTGATACTGCCAGATTCTACTCAAGTGATAGTTGCATCAAGGTGCCACAGGGTTTTACTAAGAAGTGTGTTTTTCTTTTCTTTCAGTGTAGGAATATGAGATCAGTTAAAAAACTTTTCGTTTTCTCTCCTGACTGTCCCATCTCTATCCTACTTAAAATATTTTTCTTCTCTGTAGCATTATGACAGATTTAAGACCCCAGCTGAAGCATAAGGCATAAATAAATTAATACATAATCTTCTTAATCCAAACGTAATTTGTTAAAATCTGTTCAAAATCTTGTCTAATAGGATAACCTATATTTTTAAATTCTCCAGATCTTATCCCTTCTATCTAGAATTATTTCAAACTATTTGAGACTGCTAAATGTTGGACAGTTACTAAATAGAGTATCAATGTATTTCTATTTCTATACTTTACCATTTTCTAATATTGAAACAAATAAAGTTTCCTTGGTTTAATATTAAGATGACGTAAATTTGTGATGTGCTTTTCAGTCAAGCTGAAAATATTTTCTTGGATCCTGTTTTCATAAAAACATAACTAACAGATGTACAGAAAATAAAATGGTTCAAACTTTCAGATGCTAAAAATTTTAGCAACTAAAATGAGTGTGTGAACTTTTATACACTAAAATGAGACCAACCCAACTCTAACAAAACACCTCAGTGTGTATTCATTCAGTCTGTGCCTTAGTAACTGTGCTTCCCAGACTTCACAGAATCACAGAATGGGTCAATTTGGAAGGGCCCACAGTGGGGTCGTCTGGTCCAACCTCCCTGCTCAAGCAGGGCCATGCCAGAGCACATGGCACAGGATTGTGTCCAGATGGATCTTGAATATCCCCATGAGGAAGCCTCCACAACCTCTGGGCTTCTCTATGGAAGCAAGAGCAAGGTGGCATTTAGGCCTGTGAGGCTGTGCCATGTGGTCACAATTCACCCCATAGAAGTCACCAGCTCCCAGGGACTCTTGGCATGGCTCTCATGCCACCACCAATCTACACTGACTCCTGAAATATCTTAAAGCATATTTGCTCAACAGCACGCTTTTTATCTCCATTTCTGACTGAGAAGTACTTCAATGAATATCTTTGTTCATTAACTACACACTAGTTTTAAACATTGTTCCATTTTAACCACTCTTTAGGCATGTTATTTCTAGCTCGTGCTCTGAACACACTATTTGATAAGGACGGTGAGTGAATAACTTCAGTCATATCACTAATAATCGTCTTAACCAATCTATTGTGCAGCTGAACAGATCAAGTTAATGCAGGAAACCAGAGGGGTTTAGAAGCAGTTTCCCTATCAGAAAAATGTAAGACCAATGTACATTGGTTCAGATTAAAAAAAAAAAACACACTGCTGATCTGAACAGAAATATATGCCAGTCAGAATCAATATTGGCCTCGATGAGATTTATTTTGTTGGAGAAAAGGATCTAATATTCAAGAGACACTTGAGCTGTGGTGGTTGGTGAGTATTGTTTATTCAGGCAGTTGAATTGCTGGGCTGAAGCAGGGAAGGTTTATTAGCCCTGCCCTGGGCATCAAACTATTAGATTTCATGTAATTTCAGCAGGTTTCTAGGAAATATTTTACACCTTCATGAGTAAATTTGAAATTTTGGGCATTGGGAAACTACATGAGCATTGTATTTTTCATACCATTTTCCAAATAGTGCTTGGTTCCTTGAGACCATAATATTTTTATTATGATAAGCATTATTTGTCCCTCTGTACTGTTGGTGCTCATTTTCTTTTTAAGGAGAATATAAGAATGAGTGCTGATATGAGGTACTGCATAACTATGTTAAAAATAAAAAGGGGAGGGAATGGTGGAGGGCTGCCTTAGATGAAAAATGCCCAGTATGTCAAGGAAAATATATTCCCCAGTGTCATTTCATGCTCCGCAGGGGTCTGTTTTCTTGAGTCCAGTGCAAATGCATACTCTCAAGAAAGCCATTTCCTGCTTAATGTGGAAAAGAAGAATAAAGCAATTTTTTATTCTACTTTTATACAGTCTTGTCAGAAAAGAGAGGTGGATGAAGAATTACAATCTTTAGAGATGCCATCAAGACTCCCTAAACACAAACCTTATCAACCCCAGTCTGAAATCATGTCAAATTTCACAAATTAAGCAAGACTGGATTCTGCCTTGGACACCTCCAAGAAAAACCCATGACACAATAGTAACTAGCATGAACAATTCCTTAAGCAGATCTCTTTTTTTCCCTCTGAGTAAACAGTGATGAGATGAATATGGAGAAAGTATGCAAGCCTTCCCTCCCATTGCCTGGAAGAGGTTCTCTACCAACTCTTTCACCCCACCAAAATTAACACTTGCTCTGACCTAGTTTTATATTTTTTATTCCTTGTGCTCTGTGCCAAAGAGCAGGCACAGAGCAACACTCAGAGTTCATGCACCCGCCTGCAAAGAGATGGAATGTGGTGCGAGAACAAGCTAAGACAGGAGAATTGATCTCTTCAATATCCCAGTGGCAAGCACATAGTGTTCAGTTCCTAAATGAGCCTAAACAAAAGGTCCTGTGCCCTTTGAAATGTCGTGGGGTTATCCTTCCTGGCCTGCAGCTCCAGCTCTGGAGGACCACAGGTCTCCTGTAGGTTTTGTGTGGCACCTGCCAGGTCTCTGTGGTTGCTGGGGGTACTCCAGGGCATCTCAAATGGCACTAGGCAGCTATAATTAAGCAACTTAATTGATCAAGCCCTTAGTTCCTGGGACTGCTTTGCCAAATACCTAATTTTAGCTGTCAGTAATGCCATGAGTGGACATTTCAGATGCTGCACAAAATGAGAATTGTCACCATATGACTCACCAGATCTGCCAACCCAAATGAAGTGCTCAGCAAAGCATGAAAAATCCAAAGACCAGAACCTGCAAATGGGAGTTGTACTCCTGCAAATTAACTTATTTTTGGCTAGCCACTTTGCTGGCATTGTATTTTGTGCATCGAAGGGGAGAGTGATGTGCACTAGTAAAAGCAAATGGACCCAAGGAGACAAAACAAAACCCCAAACCCCAAGAACAAAAAGGAGCCTTCATGAGATTAATTACTCATGTAGACATTAACATCACTGAATATTTTGAGAAATCCTTAAAGGATTCCAAATCTCACTAAACAAAATCCTATAAATGATTCAATTTTGTTATAGGTCAATCTAAATCTAAAAGTTTGGAGAAAAAATTCTTTAGCCTGGTAATATTTTATTAAATAAAGTGTATAAATAAAATTGTAACATAACAATAATTTTCCTGCAGTACTGCATGATAGTAAACTAACTTTCCAGGGTGGATGGGGATTGAGGTAGTCACATTATTCATTTTAAAAGACTGCCTTGATAGTACTCTGCTGCATCACTTTCAGAATGCGCGTGTGGTAGTGTTTGGAATATTTCTCAATGTGGTTAGAATATGCACCTTTCACATCTGTATCTGCTCTTAAATTACATGAATGTAAAAATAACAGTATTCCTGCAATTCATAAGGAAGACAAATGCATAGTCTCTAAGAAATGGCATCTAAAAAGAATCCTCACGCTTTTCCTATTGATGCAACAGTTAAAATATTTTCATCCTATGCTCCATCCCCATTTGGTTTTCTTCAGAGTTGTTTTATCAGTTGATGGAGGGAAATTCTCTAGACACATTTTATATAATTGCTTGTATGGTTGCTGTTTCTTACATTTGTTCTGTCAATTTTGGATAGTTCTTATTTCCAACTATTTTGTTAGAAGTGTTCAGAATGCTTAAAAATGCTGAAATAAAGTATATTTAATACAACCACCCACTTACAGAGCTGTGCAAAGCTGGAATTCATCCCTCAACTCTTCTCTCAGCACCTAGCTCTGTCTCATGGAAATACCTTTGCTGTTTTCTTTCATTTACTTTAACAGTTTTTGGGTTTGGGTTTGGTTTTTTGTGATTTTTTGGGGGTTTTTTTTTGTTTTGTTTTGTTTTCGGTTTTTTGTTTGTTTGGTTTTTTTCTGGTTAATTTTTAGAAATTATTTTGATAGTTGCTGAAGATACATTTTCACTGGTTTTGTTTGAAAATTGCTTTTGTCCTTTTTGAGGCAACACAGGCTGTTGAAAGAAGCCCAGGCTCTAGGCCTAGGAAATGTGGTGTTCCCCTGCACTTTGGTTAACTGTATTTTTCAGATTAATTAATAAAAGGATTCCGTAGTGTCCCACAAGCATTAGCAGTTAACCTCAGTATTTCGGTGGGGGAACATTTCCTTTACAGTTTAGGAGAGCTAAGGTGGAGTGAAATTAGATGAGGTGCATTACTGGGATTGGCACTCATGGTTCTTCTTGCCTAGCACCTCACTAAATGGACCAGAAGGTATCAGTCACCCATTTCTTTTTTCTGCAGCTTTTTACCCCCTAAGCAGAATGATGCACTAGTACTTGCCATTAGCCATCCTGGTGTTTTGAAACTACTGGCTGTTTGAAGGCAGCATTAAACCAAGTGCATAGAGATGATTGCCTGAGGTAGAGATGAAGGTGGCTCCCCACATGGATCACCCTGCAGCATTTGGGATATTTTTTCCCCCAACATCTTTGATCTCTCACTTTGAAGGTCAAAGTCCAAAATTGAAAGAATTCTGACCTGGTCAGTGAAGTATTTTTTCCATAGACCTGTGGAAGCGTCCACAAATTTGATCTGTTACTACGAGAAGTTACACAAGGCTTTCAGTTTTTTTTTCTTTGTTTGTTTCTTAATTCCAAAAGAGTGATGTTGGACATGTTAGAGGTGACATGAGGGTGAGTGCTTCTGAAACATATGCTCTGCAAAGATCTATTCAAAATAATAATCTTTTAAAAACCCAAGTATCCTGTCTTGTAATAAAATAAGATGACAAATCTCATCAGGGAAGTTCTTTTATTTAGACTTTCTTAAATTGCTGAAAAATGACTTGGGGAAAACTACCTGAAAGTCAAACCAAAAGCAATAGATTGTGCCTGTGAGAAATCATAAAGTTCATTATGTACACAGTGATGTGGCAGAGGAGGAGAGCTGAATTTTTAGTAGCACTGGATGAAAATTAAAGTAATCCTGGGTAAGTAATATGTTGCAAAGTGATAGTTCAGTATGTTTGAAACTCATTTGAATTCAGCCCTGATGATAAGTGAGATCTCAACAGAACATTTTAGAGTGTCTTTTCAAGTCTGTAGTCTGTAGGACAGGAAGGTTTTTATTTTATACCTGCGTAAAACAAACAAACAAAAGGTTTCTTCCTTTTTTATAGGATAAATTCAGAATACTTGTCCAGTTTTATGTGTTCCCATAATAACCCTTCGCTGGGGAAATAGTCTGTCAATTATTCCTGTTTTTCAATTCGGATTTTTAGATTCTGCTTTTAACACAAAGAAGGTGAGAAGTAAAACTAATTTCCCAGGTGATTCTGTTTTTCTTCATAATGAGAAATGCAGTTTGTAATGTTTCAGATGATGTAGAAATCAGCTGCAGATTTAAACAGCAAATTTCCATCTTCCGTTAACGTGACAGTTCCTTCCAGCTGAAGCCACATGTCCCTGCATATGTGGACATCCTGCCATACAAGAAGGAGATGCTGTACTTAGGAGGGCAGTGGGGTTTTTTGTTTGATTTTGTTTTTTAGACTACTTATAATGAGCCATACACATCTATCAGGATTAATTTCAGGTTACAGAAGGAGAAGCCCTTTCTATTTGAGCTCTATTTTCTGTAAATACCCAGCAAACTGGGAGATCTACATAAGCCACTCACCAGCAGAACTGTAATTTCAAATCTAAGTAAACAGGTAAAAGGAATAGCCCTGAGAATTCGATGCCGTGGGAAATTAAGGTATTTCTAAATGTTTCTGACCGTGGTTTACTATCCTAAAACCATCAAATTATCTTCCTGAATTTCTGTTAGACATAGGACACTTGAAAAAAAAAAGTGAAGAATTTTTATTTTGTGAAGGAGAGCTCAAAAAAGTAACCTTAGTTTTGCTTGCTGTTCAGTAGTAATGCCATGACAGAGTAACAATTTTAACCAGCTTTTAAAATAACAGTCTCTAATGTAACTCCCAAATTATGTACATTAACATTTTTTCTAGCCTTCACTTTCATGCAAGTAGTATGGATCTGCCAGTTTATGCTTCAGACTTCTTTCCACCTTGAAGCTTTTCCCACAACATTCTTCAAAGTGCAGAGCTGAGGACATGTGGAGTTGGCTTGGGTAATCTGGACAGGATGGGAAGTTTCTGCCAGTGAAGGGACAGGAATAACTCGTTTGCTGATGCAGTGGCTTTGTCTGTCATTCCCTGTGCTTGGACTTCCCAATTCTCTCCAAAAGTTTGAGGTTTGCAAAGAAGATTGTGGCTATATCTCAAAATATTTCCTCAAAGATAGCCTGCTTATCTGTCGAGAAATTACCCTGAGGCTGCTGTTGTGTTTTGTTTTCATAAATTCAGAGCTGGGGGCCCTGGTGCCCTTGCCAGGCTGAGCTAGAAAAGAGCAAAAGAGGCCTTGCTGGCCACAGGGAAATGAGGGGCTGGCAGTAAAGGCAGCACGCAGGCAGGACGGGGGGAGTAGTGCAAAGAAGCCACGCAGTGGTGTTGGTTGAGGTTACAGGCAACTGGTGGCACGGGAATGTAAGGTGAGTGAAACAAAGACCTATCTTACCCAGTTACCTCTTCTCACCAGCGGCAATACAGTTGTTTTAAGACATGGTATGGAGCAGGGTAGACTTGCAGGGCTGGACACTGCGGCTCTCCCAGCCTCCAAGAGCTTGCAGCTGACGTGCTTTCTGAGGCAGAAGTGTTGTTTCTTTTTGAACTACCAGTGTTTCTGCAGGAATCGCAGCAGTTCAAAGGAAAAATAGGAAAAACGATTGTTCTCAATGGTTTTTATGTAGAACTCCTCCCTTAGGCAATTCCTGGGAGGGACGGTCTGAGGAAAATGTATTTAATACACAATTAGTGAGGACCGAGATTAGAATTCCAAGTAGGAGTTGACTTACTGGTACAAAATGAGAAAGAATACTTAATTGTTGCATGTGAGAGTGAGGATCTCCTTACAAGGAGAGATTACTGTTGTTTCTGGCAGAAATGACATTATTCCCTTGCCTGTGTTCAGATGCCTCTTTTTCCTGTAGCGTTTGAAGTGGAAGAGAGACTGCCCCAAGGACTAAAAGCTGTAATACCCATGAGTTCTACTGAAACTGAAGTCAAGATACATGCAGGCTGAAGGGTTAAGAATTGAGTAGCTAAGATGGTAGAAGGGTTCAAGTGCTTTCTGAGGTTTTACTGAAGTGCTGCCAACTGACTTGAAACCTCTCATCTGAACAAACACTTCAACTGAAAATATTTCTGTATTTTCCCAGAGAAGTATTTCATTAGTCATAAGTAACTCTTGGGGTTACATACAACCACCTTCACAGGTGTTGACAAATAGCTTGAAATCTGAGAAGACATTATTTGAAAAAAAAAATGAAAGTAGAATTTGATATATTTTTTAAAAAAACCTGTCTTTTCCCTTGTTATTTTCTGAATAAAATTGAAATACAGCAAAGACCCTGGTTTTTCAACAGAAATTACATCTAATTTTGATTATGTCATCAGAACCCCTGACTGAGTTGTCAAAGTATGAAGAGCACTGTCACGTTAAGTAAACATTTTCCAGTATATCTGTTATCTTCCTCCTCTTTCTTTTTTGAGCAATGTGATATTTTGTGAGATGGACAACTGTCTGTGCTGGAAGGTATGCAAAGGAAAAAAAAATTTCAAATTTAAATTGTAGGGAAGATAATTAATAAGTGTCACAATTAGAATTATATATAAAATAAATTATACTCATAATTTCTATTCATTATAGATTATAGTTACTTTATATGGGCCAAATTTTGGTTAAATCACTTTCCAAAACAGGCCTTATATTCTGATCATAATTTTGATGCTTGGCAGATAATAATCTTTCCTTCCTAGACACTGGCAAGTTCTGTATTTCCATCAATTCCAAAATGCTGACTGTTCACTGCTCCATTGGTTAGATCTCTTCACAGTTTGAAATGTTCGTACCTGGACATCCTGGGACATCAGGAGCAAGCAAGGTCAGTTCAATCATAATGACCCGATCCAGGTGCCATGGAGAGAAGTTCTTGGCCTGTGGATATGCAGGAACACCAAAACAGGCTCAGGCCAGGCCAGAGGTGAAGGACAGGCTATTACTAGGACCTATGGAGTGGCATTTCCAGTAAAATAATTTTCAACCCTTGGCAGTGTCTGACTTCCTTATCCCAATTACATGTAAATCAGAGTATTTGGTAACTGTTAACAGCCTGAAAATTTTTCTAATTTCTCATGCTTTTGGTCTATTTGCTATCTTCTAGCAGTGCTTATTTATGCTTGCTGAGAAGAAACAATTAATATTTTGGTGGGTTTAAACCTGTTGCCTGCATTGGAAGTTAGGTATTTCGGATATCTCGCAATGGTCAGACTGCTGTTAAAATGGGCAGAGGATGTGTTATCACACAGCACAGAGAACTATTTTGTCTGTTTTCACAAGTAAAATGTGGGATTTCTTCTGGTAACCGTGTAGTTGTGAGCTGTGTCACCTCTCTTTCTAACCAGCTGTACTGGGTAGGGGGGTGAATCCCAGAGCCTTGGATCGCACTTTAGGACATTTAATAAAATATTTCTCTAGAATAATAGCAGGATCATTTATTTTTAGCACAGTGAAGCTAGTGCATTTTATTTTGAGATACTATTTATAGACAGTTTAATTTTTTTTTCTGAGACAGCTTGAATTTATACTCACAGCTCTTTAGCAATAATTAAAATTTGTTTTGTATAATCTTAGCTATAAGCTTATAATCAGCTAAAAGAAACAATGAATTTCTATAGCTTCTGAAGTTTCAAATGAATTTTTTTGGCTGGTGGACATCTGTTAAATCACTTCAGTTTGTTATGATCCTTAGGTATGGCAAATACAAGATTTTTTTTAAAAAGAAATTGTTTGTAGAGTGATTAGAAGGTTGCCTACACAGAAATATAGGTTGCTTGAAATTTGTGATTAAATGAAGTCAATTAGTGTCTTCAGGAAAGATGAAAACTGCATTATTCTTGGTGGTCAATTTAAATGACCATTTTTAAGCAAATTCTTCTTCATGAAATTTCTTAGGGACAAGAGCAATGGGAGTGGCTGAGGAACATGAAATACTCCGTCGGAGAAGAACTGGTTAGTTTACCAGCTAACTAGAAGGAAAGATGGAAACTATGTGTTCATAGGTGATCAGGTTTCCGTGAATTTATTGGTTTAAACTGTGGGAGATGGGGATTTGCATCATGCAGCTTCTCCAAAATGGAAGCTAAAGATTTTAAATAGGAATCAGAAGGACCCACAATTCTCAATTCTGCCATATTACTAAGTGTTAAGAGAATCCTTTTTCCAAGGAAACTTTTCTACAATATAGATATATTGCCCTTAAATTCAAGCAATCTATGCATGAGGCAGGAGCCAGTCACTGTCAATCAGCTGGTTTGCACTTTGATGCTGCTGTGCAAGGCAGCCAGCAGGAATTTTGGAAGATCTGGCTGCTCCGCATCTGACTTCACCTTTCATGAGGCAGGCTTGTGGGATTTTGTTTCAGACTCCAGCTCCTGCTATCTCAGTGCTTGTAATTGGTTTTGGAGGGAGAGGATTTGGAGAGCAATGGTCATGAGTTGGGAAATCAGACAAGGATCTGATAGGAGAACAGGGGAGGATGTAGGAAGGCCGAGTTTCTGTTTTATGGGATATAAGCATGTTGAGGTCTCCTTGAATTTAGGGTCATACTTGGCCTCTTAAAATAGTTGTGTACACATGCAAAAAAATAAAATAATGGTCCCCTTATATCCAGGTGAAGTTTGGAGTTTCTCTTTTACTTAATAATTTGAAACAGTATTTCTGCTTTTGATGGAGTAGCTCTGTATTAATACCTCTGAGTTCAGAATTTGATCCTAGCAGTATAATGAAATCATCTTCCTGTCGAAGAATGGCATACATCACCACCTGGTGATTTCTGACTTTTTGGTGAGAAGGAAATTGGGCTAACACTGTGCCTGCAGTGAGAGGGATGCTAGTCTGGCTGACCCAATACTGATGCAGTCTTTTCAGCTTTAGCTTCTGTGTTACTTTGAAATCTTTGGAGAGTTTTCAGCCTTTGTTTCCTGTTAGAAATCCTTAGGAAAGCTGTTGTTATGTGCCATCTTAAGGGATAAGAAACCAAATCTAACTTCCAGTCTTACCTTTTCCTGTGTTTTACAAAAGCTGTGGCCATTGTCCCACAGAAAGGCACGCAGGCAGAGTCCTTATTTCCTCACGTGAAAGATGAAATACATATTACTGCCTGATGGAGCTTTTCCCCCCCTTCTTCATTTTCAGTTCACATGCACATCTTCTGTTTTGATCAGTCTGACAAGTTGAAACGCAACCTGAGTGGTGGTGTTTATTTCAGATTTGACTAGAGCAGAGTACCTACGTGATTATTCCCATATTACACACATATTCAAACCTTTTACCTGACTCAGGTGCTTATTGCTTTTATAACCTTTCTGGCCAGCCATTACAAGTGCCTGGTAATTTCATGTATTCCTTTTCTATGTGATTCAGATAATCCTTCATTGCTGCAAAAATGTTAACATTTATTGATGAGAGAGACTTGGGGAAAAGTAACTCTAAAATGCAATCAGAAAGGGGCTTTCTGTGGAAACAGTTGTGGTTGTAGCATTATACCTACCCAGTGATCCGATTACCTTGTCAATGAGTGAAATAATATACACAGCCAATGCCTGAAGATCAATATAGTCTTGGATTCATCTCAGATTTATTAGAAGTGTGGATAGCTCTGTGGATGTAAAAAGAATTTGAGAGAGAGAAAGAGAGAGAGAGAGAAGGATGTGTCCATAGTTTTAAAACTGATCTGATAAGCAAATTTGATCCTCAGTGCTTAACAAGAGACAATTCAGAACGGGTTAATTTTCTAAAAGTGCCAAGATGCCAAATGTTAAAGATTTGGTATCTTTGGGGGATTTCTAATTGAACATTTCTCCATAACGGAGGAAGAACCAAAACCAGTCAATTTTTATGTCCTAGTAAAGTTCTTAGTCTCATAAGCTTCCAGATTATATATACTATGATGTCAAGAAATAAATGAGAACTATCAGCTGAGGGTAAAGTAAAACAGACCACAAAATCTCACAATAGGCCTGTGTATTTTTGCTGCACATGTAATGGTGATATGGAAAAGAGTAATCTAGTAACAGCTGCCACCCTGACTAAGGTATTCTATCCATATTCTGAGATAAATGGACATGAAAATGCTTCAGAGGTTGATGCTAATAATACAGTTCTGTTATGCTCTGCCTTTAACACTGTACATTGGTTTTTACATAGTTCAGCATCATGAAAGCACCAACAAAACAGTATGTGTTGGCTGTCCAGTGTGAAAACACAGCTGACACTTTAGTCAGACACCTTACAAAAGAAAAACAGCCCCAAAGGTTTAGCAAAAATCTCAGAAGATGTCGCTGCTAATTTACACAAAGCAAAACTGCAACAAAATGTCTTCCTCAGGGAAGATGTCCCAGCGTTGTCCCAGGACAACAGCGGAGAATCTGTTGTCTTTGAAAAACAGATGCTATGCAGGGAAGATGAAAGACAACTGGGAAGGCTGACCAGACTGAAAGATTATGCAACCATACATTGCTGCAATATGGAAGTCAAATGCATTTACATTTTCTGGCTAATAGGGAAAGCTTTACAGTAAACAGGAAAATCGTGGAAAGGGATGAGAAGCACCCTTTTCTTCCTTGATAATTCTGTGCATTAGGCAGAGCAGACTATTCCACTGTTTGCACTGAGAAAAAGGACAGCAAGGGCAGCCCCATCACAGAAGATTTCTGATTTATGCAGGGTTGCAAAAATAATGGCAAGTCTGAAATGGAGCTTGAATTTGTGTGGCTTGAATTCATCTCTAGTTTCACTCAACAGGGACTGTGCCCTTCTCAGCATAATTCAGTGGCTAAGCCTGCAATGATTCCAAGTTGGTGTTATTTTCCTCTCCCTGTCATTTTAGGATTTTGCAACCATGGTTCTGTTTTGTGCTAATATTCATTAACCCCCCTCTTGGATAATATGAATTCTCAAAAGGTGAAGCTTGTTACACATTTAGACAGATCCTAACTATTGATTAACACACTTGTGTACTCGAGGAAGTCCGTCGTGTTGCAAGTATACTGCAGGCTGCATAATCTACTTTCTGACTGACCTCTCCATCCTCTGCCTTTGTTATTTACCAGACATCTTAGTTTTCTGTTAAGGTAAGACTGATGACTGCCTTTAAACCTGGAAGAGCGTAGGATCCCGATAAAAAGCTAGCATGAAGAAACAGTCAGGAAAATTTGGTACATTTTCCCTCTCTAGCACTTAGGGTTTTCAGTTCAGCATAGATTAATACTGAGTCAAAACCTCTGCAGATCTGTCTCTTTCCAAACCAGCTCCTTGCCAGCATCTCCATTTGAACCATTAAGCGTTGGCTCTGTATTTCTTCCTGATCACTATCATGTTAGCTAGGAGAATTAAACATCCTTCTCCATTCAGTTCAAAAAACAGTTTCTTCAAAACTGCCCCTGGAAAATTTTGCCTAAGTCTGTCTTTACTCTCTTGCCCTAGTAGGAAAATGTCCATCTTATGTTTGCTTCTGCCCCAAAATATATACAACTTCTTTTTTATCTGGATTAAAGTGAAGTTAGTTTACAGATGAAGTAATATCTTTCCATTCAGGTGAACTAACAATTTTGCTAAGTTTACCAAAGCTAAGTAACCAAAGTAACTGAGAGTAGTTACCTGTTTTTGCCTGTAGTCCCTCTAATTTCTTGATTTCAAGGCTGTTTTGGAGACCTGGTCTTGATGGAGACCATGATGCAGTTGCAGGGAATCCTGTTTGATGTGAAGCCAAAGGACTACAGAAGCTGCAACTGAGTATAGACAACGCCTTGCCCAGTACAAGACAAATGGCACCATTGTTTGGGCTGGTGTTGACTATTATGGTGTGTGTTCGAGCACTTAGACCACAGCTGACCTCACTGAAATGTTAAGCTCAGTTTTCTCGAATTGATGCACAGGAAGGAGGTCACTTAAGGTGAAAGCAAAGTTAAGTCAGTTCTGTCTGGTCAGTGTCCAGAACTGTGACAAGCACAAAGAATGTACCCTGCATGTTCACTGAGACAGGCAGAATTTCTGGAGCTTTTTGCTGGCCAGCCTGGATATCTTTCTGGCATAATGTGGCTTCAAAATGCAAGGCAAAAAGTGGGCCTTGGTTTTCTGATGTCTGAATACAAGTGTTTCTCCTTAACATCATACAATACATGAAAGGAAGCATCAGGAAGGAAATATACCCTGTAGCATCGTTCTCAAGGGAAGGTATACTTCCACAAAATGAAAATAAATGAGTTGGTATTATGATAGTCTAATACTGTGATGTTATGTACAACAGATGCATTTTTCTGCTAAGGGTTTAATCCCTTCAGGCCCATTAAGCAAGGGGAAAAGTTTAGAAGGGATGCTGTTAAAAGAAGACATTAATGCACCTTTAAAAGAAAGTAGTTGGAGCACAAATCCCAGGAGAAATACAGTACAAAATAGTGAATGAAATATTTATACTTTCCACTGAAGCTGAGTTTATGCACTTGAGGGAGAAGCCCAGATGAGATGGTCTTCCCCTTTGTTCTGTATCTATTTTCCCAGACACAGCTGTTGGTTTCACAGTCGCTCTGAGGTTGATTAGATTAGAAATCATAGGCCTGTCTGCTCAGCATGGCCAATGACACACAGGAAGTTTGGGATGCATTCTAAGCATGTAGTTTGGGTAAAGGAGATTTCTTTTTGTGTGCTTCCAGACATAATTGGTTCTTCAGGACTTAGTGTGATTGGATCAACCTTGCTGTCTTATTCTGAACAAAACAATTTAATACAGGCTATAAAGCTTGTGTGTGTTCATGTGAAATCTCACTTAAGAACCAAATATGCTGTAAGGTTTACTGACTTATCCAAGACCCATGCCTGTCACATTTATATACCATTGCTTTTAATTGTATTTGTTCAACATGAAGCAAAACAGCATAATAAAAAAGCTGTGAAAGATTTTAGGGAGAGATTCTCCAAAACAGATGGAGGAAGAAAGTGCCTGGCTGGTGAGTGATTTGAACTTTGTGCCTTCTAGAACCCTTTCTTTCCCTTTGGACTTTAACACTGAGATTGCTTGTACAGGATCATTGTCCTTTTAAAGAAATTATTTATGTTTACTAGAAGAACATTTTTTATTTTCATATACCTTCTAAAAGAAGAGCAAAACTCAAAAGCAATTTAGCGCCTTGTATTCTGCAGAAGGGTTCTCATGTTTTCTCTACACGGCTCATTTCTTTCTAGAGGGTCTTTTCCAAATGCTGCCCTCTTATTCAGTCTCATTTATATTAGCTAGTGCCATTCATCTACATCCCTCAACACAACTACATCAGTTGCCTAAGTGCAAAAAGTGAAGAAAAGCTGGTGGTGTGTTGTTTGGTTTTGGTTTATTTTTTGGTTGGTTGAGGTTTTTTATTTATGTGAGGGTTTTTTTTCCTTTTTTTCTTTTTTTTTGGGTTGATTGAGTTTTTTTAACTTTAATGTACTGCAATTTGTAAATAAGTCACTTGATATAAAGGGCAGAATGACCTTGCCATTGTCCCTCTTGTGTTTCTGCTTCCTGGACGTTTTTTAAGCTCACAGTTCCATGATCTGATATAATACCTTCATCTGTGTTTTCCATAGCTTTTCATTAAAATGCACAGATCTCCTCGGCATTCACATTAGCTTTTACATACAGAACATTTAATACTCTTTGGATTGGGTTTTTTTTTGCTTAGAAATGGCCTGTTTTTTCCCAGGTTTTTTATACTTATTTCAATAAATATAAATTCATTTCTTAGAAGTTTAGATAAATCTGAAGGTGCAAAGCATATTTCAAAATCTCTGAAATTAATAAGCATCTAAACTAATTGTCCGCAGATACTTTTACAAAAAACAGCAGTAACAATCTTTGCGCATGCTATTTCTCAAATACATATAAGTATGTAAGAATGAGCTGGAATGGAGATTAGAGAACATAATGTGCACAGAAAGTCTTAAAATTGTGGCCTTTGGGAGTGGTTTGGGAAGATGATTGGGGTCCACTGAATAACATTTTTATTTGTAGTGTCAAATCAAGAGCATGTGTAAGAGTGAAAACCATTCCTTGAGAACTGCCAAATCTGATCTTTCTCTAGTTCACTGAACTAATGAGTAATCAATACATAAGGAAAGGAAATGTAGTAATTTCCCCTTGAAAAGATCTTCTACTCAGTATTTCAATAATATTTAATTCTTACGGAGCCTTTTGCTTCCTCAGAATATGTTAAAGATGTGAACTTATTCAATCCATCGCTGTTAATTTTTCCATCATTTCACTGAGAGTGGCAGTTATACACTCCTATTTCTGTCCAGGAGGGAGGATAGGGCGGGTTGCTTAGGCTGCTTCATTAACTTTTTTGTGGACAGGAAAAAGGGGCACAGTTGGATCCCATTTTAGAACTAAGGATTTCCTGATTTTCAGTCTTCTGTTTACACAACGTCATTGTGCTGCTCTGACTTGAACTAAGTATTCCCTGGCTTAAGGGATCGAGGTGTGGTAGATGTAATCAAGATATCCAAGCTTGCCTATCTCCAGTAAGCACACAGGGGTTTTGTTAGCTGTTACCTTGGGCTTCCTAAAAATCATTTGGTGTTGTCCAAATGGATCTCCTAGTCATGAATCCATTGCTTACTTGTTAATTTAGGACACTGGATTTCCCCCATAATTATAAATCCAAATGCCATGAAACACTGCAGTTTGGTATTTCTTTTACTGTATTGAACTAAAAGGTGCTTTGAGACCTTTGCCAGTGATGTATTGTAAGGACATGGTACCATTTTTTTTGTTTACTTCTTAGAACTTTTCTTTTCTGGTATTAAGGATGCTTTTTCAGGGTGGAACACAGGGAATTTATTGTGTAACACCTGTTAACAAAAGAGGAACTTGATTAATTTCCCACTCATGGTGCTGAGACTGTTCCCCTTTGTTGTCATTTTCTCAGGGTTATTACTCATTACCCTTATTCATTCTGCTTTGATAGAGGTAAATAGCTTTTAATTCCCCCTGCCTCCAAACCTTCTCAAAGTTTCCTTTGACAGCTTGTTGTAATTATGCCCCTCATTGAAGACACACTCATTATTCTCTGTTGCCCTGAACAAGATTATTTAAGGCTCATTTTGGATTTACTCTGTGCATGTGTGTTGAATGTATTTCCCTGAAAAACAGAAAATAGCAGTATAAGGGCAGCGTGAGATGCTGGTAAATGTGTTCCTGATCACAGCTTGTATAGTTGGAGGTATTTCAGTGAACATGAGCAATGTCCTTGTCATTACATGACAAAAAAAAAAAAAAAAAGAGAAAAAAAATGCCAAAAGGAAACAAGAAAGAAACTATTGAAGCCGTCTATACAATCTGTTACTGAGTAATTGTTACATACAGTTTACTGTTGAGCTGTCACTGTACCCTCAGCTTTAATAAAATATGAGCCAATATTAGGGGCAGTTTTGTGCTGTATCAGGAGTCTTCTTTTGGAAGGTATCTGATAGCATCATGAATGTTGTTCATAATGTAATAATATTGCAACGTGACAATTAGTACATCCTCACTTTCTTCACTTCGTCTCCCCAGACATAACTTACTTGCCAGAATTAACAAGTTCTTGGGAGTGTCAAGATTCTTGATTTGCCACAGGTCTTACTGTTACTGGGATATCTCAGTGCTGAGGCATTTAACAAATAGCTCAAGCCATTCCTGAGAGGCACTAGTTCTTATTTCATGTCTTCTTTCCTTTCCCTTCCAAAAGGATCCTGCTTGGTAAGGCTTCTGTTCCTAACTGCCAGGGCTGTTAATTCTTTGACAGATCAGACAGCAGGAGTAGTTCCAGAAACATACCTTTGCCCTTAAATGAACTTGAATTCACTTGGGTAACTGTAATACACGATGACTCCCATCCAGGAAAAAAACTATAAAAACCCCCTGTAACTATCAAACTATCACAGTAGTTATGCACTTGCTTTTATAGATTATATGTAAGTGATCACATTTGAATTATCAGCTCTTGTAGAACCTGAAGTCGCAGGTTTTCTAGCTGCATTGCACCTCAATGCTTTTTATTTGGAGACAGCAGATCTCTTTTGCTTGTGTTCTTGATTTTGTCTTATTGCCTGCTCCTTTTTATATTAGGACTTGGGATTTTTTTGGTATTCTAACAATCTTAGACTATAGCAGTCTGATTCATTAAGGTATTGGCATTTCTAGTTATTTGAAAACAGTAACATGATGCAAGGAATGGTATAGAGATTTAAGAGAAACAATAGCTACTTTCCAAATTAATAATGAATGCTAGTTCCTGGCTTATCATCAAGAGTATCTTCAGTTATACTTTCATATTATTAAACTCTTTCATTTATGGCAAATGTATTCCTGATGGGGTGAATTTTCAAACTTGGACTCTGTTTTGCCTGTAAATAATCCATAGAGAAATGACTGCATGTGCATAGCTTTTTAACTGGATATATTAAGTTAAATTTAAAAAAAGTAATAATAAAAAAGAGGTTTCTGTAATGACCTATCCCAAGTAAGGCATGTCTACCTTGGAAAGCTGGTAGTTTTATTTTTTGCAAAATCATAGGCAATAGGTGCAGATGTTGAGCATAGACTTAAAACCTTTAATATTATAATTTACTTTTTCTTCATACATTATGCTTCATCTAAGCCACACAGGGTCAACAACTGCAAAGATTTATGTTGGAGGAGATCATTCTTGTTGAAAAGGAAGTGGCTGAATAAGGATCCACAAACAAAACTGAGCGCACTACGGTGGTCTAACCTTGACACAGTTTGTGTTTGCTGGCTAGTCTCAGGGTCCATGGTGTATTGGAGTTGCTGCTCACCTGCTGCAGACCTGCTGTGAGCAGCAGTTTTTTACCTGGCCTTTCTGGATGTCTGTAGCAGAGGCTGCCACAGCACCAAAAAAAGCCCCTGAAGCAGTAAAAGAGTACCTTGTGTGACAAATGGTGAAATATCACGCTGGTTAGCAGATTTGGCAGATCTGCCTTTGCTCTAGGACAACCCTTCCCACAGAAATTTACTTGTGAATTGTATATCTACGCATATTGTGTGTGTGGAGATGTGTAACTTCCAGATGTACATATAAGTCTGTGATTTACAGTGGGGTCTATGTGAATAATCACAACTGTTGTGCGCTGCACAGATTTTTACAGGATGTTTCCAAGAATTTTGAACAAAAAGGACATGGAGCCAGTACATATTTCAAAGATATCATCATCTATACATGTGTCTCTCCTTGCTTCCTACAGTCTGAGTTCCTATAAATAGGAAGAATCCCAGTCTGAGAAACAAAATGAGAAATAGCGCAAATAATACAGATTTTTTTTATCATAATGGTCTGCATGTGCCAAATTTAAATGTGCACACAGATGCCACTGAAATAGAGATGGCTCCAAACCAGTCTCATGCGTGTAGCCTAGAAAACACTTTTTCATTTCCCAAGAGAATATGAAATTCCTCACTGAGTATGAGAGATTGTACCTTAAAAATTATTTCAAGTGATTATGTTTATAGGTTGTTTATGAGGCTCATTACTATGTACATGAGCACATAAATGAAATTAGCCTCACAAGAGGCATTTATCCAAGGACACACAGGATGTCTGCAGCAGAGCCAAGAACCAGAAGATATCTTCCAAGTTTAGTCCAGTATCTTAACCACACTGCTATTTTTGCCTGCTTGTGTCCTACCGTACTCCATTAGTGACCAGAAATCTTCATGCGGAGACCTCTGCTCTTTCTTTCCAAAGATCATGTGTGGCTTGTGTGTTCCTCCCCATCATATCAGGATATCTCAGAAAGAATATGCACTTGTGTCATCAGTCAAGATCACTACTTCTAAATGACTGAAGGGAGTAGCAAAAGAAAACACAAGGCATATGTAAAGTAAGATATTACAGATCTTTTTTAAAAGAATATCTCATGCTTCTGCTATAAAGAAATATCCTATTCAGAGAAATCCATTACCCAATTTAGTATGGAGGAGATAATCTATGGTGGATGTTAATCCTTTGGAGTCTATTTTAGCACTCTGTTTCATAAAATTATTGCTTTATTCTCTGATAATTTTACAATTCATTATCATTAATTTTATATATAGAAAAGGATTGATGGAACTACTTATTGTTAAGATTTCCCATCCTTTCCCATTAGGAATCTTCCTTTTCAGTTGCTGTAAGAGTAGGATTAAGTTTACCAAGCAAGAAGGTTGAAATTAGCATGCAGGTCTGGGGCTTGGAGCAGTACCTGCCTGCCAAGGTCTCTCTGCTGCCAGGATATCCATGAGGCTCGCTGCTGCAGTGTGGTGGGCTGATCCCACTGGGGAGGAGAGGAAGGTCTTGTTGCTACTGGTCACTGTTTGTGGCTGATCACTGGCAGAAGCTTGAGCTTTGAGCAGAACTGCCTTATGGTACACAGTATTCTGAAAATGCAGGCCCTTTCTTATAATGTGCACTAAAACCCAGCGCTGACTTTTTGGTTAATTTTGTCTTCAAAATTAACCTCAGTTGCCTATCTGTTAAGTGGAGATGAACATAATTCTCTGTCTCCTCAGGTGTTAGGAAGATAAATTTACATGTGTTACAAAGCACACTGTCACAATAGTGAAAAAAAACCTGCTTGAGAGTCTATGGAAACATTAACAATTCTGTCTTCAGAGTGGAGTTTGAATGCTATGCAGGAAATATGGTATGGCATTAAAAAGTGATGAGAAAATAAAATATGAAATATTTTGTCTTATGGATTAGCAGTGCCCATTCAACACTGAGAACAAGGCAAGGGGCCTCCCATTAGAATTAGATGCGATTCTGCAGATTTTATTCTAATGAAGAGACTCAAGGATGTAGTTAAGGTGGAATAAGCAGTCGTAATTCCAGTGCTCCAGGAATTTTAGCTTTTCACTTTGCAATTTGTCTTTTAATGTACTTTCTGTTGTGTTATATAAAGTGACTAAGGTGGAAATTTAGAAGCTCCATCAGGCTAATGTAGAAATCCTAGTATCATATTCCAGAAATCCCAGGCTTGGTATGACACCTCCTCCCCGGCCAAAAGGCACTGGTATTCGTGCTGGCAGACGTGCAACAACCACCAGCTCTAAGGAGGAGGCCAGAGTTGGGGACTGAAGGTATTCCAGAGCTGCATACAAGCAGAGCCACAGGCACTGTAGGGCTCCTAGGGGAGCTGGAGTGAGTGGCAGGGTATGCAGCTCGCAAAGTTCACTGCTGGAAGTGGGTTTTAACAGCCGGTTCAGGAAATGATTGCGATGTTTAAGAGGGAGTTCTGCTGAACTGGGTTCAACTGCTCCCAGACAGTCCTGTGGGACCAAAGTGTGCCATGGCACCCTGTCATCTACCAGCCCACTTGGATCATGGGTTACGTGTGTATAAGGGTTTGTATATAGGAAGCCATCCATCATTTCCGTTCAGAGATGGTCCTTTTCAATGCAGAATGTTGGAATTTAGAGTATCTGTTTTCATTCATCTTTGTAGGAGTTATACAACTAAGTATCCATACATCACCTGATTTTTTGTCTTTTTTTCTGTCTTGCTGGTTAGTGCTGTTACAAGACTAGTTCTTGAATTAGGTGTTACTGTGTTTCCTACATGCAAAGAGGCAGCACTTAAATAATGCATAAAATAGATATGTAAATATGGTGAATACTGCCCTTTGTGATGCTGAAGAACAAGTGAATGATTTGCTGTGACAGTGAGAGCATGGGATCTGTCACCTTCCACTTATAGCCAAGAACTTAATAATAGAAAAGACCAATTCAGAGAAGCATGCAGAGAGGGTCTTTCATTTGCCCTATCATTCTTCACTATTGCTTCCTCCCACTTGATCTCTCACTTTACACCTAAGACATGTTTCTCTTGCTGTTTGAAGAATGCTGACTAGAGATTGACTCTTACCTGGTATTATTTAGTGTTAACTCCCCTTTTCCACTCAGACTGCAATGACTGCTTCAGGGTCATGTGGCTGGAAATGAGAATGTGTGCTCCACAGGCCCCCCAAAGTGTCTGCTCTTTACTACAAACAGTTTTTTTCTTTTACTGCAAACAGAAATCTCAGCTGCTGAGAGAACCACCTGCATATAAGCATGCAGGTAGTGTAGCGGTGGTTGCTGTATGGTACACATTAGGATTCCAGTCTGAAAGATGCAGATGTTCAGGGACCTGCAGTGGCTTTAAGGTGACACAGAGTTGCTTGAGTGGCAAGGAGTTGGGACAGTCCTATGGGGCATTTATTATTATTATTACAATACTTTGGAAACAAGAGCTAAGAGCTTGCTAACCGCTGACATTTGCAGCTAAAATATGTAATGCCTGAAGAAATGCAAAAGCAGCCCTTATTAATATTGGCTTTTCCTAGCAGTAAACTTGAAATACGATGATAGTCTGTAGGCATGCAATGCCTCTTTCCAATTAAAAAATGTGCCTAGTACCATGTCTGAGCAGGAGTCCAGCAGTGAAGGACAGCACATAAAACTAAGGTAAATCAGTGCAGTGTCAGGTGGGAAGGAATCGAGAAAATGGTTGGTGCCATGCTCTCAGCTACAACCCTAACTGAATAAAGCAAAATACTTAATTGTGTCCTGAAACCTTGTTAACTTGGCTTCCACTGTTAGACCAATGGGCAAAGGAAACTGCAAACTTACAAAACTGTCATAAAAACAGAGGCTTTAAAAAAGAAGTACCAAGCCCAAGAGTTTGTAGCACGGTCCCAGCTGTTGAGATAGGAATTACGAATGTGCAGAGAGACAACAACCAAATGTATCCCTCACTGTCTCCTGGCTGTTTCTCAATAAGATAATCACTTGGCTCTTCTCATACTCAGTTTAAAAATTTGTTTGAAGGGTATCAAGGAAATATGAAGACTGCAGATAGTGTCTGGAGATTGTTATATATAATTACACAGGCAAAAACAATGTTAAAAAAGCATTAAGGTTGCAAAGTCAAGTGTTCAAGAGGTATAAAATTACCTCTTGGTGTAATGTTTGTCTACGCAGTTGTTATGGGCTTCTCTGTGAACACTCGTTACCTTTTTATTATTCATTATAATTATCCCATTACTCATTAACCTTAAATGTGGGATCATATGGAATTTTCCTACTTGTTCTTTTAATTTAATTTACGTGTGAAAAAGGTTTTAGCTTTAAAAAATAAAGGAACCTGAAAATGCCATCCCGTGGCATATTGACAAATGGATCATCAGCAAGGTTGAAATCTTTCTATTTATCACAGAGACATGGAGAGTCTGGCAGCATTAGATTTTAATAGTCTGTGTAGACCAGTGCTGGAAGGGGCTGGATCACTTTGCAGCTGGGTGTAGATGATTTTTGTTGACAGCGGAGGAGTGGTCAATGTCACGAATTTGGGGGTTACAGCCAGGACAAAGAGGTAAAAGAGCTGCCCTCTTTTTTTACTTGTATGCCTCCGTGCCTTTCTGTTTTCACCCATTTTGGCTCCTCTCATGTCCTGCTTACCCCTCCAAATCAATTTGGCTCATCTTAACTACCTGGTTGCCATCACTGCTGCTTTTTCGTTCTTAATTTTAGTCAATTCTTCATCTCAGGTCCCATTTTCCACAGGTATTTCCAGATCCCTGTTTCATTCTTCTCCACTTCACACTGTAATCCTTACTCACCCTGGGCTCCTTTTACGACACCAGTGCCTTGATGTATTGTCTTCACTCCCCCTGTAACCAAGGCACATCCCTCTTTTGCTCCTCAGTCTCCTTTGGTACTCCCTCTTCCACACCTCCTCATCTCAGTGAGTGATGGGCAACACTCGAACAGCCCAGCAGGATCATAATTGCAGAGATAATGCAATACTCCAGAGTACTGCTGAAGTTACGTGCCTGCATCTCCTGCCATGCCTGTGATCCCTGCCTCTTGCCCTGTACAGCTCCAGTTTCTGGGAGGAAGGTGTTGTTCCATGTCTGTCTGCGGAGGTCTATGGAAGCTGGGAGGGAGGCAGGTACAGGGACTTCAGGGAGATACATGCTGAGGATGTGACTGTGCATTTTCAAGTGTTTCTCTTGTGGCCAACCCTGGAAAGTTTTCACAGAAAAGGTAGAAGGTACATCCCTAGCAGAATGAGTCACCCATTTGGCCAAATTTCTGGTCCCTCTTCCACATGTTGTAAGGAACCTTGCTTTTCTTCAGGCTCTTTCCAGCAACTATCCAAAGAGAAGAAGCTGGATGAGCTTGGCCATTTTGGCCTGCATTTGGCACCACTTTTTTCCAACACAGGTAAAAAAATTGTATCTCTCTTGAGAAACAAGGAAAGGAAAAATGGTTTGACTGAAATTTCTCACTATGAATTTGAAGGGAGGATGTGAACTTGAGCATGGAAATACTCAGCTGCAGTGCTCGAGATCTGACAAACCAGTGGTTCACTCCAATGAATGTCTGAGACCATGGGAAATGTCAAGCCCTCATAGTGAAGAACACTACCGGCCCTTCTGATAAAACGTTCGAATAATTGACTAGCACAAAGAAATATCTATTGTTAAATACAATTTCCCAATTAAATGAAATAAATTTATTGTTTGTTTTTTTCTCTCCTGCAAGCTCTTCACTGTACAGAAGCATCTACCTTTACTTGGTGGGAATGTACCAAATGGCCAAAGTGCAAATTATCAGCAAGCTGAATTTATGTCAGTGTTTCATCTGAAAAACTGTATCAAAAGATTAATATTTAACTCCTACTCACTTTCAGTTGTTTCTGCTTGTAGTTCTTACCCTGCTTGCTGTATGTGAGGTGAGAATTCTTTGGCAAAGACTGCTCTTAAGGTTTTAAGCTGATGCATATTTTGCTGCCATCGGATCCTGTGAAGACAAGCATTTTGATATCAGGGGTGTACAACCTGAAATTGTAAGGAGAAGGGAGCCTGTGTACACCTGTACTTAGCAGAAATGCCTTTAAAGCCCTTTATTGAAAAGAAGTCAGTAAGAGGTGAGATTGATTGGATCCTCAGTTTGTGAGACCCAATTCTTCCTCTGTTAATGAACTTAATATTCTCACCTTCTACTTTATTTTAACTCTGTCCACAACCCCACCGAGACACCTTGGCTGACGTGAATTTAGATGTATATGGCACACTGTGCTCTCTCTTCCCATCTAGTAGGAAGGATTTCCAAGTTAAAAAGAATAGCGCAGTGGTATCTTTCTTCCCCCGTGAATATTTTTGTTCTACATTCAAAGAACTGCAACATAAGTAAGAAAGTAGAGCCTAAAGCATCTGTGGCTGAGGAATGGGGGCAACAGAAAAAAATAATGGAGACAAAAATTGAGAAAAAGAAAGTGCTTGTGCTGGCAAGACAGGCAGTTAGGCAGGGGCAGAAATAAAGAGAAAACAAAACAGATGAAGGATTACAGAGTAAAAACTATTTGGGAATAGGATGCTGGGAGTGGTAAATAGGGTAGAACAATAGGCAAGAGCATTTACTGAAAGTGAATAGATATCACTATAAAGTTTCCACCATCTCCTAATAAAAATACAGTAGCCTTGAGTCCTTGTGCTTTATTAAAAACTCCAGCTGGAATACATAAAAGAAGGCAGGCAAATTATTCTCGAGCCAGATAACTTCAGATGAAGGAGAATGTAGAGATTTGATGAGATTTTTTGAAGGCAAAAAATATTTGATGAACAAGACTGAAGAAAAGATGCACCAAGGAGGGGAGGAAGGAAAAGAAAAAAGAACTGGTAGAGGAAAAAAAAAAGAGGGAAAATTTGTGCTATAATTAGCATTTGTCTGTTTGCAGGAAATAAATGATCTCTTACCCAAAGAATTTTTCTGGTACAGGAAAGTGTGAGTTCTAACCCTGTTTTTGATAGATGTCAGGTATTACCCTCCCTTTTGTTCTGGCAAGTGTACAAATGCAGGATTAGGTGGTTAAACATTTCTACAGTGTGCTGTGCTCCGAATGGGCTTGGTACTGTTTAGTGGACAATGAGCTATACTGTAGCTGACAAAATACAGGTTTCCTGAACCAAATATATTCAGTTCAATACATTTTCTTTAGTTACGATGGACAGTAATCTAGTGTAACATAAGGTTTGATTTTGCACGGCAGGCTGCATTGGTTCTGTGGTAAATGGAAGCTGTCCATTACAAAAAAATGCCATTATTCCTACAAAAGAGTGAACTGATTTGAAAAACGGAGAATTGGTTCAAGTCTTCAGCTTACCTGCATGTGGAACTTTTTACCCAACTCCCAGTACTGTACTTCTCCATTTGCTATGCATTCTCTCCCTATCTTGGTGAGACAGAATTTGAGAGCCGGAAATTCCCCCTCTGTTGGGAATCGTTACACACAATCTTTTGATTCCATATTTAGTGGACACTTATAATTTTTCTTGTAATGCTTTCAGGGAAGCTTTACATGTTGATAAGAAGGCACTAGCAGTCCTAGTATGTGTTTTTATGTGCTTTCCACTTCAGTTCCCGGTTGTGTTTAGGTGAGAAGGAAAAGAATAGCATTTTGCTATGGCTGAAGATTACAGTTCCTCCCAACCTGTGATTTTTCTTTATTTATAAAATACTTTGGACTGAATAGACTCTGAATTACTGTAGGGCTTACTGGCTCAAGCGTAAGTGCAGATTGCTTTTCCCAGTCATGAATTTCAGTTAAAAACAAACAACTGATGAACACATTTCCCTAGAGGCTGATTTAAATAGGGGTATTTCATTTGTATATTTCCTAAATAATATTTTCCTGCATGTGTAGAGATAAAAGAGAGTTTTTGCTTAAGATACTGTTGAAAACATTTTAGAGACTTTTTTTAGACTATGATTTTTCCTTTTTCAGAGGGACCAAGTAGGAAAATATTTATTGCAGTTGGGTCAAGGCAGAATTTTTATGGGAAAAATTAAAATAAAAAATCAAATTTGAACTAAACTGAAAAAAATAAGGTAATGTTTTGAGATTTCATCAAAACCATAAAATTTCCAGCAGTTGTAATGAAAAATTATTTTTACAAACACTTTTGAATGAAGTTTTGGATGAAATTGCAACAGTACCTTGTTTTAGAATGGGGTTCTATTAGGAGATGAAATAGAAATTATTAGCGAGGGCTCCTTCAGGTCTTATTTACAGCCAGCATTAGATAAAGCGTTATTTAGTGGGCAAATAAGCCTGCCAAATATGAAAGAGTCAAGAAGAAATGTGTCTTGGCATGCTGGGGAGGATATAAGTATGGAGAAAGCAGAATCTATTGTATTTGATAGTGATGGAATGTTGCCTGAAATGACCCTCCGTTCTTGCCTGTTGTTAACTTTTCCCATGGAACCAAAAAAAGGCCACAGCCTGTGAATCCTCTAATAGCAGCTGTCTGGATGGTGGAACAACAAACTGTTTACATACATTATTACAGATTTCTGCTGTGTTGTTTTGGTGCCCCACCAAAATTGAGGTTCCCCTGTGGCACTGTAAAAACATAGAGACTGTTCTCACCATAAAGAGTTCCAGTTGACACTCATGAGACAGAGACAGACGGGAGGGAGCAGGAGAAGTGGTTTGTCCAAGGTCGTGGCATAGGTCAGTGGCAGCACCAACAGGAAAACAGGACCCAGAAGTCTGGGTTTGTGTAAATAGGGGCATTTACCAGCATAATCTCTCCGGGGGAAGAATGCCCATATGAGGCATTACATGGCTATAACTCTAGCTGTCGAGGATGCTGGTGCAATTACGTTAGTAAACTTTCCCAGGCAGATGAGCCCCTGCTCATGGGCTTTAAGCACAATACCCTGTTGCAAGGAGACCTTCTGCCAAAGAGTGTTGTTGGATATCTTGCAAGAGGAAGGAAAGAAAAAAACAAAATAAAACAAACCAGCCCTCACTTCAATTAGAGGAAAAGATAATTCCTGTCAAGTTGAGAGGCTCGACTCCTGCTGGCCTTTGTTCTTAAGCTTATCCTTGCTGTAATTTCACAGAGTAACTTGAATAATGCCAGTTTGTTCTGTGATTACCCTCAGCTGGAGCACAAAATTAATATCTCACTAAGTAATTCAGTACATGATGGGTGAACATTTAGTCAAACATGCCCTAAAAAGCTAGGATTTTCCGTGTTTGCTGGAACTCTTTCAGTGACAATTAATTGCCTGTGTTCGTATATGTTTATGAGCCTCAGTAAACAGGCAGCATTTTTACGTCTCCCCATTACCTTCAGAAATAAACTTCCTGAAGAGAAAAAATCTCATGTTCCCTGATTACAATCTAATTTTAAGTAAACAAGGGGTGGGGAAAGTGACTAGTAAGCAGGACTTTGGAGGGAGGAAGGTGGGAGGTGAAGAATTTTCTCCCTCTGGAATCATACCACATCTAATGCTGGTAGTATTAAGTTAATACGCTGCAAGAGAGAAATGGCCTTGGCTAGTCCTCTTAGTGTTTAAGGGTTTGTTTGCCTTTTTTATCCTGAGAGTTTAGACTCAAGACCAGATGCAATATTTACTAACTTGTGGAGTTGCTGTAGAAAATACCACCTTTGAAAGGGATGTCTTCTAACCTGTGCACAATCCTGGAATTTTCTGAAAGCCCTAAGCTATTGATGTGTGATCCTATGAAATGCTACAGCCAATGTCTCTCTCCCGTTTCCTCACATTGCATGTCACTGCCATTGCAGTGCTTTCTCTCCACGTGAACCCCTTCCAGAGCTGAAAGTACATACCAATCTTTTCCCCACATGTATTATTTGCTGTGGCTTTTACCATGCAATGAGGGTTTGTGAGGCGAGAGGAACCCCACATTTTTTTGTCACAGTTGGGGCATTGCCATTGACTAGTCATGTTAGTTTATTCTCTTCCACACTGCAGGATGAATTAACTCTTGCGAAGTGTTCAGAGATGTGTAGGAAACTGACTGTAGACAAAAGACTTAAGTATTATTTACTTTGCTTGTATCCATTAACATCTGCAGAAAGAAGACATTAGTGCATAATTTCAGTCTGTCTGTACAACTGACTGCTAGTTTCACTGGCTTGTGCTTGTAAGAGATTATGTCAGGTGGAAAATACAAACAATTTAGTGAATGTTCATTGTTATTCACTTTTCATCTAAAATTTTTCACTCTACTGCTGTCCAAAGATTTCCTTTAGGATTGGGTGTTTAGGTAGAAGTAGACTAATGGAAACCCCTGAGCCATAATGTAAAGACAGAAGATGAAAAAGTAAAAAATAACGAAGTATGATGATAGATGGCAGTCCTTTGCTGTTGTCCACAATCTTATCCATTGACTCTTTCAGAGTTACTTTAGACCATCTGTAGCTATGCCTAATTCTAGACTTTGTGGTGTTGTGATGGTTAGTGCTGAAGGTTGGAGAGCAAACCCGCTGGGTTTTTTCATGCAGGCAGGGAAGGGTGTGTGTGTGTGTGAGGGTAAAGCCACTTCCAGTGGTGTTTGGTCTCTTATGAAAGGAGGGAACCTGAAAACGGTAGCATCCCCCAACTCAGAGAGGTTCTGTCAATCCCAGACACTTAATGCTGTCATTGTTAACTTAAGTGTTTTCATCCTCTGTGTCTTTCACCACCCTCCACCTTCTCTGTGGCTATCACATGCTTTACTGATGGCTGCACCAGGATATGTCACTTCTTAGAAACTAGGTTAGCTCTCCTTAGGTAAATCAGCTTGATAAATGATCCATTAAATAGTAAAATTCTGTGTTCATCAATATGGTTTTAAGGTAGCTGGACTGAAGGAGCTGACAGATCTAAAAATAAAATCAGTGCTCTTCTTGTAATCCATTGTAAACAAGCTGTCAAGCATCACTATGGTCTCCTTTGTAAAAGCTTTAATGAGTAAAAAGAAAGGATAAAAGTAGAGACAGGGTAAAAAAATGTAAACCAAATAGAATTGTTCTTTTTTTTTTCTTTAACCTATAATATTGCTTTAGATGGTGGTATCTCTATTGCTCTTGTCCTGACTTAGAATATTTGGACATAATTATGTCAGAAGTTAAATGTTCTAGAATACATATTGCTGCTTTTCAAGAGCAAGGAGCTAGAAAATGTTTGAATTGCTCTCTGACTGATATCTATGACTTTAGAAGGTTTTAATAAGATAGGTAAAAAGCTTCTTTAAAAAAAAAGTGTAAGTAGAATTGCATTTTATCAAATAAAAGCCCCTGAATTTTCTACCGGGTGTCTGCTTTTTTCTTTTAACTCAGTTTTTGTGAATGAAGAAATCTGCATTCTATGAAAGGTAAAAATCCATCCAAACACATGTAATTTTTCTGTACTTTAGGCTGCCAGGAGAATGAGTCTCTCCCTTTTTTTTTCTTCCCTTCTGTCAGTTAACTCCAGGTTTCTTATCCACAGCTTTGGTTGTTGCTGGGTTGATATCCTTTGGTGCCTGAATTACTTGGCTGTCAAGTTTACAGATGATGCGTTCCCATTTATTTAATTTAATTTCTAAACTTCCCATTGAAGAGATCCTTACTGCTCACCTGGCTTGTGAATCTGCCCTCAGGTCAGTAACATCAGTGGCAGCAGTGCCTTTGCAGATGCACTGGGACCTGGCTCGCTCCCTGGGATCCCGAGGGTGGGACTGGCTGGGGCTTGATAATGAGCCCTCCCATAGGAAGAAAAAAAAGTTGTGAAGTTTGCTCGCTGTTGCTCACTGGGATCGAACAGCTTGTCTTTTCTTTTGAGGAACATTTATACTTAACACTCGGTAGGCAAACTGCTATTTCAGTTTGCAAGTGGATTCAGTTATTCAAATGCACAGGCCAGAAAATGAAGGGGATTCTATTTAAACAGTGTGCTCCCAAGTCACAGATGATCTTTTTGATGTCTGTATTTTGCAAATGGAAATTTTCCATTTTCCAGCACTAGCATTTGTTCAGAGGCTGTATGCTATCTAAATCTGCTTTTGTGGCTGTTCATTTGCATTTTTGCTATGTTATATTGCCTCCTGTCTTCTCCCCTTGGCCCCCCACTCTTTTATATTGAATTCCTATTTTTGCTGCCTCCACTCTGTCTTGCATCTCTGAAGGCTCAATCATGCAAGATGTTGAGCACTCAGAGCAAACAGCAGAGGCTGCTCAGCACTTGGTCAGGATTACAGGTGAAAAGGGAAATCCAAAGCATCTGCATATTGAAGACTTCTGCTGAGAGACAGCAGGAGAAAGGTGGAGCTGTTACCCACTCCCACTTCTCCTGTAGCTTCCCACCTTTTCTCAGTTGCTAGAACTGCAGGAGCTACTAGCCAGTGCATCTGATGTGGATGTGTGTGGAAATCTTGGGTTGAAATTTTATGGCATGATTTGAAATACTCACAGTAGTTAGATGATATAGCCAAAACAGCCCTTCCTGGATTTAAAATAATGACCATGGAAAACCTTGAATGTTCATGTAGATTTCTTGGTCAGAATGCACAGTTTTTTACTTCCTCCAGCATTTATCTTTTGTCTCACCCTTTCTCCTCCCAAATCTGGTTACATCCACTTCTACAAGCAAACCGCTTAGCAAGAAAAACTGTGTTAATATCCTGAGGGAAAATTGAGAAGGTGAGGAGAGAAGCACAACAACTTAATTCTGGCAGTTGAAAGAACAATCTGAAAGTTGTCTCGGCTCAAAGTATCACGTACCGTCAAGTAATCACTATTCACTTCTGCAGATCCCAACCCTCAGACAGTCT
>VYXC01002875.1:262716-432887 GCA_013397175.1 Platysteira castanea
TTTTTTTTTATTTGGTTGGAAGGGGGGTGGGTGGGGAAGCGAGAGGGGAGGGCTCGAGAGCGGGGCGAGCCGAGGAGAGGACGAGGAGAGCGAACGAGCGAGCGAGCGGCTCTGCGGAGATTTGGAGTTGCACTGTCTTCCCGGCTCCTCTCGCAGGACGGTTCCCTCCCGAGCCGGGCAGCGGGCACCGCCGGAGGCACGCTGCTGCCAGCGGAGGAGGCGGGCTGCTCCGCCGCGGGCACCGGGGCACGGGGCTTCCACCCACCCACGCACACACACCCGCACACACCCCTTCGCACTCACACACACACACACGTATATGTTCGTGCAGGCGCGTTTTTGGCTGCGCTGGAAGTAGCGCGCGGTAGACGGCGAGGAAGTCTCGGCAGCCTCCTCTGTCGCCCGCGCTGTCAGGAATAGCGGCGTGAGAGGAAGAAAGGCCCTGGGGCACTACACCCTGCCAACGAGTTCCCCGCACCAGCCAGAAGGACTCCAGCTACATGGGCAAACGCCTGGACCAGCAGCCAATGTACCCCCAGTACACCTACTACTACCCCCACTATCTCCAAACCAAGGTAAGGGCTGGCGGGGCCGGGCGCCTGGCGGGGGATGGAGAGCGGAGCCGCGCGAATTGCGGGCTCGCCTCTTCTCTTTGGCGATTTTTTCTGTCTCTTCCTCGGGTTTGGTGTTACACAGAGCCGAGCTGGTAGGGAGAAAGCAGGCGTGAGAGAGGCAGGAAGGTTACTGTCTGCCCTCCTCTTTATTTCTTTTAATTTATTTTTTTTCCCCCAAGGGCTGCTGGCGTCGGCTAATTCCTTTTATTGTTTGGGGAGAGCAGTGCGGTTAACGCTATCGTAACAGCAGGCAGGTAGTGTGTTTGTCATGGCATGGGATAAAGATTGCTCTGGACAGCGTCGGACATGAAACACTTTTGGTGGCTCTTTCAGTGATCTCTACGGTTTATTCACAGCTTAAAAGCATTTTGCTGTTAGAAAAGCTGTCTGTGGCAACTCAAACTTTTAATCAGCTGGGGAGGAGATGCTGTGGAGCTCGGAGGAGAGCTCGGAGCTAACTGACTGTAAATCTGGTGGAGTTTGTTTCAGTGCATTGCACTGCTTTTAATATTTCATTAAATATTGAGGATGATATGGCTGTACTCTGTTGCATTTAAAAGGTCTAGAATTAGAGGGTAACTACTTTTGGAAAGTGTATCCGAGCGCGGACATTTCCGTTTTCTTTCTTCTTTTCTTAATAATTTTTAAAATGCCAGCAGACTGAAAAGCAGGCCTGCCTCTTCTAGAGAGGCTGAGTGAAGTCTATGCTACCTGGCCATGAGTTAGTTAATTAAAGCCTTATTTTTGTAATGCCATTGTACAATAGTCTACTTTCTGAAAAGATTTCCTGTGTGACCAAAGGACAGTAACAAAAGAAAGCCCTAAACCGAAAGTTTGCAAACCCTGTCAGGACACTGTATTTGGAGAAAAGAAAAAGGGAAAAATACACACTTCACAAGGTGAAGCGTGACCTTACAGCCACAGCTCAACAGTTTCAGTAAATAAACGAACATCCTTTAGGAGGGAAGAGCCAAGGCAGGGCGCACACACGTGCGTATGGCACTGCATACACATAGACACATTGCGCTTCTGTGGCAAATTTAACACATGGGACATTTGACGTGTGCATCTGTGTATGGTGAAGTGCCACAAGGGAGGCTGACTTCTCCAGACTTTTGGTTTGAAGCACGTTGATCTGGCTGCGGTTGTGAAAGGATAAGTTATATTCCTTGTTAATAAAAATTACTTTCCCGTTAACGTTTATAGCCTGACTGCTGCATTATATAAATTAACTAATTGTAAAAACTGTGATTCAGGCTGGTTGGAGTTGTGATGACACCAGAAGCACTCAGTATGATTACAGCCTTGTATTTCATGGCAGGGTTACCTCTCACTTCTTTACTCTGCTGTTTCTTTCACTGAATCATGCAGATATTTTTTTTTTTTGGTATAAAATTAATCATTTTTTTAATTTTGTATTTTGGAGTGAATTTTATCATTTCTCTCCCCCTTCCTTTCAAGGTCAATCCAAATAGCATTTTACCTTTGTGACCATTTAGTGTGTAATGTTGCTGTTGCAGCAGCAGCCTGTCACTAGCTTGACTGCAATATTGCCTATAGCTTTAACTGTTTGGGGGATTGGGGGACGCAGGCTGATGCTATTCCTCAAAACCTGGCAAGCCAAGGACATGAAACAATTGATGGTGTTTTTTTGAAAGAACAATAGCCTCAAGTATTGGAGGAGAAATATTGGACATTCCATCCCTTTTACTCATGTAGCTTACATTTTGCCAGTTGTCCTTTTTTTTTCTTTTTTTCTTCATTTTTTTAACTTCGTAAAATAAGCTTTTTGTGAAAATTAACCTTCTATTTGAGCTTACAGTAGAAACAATAGCTTTTCTGTACCACGACTTTTTTTAACCCCTTGCTTTAAAATATAACTTAAATGCATTTTTATAGCCGGTATATAAAATTATCAACCCTGTGAAAAGTCATGTGCATCTGTCTTGGCACACTTGTACTATTACAGTAAGGACAGGTAAAATTTTAAATTTGTGATACATTTTATATGCCGTTATTTTTTCCTTTTTTGCTTGGTCCAGAGTAAATCGTGTACATAAACTCTAAATAATATGCAAACATACACGTGCATATATATATATATATATATATATATATATACACACACACACAGATGCACGTATTTCTCTTCCATAGACTATAAGACTTTAAAGCAGTGCAGACAGGCAGCATCTGGATTTTGTTACCTTAAAGCTAGCCATCAGCTTCTGGGACGTTTTAAAGCAGTTAGATCCATTGTATGTCTAAAGCTAATAGTTGGGTAATCAAATAATCTTGTGGTGGAGAGCTATATCTTTTATCATCCCTATTGGAGCAACACATATAAATAAATCTTCGTATGATTCCAACCGGGCTGAGAACTTCAGCTTCCTATTTTCCAAAAACTGCTCTTTGTACCAAGCATGGTAGGATTCAGCTCTACAGAAAGAATGTGTTTTTTATGCTCATAGTCATGCATGCTGAGGGGGGGTGTGCATTCATTTGTCATTAAGAAAGAAATTCTAGGCTTTCTTACGGCATTTTTGTACAGCTTCTGAAATTCAGAGTGGCAGCGTGTTCAACAGGCAAAGTTTGGAAACCCATGTTCCCCAGCGTGTTTGGGTGAAGTGCTGCTTTTGCTTTGCAGATGCCTGACAGGGCTTCTCTGGCTGTTGAGAAGTACCGCATTACTGTACATCCCGTCCTTCTCACGGGGGAGTGCGGAGCTGCACAGGATTTCAGCCTACAGTCTGTGTGTGTGTGTGTTTCCTAACGTGGCTAGCACGTTGTTGTGCAGAAAGGGTGTAAATGAATAGCGATATGGGTAATGGGATTATAAATAGAAAAAATGGATTCCATATGTTTGATTTCTTTAACTTTTTAGTGTTTTGTGGCCTTTTGTGGAACACAAAGCATGCACTCGTTCAATTTACTTCTGCTCCTTCATTATCAAATGCCACCACTGAAGCTAAAACTTTAATTTCAGGTTTAGGAAAAGCCATTGTCATCCAAAAAAGAAAAGGAGGGGAGGGTGTCAATCCTTAAGAGACAACTGCAAGGAATTTAATATGTCTCTTAAGGACAAGCGCTGAGTTTGAGGAAAGAAATAACCCTCTTTCCGTTTTGGTGCAACACTGTCTGACACCTTCAGTTTGAAACTTCGGTTTCAGAACTTCTTTAGACGGATGCTGAGAGTAGGGTCCAATTGTCATAGGAGTTTATTTCAGAGTAAGTGTTGTAAGTGAAATACAGTCTTGTGTTCTTGTTGCAAAATATATTGCAGGGAGGTGGTTCAGCTCATACATATCTGATGAGAATCTGTAGTACTTTTTTATTTTATTTTGAGATGTTAAGAGAATTTCTTTAATTGCATCCTTGCTGATGGTGTAACTACTCAAACAGCTGGTTTACAAGAATACGTTGCAAATTGTCACGTAAAATGTTAATGATGCCAAATCTTCATTATGGTCTGAATTTCTTTCTTTTGTTTCTTGCTTGCCAAAGCAAATTCTTTTCTCTTTGCCATTTAACACAGAAAAAAACAAAAATAACCCCTATGAAATATCACGTAATGATGTGAGAAAGGGGAGAAAAATATTAACTCTGAATATATTTGAAAGAGTCTCCTTGATTTAGTAGGTGATGTGTTTTATCTTTGTCCTCTACAGCTTATGATTAGACCTCTTGCTGGGGTCAGCTTTCTTTGCAAACAGTCTACTGAAAAAACCTGAACACTTGGGTAGAAAGGAGGAGGTGCCACGGTTACCTGTCGACAGGAATTGTTTGGTTTACGATCTCTATACCTGCACTCGGGGTAAAAATATGCCAGTTAAGCAGCTATTTCCGTGCGGTTTGCTTTCATGCATTCTCCAGATATTTCCTACTTATTAGTCGTGGTTTGGGTCTGGTAGTTTAACTCTCATGGTGTTGACTCTGTAACCCAGTCAGATGGCTTAAACACCCCAAAATGTTTACAGTACCCACAGTACCTCCTCATCTCTGTACGCCCTGATGCACGTGTGAACACGTGCGAAAGGAAGGAGTGTGATTTCCCAACACCTACCTGAACAAAACCACATCTCTGCGGCTGTGAAAGGTATTCAGACTGACCTGCAAGCAAGAGGGCTTAATGAACATGTTCCTGAAATGACAGATACATGCCCCAGCTGAGGAAAAAAATAATTAGGAAGTTCAAACAGGTGTACTCAGAAGAGTTTAAGTTTGATATAGTGATTTTATGGGCACACATTCGGGTGTGTGTTATGTCTCCTTTTTGACATTTTTTAGGGCATCTTTTGGCATGAGGGAATTGGAGGCTTCTTTCAGTTGTGTGGCATGAGCATACCTCCCTCCTTTCTCCATCACCCTCTTTTAGAAAGTGTGCGTTTGGAGTCAGTGCAAAGCTCTTGCCTCTGTTCACCTTGTACCCACCAATCCCGCGCTCTTTTGTCACTCACATTTCTGTTTAGTGGGTTTACGGCATTCCCCACTTTTGGCCATCTGGCCATACAGAAGGCCTTGAAGAAAGCGTTCCAGATACGGAGATGCCTGACAGGGCTTCTCTGGCTGGTAGTGTTCAGATTGTGTTTGGTGCCTGGTGTGAAGCAAAAGTCAGGTGTAAGGAGTAATTCATCAACCACACACTGATTTCAGGCTGCATTTCCAACCATCTGCAGCTTGGATCTCTGCCAGAGCTCAAAAGTCTAGCTGGAGCCCATGTGATCGTGCCAAAGTAAAGGCAAACGCTTGCAAATAGAGAAATGCATTTCTAGGAATGAAGTTTGTTCGCACTTAGCCCCTGCTTGATTCACTATGTCACAGTGTGTTTTAAATGCCTCAGAGAGCTGCCCAAAAGGAATACAAATTCTCTTAAATGCCATTTAAAAATATTTCAGCCTGGCTATGATTTTGATAGTAATATTAATATCTAGTAGCTCTAGTATTTGCCAATTGGCTTAAACAATAAGCAATATAAAAGTTGTGTTCCTCTGAAAAAGGCAGAAATACATGAACTCATTTGCTTTCCATTTATCCTTGCATGCCTGGATAAAAATACTTGTGTTGTTTTAAGGGCTATGATGATATGTATTAAAAAGATGTTAAATTTCTTGATTGATCTTCCTTTCATATGTTGCCTCAATGCAACTCTGTTTAATTAAATTAAATTAGAAACCAACAAACCCACAAAAATACCCACAAAAGAAAGCACCAAATTAAAAAAAACCAAAAAAACAAAATCAAAACAACAACAAACAAATAAAAACCCCCAGACCAAACCTGTGGAAAAGGAAAATTCAAATTTTTACTGCTTCAAACACTTATGTATTGTGATATTCTATGGGTATTGATTTCGCAAGCAGATATTTTATTTCTGTAAAAAAGGATGGAAGTTGCAAGCATTTGCCAGATTAGGCTACAAAGATCTTGCTGTGGCAAGTGCTGTGTGTTAATGGTAATAATTTAGAATGCCTTATACAAGGTGCCCTTTCAAAATAAAGTGCAGTGGTTCAGAAATGAACTGGTTTGGTTTTTAATGCATGAAGTCCTTTCAAAGAAAGCATGATGGTATGCTTGCACTTTAGTTCAAGTATCTTGGTAAAAATCATCAGACTGTCGGTTCTTAAATTTCCATGAATTAAAAAACAGATAAGAAAGGATGCATTTCAAGTAGGATGTCTGAGTTCATTTCAGGTCTTGCTGTGAGTAGCCTGTATAGTATTCCCTTTGCATATAATTGCAAGCAACGTTTTCTAATTCAGTTTAATTTTTTTAAAATTCTTTTTATTAGTGGGTTTGTTTTTTCTTTTTAGGGGTGAGAAGTGAATTGTCCACTATCTATACTCCAGGCGGGGACTTTGAGTTTGCTTGCAAACAACCCCATTCTGGACTGTCCAGGAAGAGAAGCAGACTGCTTAAAAAACCCCAAATAGTCTGGTTGTATTTTTTTTTTCTTGAAGAAAAGAATTTTAGTGCTAGAAATTTTATGTAGAGGAAAATAGTTAATGTGTCTCAAGAACTTGCTTCCAGTGCTGCATTAAAATTGTGTTTTGTAACAGTCTCATCAGCTACAGCTGTATGCGATTAAATAGTGTAATATCAAAAGCATGTGTGAATAAGAGCTTTTATGATATAGTTGTTCCATACCAAAGACTGCAGATGGGCAGAGAAGGGAGTCAGAGAACAGTGATTTACTCAGATATTGTCAGAGCGTATACTCTGAGTATTCCTGCAGTGGTGTTTTTCAATTGTTTTCCCACTCATATAGGCAAGATTGGGTAACAAAGGGAAGTTTAGAAGTAAACAGTTTTACAAAGAGAGCTGTTCTAAACAAGCAGGTATCAGCCCAAGAATGGTGTCTACTGATGCAGAATGATATACCAGTATTTTAAGGAGAGGATTAACAACAATATTATTGAATAGAAGTTATAGTGAGAGGAATCTGTTCTGCTTCCTTTGAAAAATCAATGAAGAAGATTCAGTTGTCTTCAGCAAGACAGAATCAGGCCCACAAAGCACATACTGATCACCATGGCAAAACCGGGACAGCTGAACAATATGCAGCTTTAAAAAAAAAAAAATACAGTCACGAAAGAAATAAAAACAGTCAATCAAAATGATTCTACATCGTGCAAGGGGCTGAGGACATACCTCATCTGATACTTTACAGCATTTTGTGTTTGCTGTGGCTATAATCGCTATTTAACATTATTTATCCTGATTTATATTTTTAGAGAACGAGCAGCATAAACCAGATGCTTTGTCTTTCTGTCTGTTTCTCTCTCTGCCAGTTGAGATATGATTTATACAGAGTGAAAGTCTAATTGCCATAGGAGATGTCTCACACAGAGCCCAGTGCTTATACTGAAGATTAACAATTTCTGTAAGAGACTAAGTGCGGTTAATCCACAAAAAGTATCAGAGAGCTGGTTTTGCTTTTAGTTATACAATTCTTAAGATAATACTGTGTGGCCTCTTTGAAATTTGAAACAAGTCAGTTTTCTGTGTAGGTCTTTTCTGAGGATACAGTGTTTCTAATTGGAGAAGTGAAGCAAAGGTTGCTTGTCCTATCTGTAGCTGCAGATTGGAGGCTCCTGTTGAATTCCTCAGTCATACTGTCTTTTATATTTGATGGTTTACAGCAAAGTCTAATCTCTTCTCCTAGAAGTTTTTTATTAGCTGAAAGACTTCAGGTCTGACATTGTCAAATAAGAGAAAAAGATTATTTTTCCTGCTTTCTGGATGGAAAGTAATTTTTTTTCTTTCTTTCTTTCCTTCTTATTTATCTTGTTTGGTTTTGGGCTTGCTTGCAACCATGGTGGAAATAAATTCCCTCTCTGCTTATTTGTTGTAAAGTCAACTTCAGTATCAAATGTGATAGTTTATTAAAAAGTAAATATTTACATTTTAATGTGCTTCATTTGTGGTATAGTTATGCAGATGAAATTGTTTGGACAGATTTTCTATGAGGGCTCCTCTGTTAATTGTGTTGACTTCATTCAGATGCAAATGAATGAAATAAACCACCTGACATATATAGATCATAGTAGAAACCAGAAGATGCATAAGGTTGCATGTTTACAATGTAAAGCACTCTGATATTTTGTTCCTTGTTGGTGTCTTCCTGACACATGCTTTATGGTTAGTACCATGTGGTTGATGATGATTTATGGGCCGTCATGTTGTGGAAGTGATGTCATTCCTGTGTGATTCAAATTTATTCAAGAAGATAAGTTGTTGAACGGATTTGTATTCCCTCTCCCCAAGTATAAATCAACCATCAGTTTGTTTTTATTCTGTGAGTTTGCATTCATAGACTAAATCCTGAAGCTGTGCTTAAATACCCTGCTGTGGAATGTGGCAGAGAGGGAAGGTCTTACTGGTGGACCAACGTGATGTTGTTGTATTTAACTGATTGCTCATTTGGCTTCTGTTCCACTCCCTTCCCCACCCACTTGCACAGCCCTTCCTCTGCCCAGCTATATTTAGAGACCAGCCAGGCCAAGCCATTCAGAGCTCAGTATCGACGCTGCACAGGAGCCTGACCTTTCTGCCCCATGCCGGTGAGAGATGGCAGGACTGGATCCACCAAGTCTCGTGTGTCTTGCCTGCAAGAAACTCTGGTTATTTGGAGCAACATGTGGTGCAATCTAGTTGCCTTCCTGGTGGAGAAGCCGGCAACCTTCATGCCAGGGTTATGGGAGGGTGAAAGGCAGACTGAAGATGCAGTGGATAGGGCAGAGGGCTGTTTTGGATGTGCAGTTTCAGAGCTGGCAAAACCTTGAGGTGGTGCATTAGTGATAAAGGGACACTAGAGAACTTCAGATGGAGGCATTTCACCAGAGGAGGAGATAAGGGAGCCTGGTGTACTGCTACATCACAAAAGGTTTTTAAAGCTAGGTATCCATAGTTACAACAGGAGAGTTAAAATCTAGATTTCAGGGACTCACCTGGTGTAATGTCCTCCTTCCCTTTAAAGAAGAAAGTGTTTAGCAGTTCTTAAAGCTGGAGTGATGTGCCTGTGTGAATTCCCTGGTGTTCAGAGGGCTGCCTGTTTAAAGTTTGCTCTATTTTTCCCTCTTGTTCTAATTTTTCCGGCTGTGGAAAAAAATGGCATTGCAATTCTTAGCCATATAAGGGACTTGTTAGTTTCTTTATGTGGTCGGGAATTGTTTCTCCTTTTGGTCTTCAAAGGCTGTTGCTGCTGAATATGCTTTAAAGGGAAGGAACTACTTGCTTAGACAAAGGCTGCAATCCTTATTTCTTCTCTTTCTCACTTCTCTCTGACCTTTTATTGGGGGACATGCATATAAATAAATTCTGCTTTTTGGTGTCGTGCAAGTTGATGGATACTCTAACAAAGAGAGAAGCATAATGGGAAATGCAGTCTTCGTTTCTGTTCTCTCATTTTGTAGTGATGAATTTGGTTTGGTGCCAGTTAGTAAGTACATGACCTTTTCCCTACATCTTTTGATTCATGACAGGGAGTGTCAGAGCCGTGTTAGCGATCTCTCGTTACAGCTTTTAACAAACTATGAAATATTAAAAATGAATTAGGTCACTTGGAGCTCGGCTAATATGTCAGTGATGCAGGGTGGTGATTTCATATTAATGAAGCATAACACACAGCTTAAAATACAAAATTCAGTTTTTTGTGAACGCAGACAGCAGGGACATACCGCTTTCAAGTCAGGACATTTTTATCTTGAAAATGTTATCTTTTAAAGACAAACCAAACAAAATATTTTGCAAAGATGGTGTTATTAGCCACATTTGTTTAGTGTTTATTCCAGAAAATCGTATCAGCCTCAGCCTAATTGGAGCTAAGTTTTTCAGGGTATTTACATTAAGATCAGAACTGCCGACAAGACTTCTTTTAGTATCAGCAGAGATGTGTCTACACAGCTGTCGACGTTCTACTTAGCTGCTATACACAACCCAATAATCTACCACATGTAACTGAACGGTACAATATACACTCGTTTGGTGTGCAAATGACACTTCTGGAATTGTTTAGTGGAAGGGAGACTGGCGATAAAAATGTGCTGTGAACGGTACAATGAATAAGGTGAAAAATAGGACTGATAGCTCTTAGACAAGCCTCTGCCTGGTTTTGCATTCATGAAAACTACCTTTAATACCACTCTATACCTGCAAGACATCAGAAAAAAGTCAGAGGCACTGCAGTCCTTCAGATGTTTGACAAAGCGTGCAGCAGGACTTGGTAAGCTGAAAGCTTTACCTAGGCTGTATTAAGACAACGTTTACTGTGTCAATGTAGAACTGCACTAAGTGTACTGTTAAACAATCCTTTGTGAAAACAAGCATAAAGCAGACATATTGCTGTGGCCTTTAGCAAAGCAGCTGGGAACTTTCTGCCTGGGGGAGCATTGCACTCGTTGGATTTTATGTTTGTGCTCTTTGTGTCTCATTGGAGCTTTTGCATCCTAAAGAAACACATGGGTTGGTCTAAATATTTCCATGTCCCTTTTGGTGTTGTCTTTACCGTGGTGCAAGATGGGATAATAATAAATCTAGCTGATGTATGGTGACTCCAAGATGGCAGTAATAGTACATGCTGATCAATGATGTGTCTGTCATTGCCTCACAGATACAGGTGTGCAAGGCACTGAGTTATCTTGAATTTTGAGATTATGGATATAATTCCTGTCTCTAGGAACAGCTGTGAGAAAGATGTAGACTCCTGGCCCACCAGGACATACTTGTTATCTGTGTGATTTAGAAGCCATGCCGGCCACTCCGTTTCTGCTTTATTTCTCTGCCATTTTAAGAAATCACTGTAATTGTATACAGTTGTCCCTGTGCAACATGCAATTTCCTGTAGTTTGAAAAGCTTTCAGTTTAAGATTGTCTAAACTTAATAGCATAAACATTAATTTACTGTGTTAGATGGGTTATTGGGTGTTTTAGCATGCATAAGTCAGGCAGTAATTGTGCTGGACAGAAAAAAAAAGTTTTGTTTCCTTCACTGTCTGCCCTGCTTTGACTTAAATGGATCTCTGATGATGGTAATACTTAGCATGTAGCAGTCATTTCAATTTTCAGTGGGCTGTATAAACATTAACTAATCTCAGAGCCCGTTCTGAGAGGTACCTTAAACACCGTATTTGCTCATACAATGGCTGCATGCAAATAATGACCTCAGCTTTCAGAAGCCTGCACTGGATTATTAAGAGTTGGGGCATAGACTTGTGTAGCATCCACACTTTCTCTCTTTGGGCAGAATCTGGAGATGGGGAACGTTGTTGCTGCTTTATGAGCAAATGTGGTGCATGAGTGGTATAAGAGTGGAGACAAAGCTGAAAAAAAGAAAGGAAAAGCATTTTCAGAAGGTGACATGTTCGTCTCTGGTTATCCAGAAGTGTTGAGTGTCCACAGCTTTAGTAGATGGAGTTCTCAAAGACATTTGACACTAAACCCAATATGACTCCCAGACAGGGCATCCAGAATTACAGAGCACTTTGCAACACCACTTACCTGAAGCGAGTGCCTGAAGCTGCCTGCTGGTTCAACATAGCACCTTCCTCTTGACGGAGGTATTTCCTCTTTCTGCTGGGGAAGAGGACAAATGGAGCAGGGTGACCCCGTGCACTTTCTGGAGGAGCGGAATTCCCTGTAGTGTCCCCAGTGCTGGGGAAAGAGGTTGATTGCAGTCCTGCTAAGGTGTCTGAAAAAGGTGTTTGTGGTGTTTGACCAGTGCTGTGAGAGGCAAATCAGGCTCCAACTTGCAGTGTTTTAGAGATTTGAACAGTGCTTGGCCCAAGTGTTTCCAGACGACAAAAACTTAGCAGACACCTGGACAAGGATGCAAAGGGCTTCTTCATTCTTTCCAGTAAAAGAGGAAAAAACACTTTCCAATAGTGAGGATTCACAGCCCCCAGTCCCACTGGCCCTTGCCAGCTTTGTTAGGCACTGATGGGAAAGTTATAGAAAAACAACTATCACAATTCCACCAACACTGTGCAAGGAAACTAGTCTATGTTTGAGTACTTCAGGTGAATTTTTCAAATCTACAGCACCCTGTTAATCTCCAAGGCAATAGCAAAGAAGTTATTTATGGGTGGGTGTTAGCTAAGTAGTAGTTGATGGATACAGAATTGTCACAGCCAACTGGCTTTGGTTTTCTCATGCCCAACATCATGGGTCTTGCCAGGACTTACTTGAGTTTTTCTGTTGTCATTACTCTTTTTATTCTCCTCACCTTGGCTTGTAACAGTATCGTATGTGCTTCCCTCTCTGTTCTGTTGGAAATAGTTGCATTTTTAAAAATCACAGCTTGTTTGGCTCAAAGGTACTTCATGGATGGGAGAGAAATGATGATCTTCTTGATGCTGATAACTTCTTGTGTCCCAAGGGTTTTGTTTTAAATATGTGAAAACATTACAAACAAGGGTTGATTATTGGTGTTTTAAAACTGAACAAGGAACTGTGCCAATGGCCACAAAGATGTAGATTGTGATTTTACAATGTGTGTTGAGGAATGAAGTAGGACTGCCATGCTCCAGCAACAGCTGATGAAGTAGGTGTTTATGCTTCATCTCTCCTGGTCTTTTAGCAAGGGAGTAAATTATTAGTTGTTTATTATTTCTTAACCTTCAGTGGGTGACTTCCTTTCTGCACTAGTCAGCTATTTTGAGGTAGAGATAGGTGGATTTTATTTCCTTCCTCCTCTTTCCCACATTCTCATTTGCTCTCAGGATAAATTGTCAGGTAAGTTCATGCCTTCTTTTTTACCAGCCTGAGGGTCAAAGAGGTGATCTGAAGCTTAGGTGACGAGGACAGACCTTGAAAAACTGAGGCATAAGGGCATCATTACCATGAAATGAATGTAAGGAAAGCCAGAATCCTTATGTCTATTCTACAATTTGTACATCATTTGTGATTTAAGAAATCTACCTCTTTACCTATGTCTTTGATTTTTTTTTTTCCCCCTTGTTTTGGTTTTTTTTTTTTTTTTCCTTAGGCTTTTAAGAGCTCTGCTGGTTCTCATTTTTTTTTCACCTAATTCTTATGTGTTTGCCATGGTGTTTATTCTACCGTTTGACCACCACAACTATTTTGTTATATATAAATACTGCTGTTGTATTTTCTAAGCCAGTCATACTCTTCCCCTCTTTTTTTTTTTAATAGTATTTTACTGTTTGCAGACTGCCTCTGACTGTGCAGTTTGGTTGTGCTGAGCTGCATACAAAAGCAGGGTAAGAGATAGTCCCTGCCTGCAAGAGTTTATGAGCAATGTAAATAAGGCAGCCTCACAAAGGTGGGTAGGAGCAGCAACAGAGAGAAGTGAAGTGCCTGGTGGGAGGCTGCATTGCAAAGCAGTGCCAGGACCTGGATGGTAGATGGCAACTAGTGTTTACTGTTTACCCATATACCGCATGCCACTCCATCACCTTGGGAATGAGTCACTGCCTTCCCAGTTCACGCATTGCTGATTTTTTTTCATTTTCTTCCCTAATATTTAGGGTTTCAGTTGCACACAATCATTTGTGCTTTTCTACAATTACCTTTGTGCTTCCCTGGGTTTTAATTTCTCCATCTTTGCTGTTTGGTGGCCAGTCTCCCATGCATTGTCTGGCAGATTTTGGGTGTTGCAAAATGAAGGAAGCCATGGAGTGGCTTTCTGAAGTTGCCTGTGTCGGTAAACTGGCACTGAACAAATACAGTCTTAGCTGATGTTGCTGGCTGACTTCACGGAGAACGTAATGGAACTGGACAAAAGAGCAAAGCAGTTGAGGTCAGTGTGAGACAAGAGGTCTATTCCCAGCAGATGAGAGCTCTGGAAATATCCTGGTGTGCAATGGCTGGGGGCTCATGCTCAGTGAGGATTAGAGCTGGTATTTTTTCATGCTTGCTTCCTGTTTCACTGGGGCTGTGACGCTGCAGGAGAGCCATGCTGCCTACAACTGTTTGGTGCTTTTGAAAAGTAAATACTGTGGGGGAAAGGGGTGCATGTGTCTTGCACTCCAGCTAGTTGGCTGCTGGTAAATGGTGAAATTTCAGAGAGACGGTATCTGTACAGTAGCTTGGGGCCTCAGAGTCAGAAGTGCTGGTCACCTGCAGCTCCTATTAACTTCAACTAGAACCGTATGTACTTTGCACTTTTGAAGACCAAGAGCTCCTTAGGGCTTAAATGTTACCTTTTTTTTTTTTTTTTTTTCCAACTAGCATTTGCAAGCTGACAGAAAAGTCTCTCACTTTTACTGTGTTTTTTGTAGGGGAAGAAAAGAGGGTTAGGAGACAAAGGTAAGAAGTTTGGGTCTTTTGGGGTGGTTTTTGTATGTTTGTATTCTTGTTTACACCCATGAATAGAAGGTATTTCCAAAAGCAGGTACCTCTCTAAACAGGTAACTCTTCATTTTGTTACTGGCGTGCTGTTAGTGATTTAAAGAATTTTATTGTTTATTTAGCTTCTGCAACTTAGATTGGATAATGAAGAGGAATGTGATTTCTTCCCTTATTTCATTTTAATTTTTAAAAATCTTGTAGAATTTGGGATGCATAGACTGTCAGGAAATGATTATTTGCTTAGATAGAAAAAATGCAACAGAAGCTTCTCTAGCAGTTATGTGAAGTTTATTTTTATTAAACATGCATTTTGAAAAATACTTACTGCTTTGGTCTGTTACCAGCTCTTCCAGTTATATTAGGTGGCAGGAATTTATTTTTCCTAAAGGTACGTTAGTTCAAAAGGATCTAAATTTTCAAAATGTGTGTTTGTATATGTACCAATTCTAATCTCCCTCTAGACTGCAGGGAAAAGCTTGAATGTCTAACCCAGATATACCTAAAAGGCTCAAAAGTCACACAATAAAAAGCAGAATGCAGTCTTCTAAAAAGCTTAGGATATAACATCCAGCCTCACCGGGGCTCCTCATGTTTAAGTGTAGGTTGCAGTGCTGTGTATTTCTGGAGTTTATAGACAGTAGTTTTGGGGTTAACACTCAGCTGATGATTGTTGACTTTTTTTTTAATTAGCCATGCATTTTGCAATTCTGCGTTTGTGTTTCATATTGATGCCAGGGGCTGCTGTATCTGTTACTGAGCATTTACAGTGGGAATATCCAAAGTACACAACTAGAGGAAAAAAACCCCTGTACCTGATTTGTTTAATTGTATTAATTTTCTTCCCATTGAGGTTGGTGGAAGTGATTTATTGGGACAGATGGAGTGCTGGTGTTGGGAGGCTGGTAGCCTGGGAGGTGTTCTCCCTTTGGGCCCCGTCCTGTGCTCCAGGTGTGCTCACAGCTGAACACTGTAAGCAACTCTGCTGAAACTGCAGCACTGCATACAGGATGAGAAATTATTCAGTGGGAAGAAGACTGTCAGAATTTGGCCTTTAGGATAGAAAATTCATTTTCTGAGGGTATTACAAACAAGAGAGAGTTAAAAGATGAAAAACTGCTTCTACATAGAAAAATAATACTGTTTCAATTTAAGCCTTGGTTTAGTAAGCTTTCTTGGAAAGAAACTTGTTCCTGAGGGCATTTTATCTATTTTTCTCTCTCTCTTTGGGTTTTATACTGCTGCCCATCACAGCAGTATCTGAATGCTTTCTATATAGAGATTGATAGCAACTTTGAAGTCCCCAGTGAACTGTGCAATCTTTGACACATCTTTCTTTAGGGGGTGAGAAAATGCCAGGTGGGATTTTTTTTTTTTTAAATTGTATTATGTAATTTTACATTCTAATAGTATTTTTTTTATTGTTTTCGAAGATGATAAATGGGTTTTGTTTTTTTTTTTCTCCTCCTTTTTATGATTTGACTGAGGTTATGGGATACAAGAAGTGCCAGTGTTAAATCCAGAATACATTTACTTATTTTTAAAAATGTGTTTTCCTAATGTCACATCAAGCAGATAAGGCATAAGTCATCAAATATCCAGTGTTACAGAGGTTTTTTTTTTTGTTCAATGTTATCTAAGTTGTTTAAAAAACATTCAAATAATATTTGCACTTTTACAGGTGATGCATACCAGATCGATATCAACTAATATGAATTGTTAGATGCAATCTTTTACCTTTTAAAATTATTCTAGTAAGAGGAAATATTTAAATAAATACTAATAATATAAATAATTAAATTAGTACATACAAATAAATTCTTAAAGCTAGCAGGATTACAGTGAGAGGATTTACTAACTGGCTTAGATATTCAGTTCCAAACCATCTCAGCATTAGTCTTATGTGGCTAATCTATCTATCTATCCAGCTATGTAGTCTGTTTAAACAAGGTACTTGACTCTTCCCAAATAATTTCAAAGAGAAATAAAAATAACATCATTGTTTTCTCTCTTTCTTTCCAGTGTGTCAGAGAAACACCTTGATTAGTTTATATTTAGTTTACATGCGTGGGTGTCTTCCTTGGATGTGAACAGTAAGAAATTTTTGAAGAAACTCAAGTTGTAATAATGAGTTCTGTGGTTAATTCAGAAGATGACTGATCCTTTCGTCATATCTTACTTGTTTTTCTAGAGCAAGCTAGACCTGTCCTAATGCCAACATTTATGAGTGCTTCCAGGGGTGGAACTTCTTCCTAGTGAAGCTAGAAGTGTGTGGTAACTTTTGACAGAAAAATTACTGGTGGTCATTTCACAGCTAGAGAAAATTGAAGGTAAACCACTAATCATTAAGGCATGGATTTGAACCAGGCTGTGCATTTAGTAGACAGTTTTTGGAGAAGAAGAAATTCTGGTTGAGTTCAGGAGAAACGAGGAGAGCAGGAAGGATAGTCTTCCAGTGCAAAGTTTCATTTCCTCGATATACTGATAGCATTTTGTTAGAAGGTGTGCAGTATTAGAAGAGACCTCATCCAGACCATGCTCCCTTCCTCAGAAGTGAAATCAAATGGATTTACAGTACCTCTACCAGACATTTCTCAGAGGCTTGTATTATAAGGAGAAACACGGAATTCCTACCTCATGATGAGAGAGGTGACTGAGGAAGCTGCTGAATCCCTCACCCTTGGTTAGAGGGTTCTGCTATCTACTCGTGTAGGTGTGTTAGTAATTATACAGTGAAATGGAAAAAATAAAGGCAAATTTGTCTGGTTCTTTAATTTTTTCCTTCAAGGAGGGCCTGTTGTCCCCCCACCTGTAAAAGAGTTAATTTTGAATATATGAAGGTGAAGGAGCATTGTCAACTCAGGTGTGACAGGTCCATCTGAAATCTTAATTATTTTTTGATTACCTATTTTTTCCCTAGAGCTGCTATTTTAACTTCCCATGCTCTTCAAAGGTATTAAACATGCCTTATCACGTGAGTTAAGTCAAAGTTTTTAGCCGTGGGTTCAAGAAGTCAGCCTGTATATTTCTTGTTTCAAAAGCTGTGTAGCCTTATCTTATTTTTTACTGTTGAGTGCCCATTAGGTTTGGTGGGAGCTACTGGGTGCATAATATTTTTGGAAATCAGGCCATTGAGATATACTTCGGTTATAAATATCTGTAAGCTAATTAGGCTTTAAAACGATAAAGATTCACAAACGAAACACATCTTCCTTCTCTTTCACTAGTAAAAAGCCCAGGTCAACTTGGATGAGTTCCTCGCTGGCGTGGATGGCGTACCCACGTCTCAGTGCGTTCTTTGAGCAAGTTTCCTTTTTGAGGGCTGTGAGTCAGCAGGGTTTTGAAGTGGATGAGTCATAGACAAACTAGCTGAATGATGGTTACCAAGTGGGTGGGGGAAGCAAGGGTTTTATTCTGGGAAGGTGTAAATGCAGACAGAGGCCAAGTCTGGAGGTGAAGGAGGCCATGGGATGAAAGGCATTAGCTGATAGGAAGCGCTGAACCGGTGTTTGATGCTGGCTGCTCTTTGTGGTTCGCTGCAGCCGTGTGCTTCCTCCTGTCTCTGTTTGATGCCCCTGTGCAAAGTCTGTCCCCGTCTTGGGGAGCAGATGTTCCAAATGAACAGCGTGTAATCCTGACAGATAATAAAGCAACACTAAGTTTGCTGAGAGCCAGCTAGTTTCTATCCAAGAATTAGATTTCTGACCAGAAGAGAAATTGAGCTAGTCTGTGCTTTATCCCTTTCACTTATACAGAGCATAAACCTTTAACATCTCTCTGACTGGGACAGGTAGCATCAACCATGCCTGTGCAGAGCAGATCAGTGTGCCAGCCTCTGAAATCAGAAATAAAAGAGGCATATATTGTGCTGTCTGATGAATCCTCGTGGAGGGCTTAGAAATGAAAATGCAAACAACATGAGAACATCCTGTTCTGGACAATCCCATTTACTGGTTGATAGAAGACCAGAATGCCACTCCAGAGCATCCCTTTATGTGTTTCTCATGTGCTCCCGCAACTCCTTAAGTTGTAATGGAATTTGTAATGAGATTTCCCTTAAGGTGTGAGGATTTTCTGTTACACAGTGTTTTGTAGTTCGACAGGAAACCAGAAAATATGACCATATATCATTGCCACTAGAGCTACTGCTGACCACATATCTCTGTATATTAGCAGATGGTGATAAAATTTTTTTTGTGTGACGGAGTGTTCTCTTAGAGTGGAATGGCAGAATAGCTGTCAGTCAGAGAGCTTTGGAAGGAACTGGAGAACAGTGGTTTAACAATCCGCTTGCAACCCTGGCTCTCTTTTCCCTTCTTCCCACTATGTTCATACAGAGTAGAGAGAGTAAATACTTCAATTGATAGAATCCTGGAGTGCTCAGATGCTGAAGGAAGAGACTGTGGTCACCAGATTCCAGCTGTCCTGTTTCCTCTCCCAAATGAAAAAGTTTTTTATCAGGATAGCATGTATAAATACTTCCCAGTGCAAGCTCAACTCATTCGAAAACTATTTTGAGTATAAAGTTTATGTTCTCTTGAGTCTGAATGTAGAAAATGTGAGACAGTGAACTGAAGGGTGAGAGGCAACTGAATATATACTGTATAAGAAATATACAGAGAATTTAGTAGAACAAAGAAAGAGCTAATGGCTGAAAGTTGAAGCCAGTAAAATTCAGGAAATGACACGGTGCATGTTTTGAAGGGCAATGGGAACATAGTGCTGTGGGATGCAGCAGATTCCCCTATCACTGGAAGTCTTTAAACTACATTGGGTCTTTCTCATTCATCCTTGCTGTGTTCAGTCCAGGGGTTTCTGGGTGATATTTAATGATGCCTGTTGTGCAGAAGGTCAAACTAGACCATCGTAATGTTCCTCCTGGCCCTAAATTGAGGGTCTATGAGCTGTGGCTGCTTGTATCGTTTGAGGAACAAATTCAGTTGCCAGCGGTAATGGAGGATATGCAGAGCCAAATCTCAGATATAATCCAAGTGCTGGGAAGAGTGGATGTGCATGCAAGAAACACCTGGCTTCCCTAACTTCTGTGTTACATCTATTTAGATTTCCTTTGAGTCATACTCGTTTATCTTCACTCTGCCTCTCACTTGAGCCATTGCATTTCAGGGATTCTTGATGGCATTAATCACAGGCTGAAATGGTAAAAGGAGGGAGGATTCAGGACAGATTAATGAAGAGAACAATATGTAGGAAGGCATGACTTTAAGTGCCCCCAACTTTGGGGCCTTACAGCGTTTCTGACTCTTTGATATATAAATTACAACAATTTAGATTCCCTCATGCACCAATAGAGTGGGTAGAACAAGTTCTAAGGGAATCTGAGTGAGCATAAGTGGGTATAAATTACATTACCTTACAGATTGCCTCTGAATTTGGCCCAGGTTCTTTCCTTTATTTTCATTATGTCAACTTTGTGCATTGGCATTATAGTCTTTTCAGCAACTGGCCTGACAGCTAATGAGTTCTTTCTACCAACAGTAAATCAACCGAGACAGACAATGCTGCTCCGTGTAAATACCTCTCTTTATGTTCAGAGTATTCAGAATCCCATTAAATTTAGAATAGTGTGCTAGTAGAAATGCGTGTGAAGAAGTACTGTAAAAAGTTCTAATTATTCATAAGCCACCTGGTTTCCTCTTTGCTCCCCAGCTAACCATGTTCTGAGGCTGGGGGAAAATTAGAAGAGGACTAGGCAGCACGATAATGCAGAAATACAAACTTCTGTGTTGAAAACAATTAAGTCCAAATGGTTTTAGGAAGTTTTCTTGATTTATGGTTGTTTGTACTCCCTGAAATTCCTGCAACAAACAAGGTTAAAAGAAAAAGTCAAGAAATGAACTAGTAACATTTCCATTCTTGGAGAGCTGAAACAAAGGATACTTTAACTGTAGTTCATTAGAGAATAGAATGGATTTTTTCCTTCTATTATTGAATAGACAAAAAATTGTATTTGTATGTTAATTAAGTTACAGTAGAATTTGCTTTAGGAATAAGTTACATGCTATGCAACTTATTTCATCTCTCAGTTAAGAGTATATTGCTAAAAGGCTAAACTCTATTCCAGATTGCAGAACTGATAAATGTTTCTGTGCCACTTCGTTATGTTTCAGAGAATTCTTTTCTTTTTCGATGTCAGCACTTAAGCATTTAAGAAGCTGTGGGGTAGGTAGAGCAAGGAATTCCTGACTGGTTTCTTCTTTTGCCATTTACCTTGCTGTATTAACTGAAGAAAAACTCACTGTTCTGTCTTCCTTTTCTGATTTAAGGTTGGCAAGAAGGACTATAGGATCTTATGAAAGATGTTCACAGATACAGTTTATATATATATATGTATTTAATATTCTCAGGTGGTGGGAGCTATATAAATGCAAACTACGCATATTATTTCCTATCATATAAGATTTTCAATTGTGCTTCTCCTCCAGAATCCCTGTGTTCTCTTGAATGATGAAATTGCAAATGTTCCATGAATGACAGTGCAATTTATTATCATCTTTCATTCAGAGCATTACAAAATGATTTGCCGATGCAGGTGTTGCTAATGATTTTCAGCCACCCTCCTTAAAGACTGGAGAACATAATTGTCCCTGTTTCTATAACAAGGATGAAACTCCCTAGCTAAAATGAAAAGGCCAGTTTGGAAGGTGAGTTTGTGTTCCCCATGACATCTTCTTGGGGCTCTTTTATACTTTCTTCTACTTTTCCTGTTATTTTTGCTTAGTGGAATCCATTGGCTGCATGGGAAGAAGATTTTTTTTTGTTAATGTACAGAAGAATGCTTTAGATGAAAAGGAGAGGGTAAGGGAGAAAAACAAATGTTGCTTGACAAGCCTAAAAAAGTATGTTGCAATATTTAACTGTGGATATCATGGCTCTTTCTTTGTTATCTAAAGACTCTTCAACCTCTGTTTATTCCTAAAATGTACTTCATCAGCTTCACCTGCAATATCATACAGATTGTTTCTGATTTTAGTTCCAGAAAGTCCTTTGTTAATAGGACGCATTATATATGACTTTTATTGTGGAAGTTTTGAAGGGGATGTGTGGGGAAACATTTCTGGCTGTATGTCATACAGTCCTTTGTTAAGCTTCTTCGTGAGGAAATCACTGAGAGATCAAAGGTGTAAATGGAGACATACTAAAGGCACTAAATATTTGAGAATGCACAAGTCTATAGACTTGACCTCTTGTTGATGAGGAAACTGGATCCAAGATCCTGGTGATAGGAATGACTCTATCAGTAGAAGAAGGACAAGATTCCTTTTCTCTGAAGGACTGAGCACATGTAGTTGGTCCTGGTTGCATAGAGATGCAGAGATTCAGCCTTCTTTCCCTGCAGCCTCAAATGGAGAAAGTACTGCAAATCATTAGCTGCAAATTAAAGCTTTTTTTCCTGTAGGGAAGATCCCTTGGGGGGAGGTTGGTGCAGTCACATCAGCTCTCTCTTGAGGCATACCCTCTTAGGCATTTCTGTATAAAGGGATGCAATTTGAAGCCACATGCCAGTGAGAGTAAGTCAAGTGGCATGGCTCATGCGGCCAACGTCAAAGGTATTTTAGCACAGATGAGGCTATGATATTTTTGTTGTTATTGTCTTCTAAAGTGAAGCTGTACATACTTTGCTTGTGGCAGCTCTCTGAAGGTTCAGTGGCTCACTTTTTATTTGATTTTGATTAAAATCGATGTTTCTGCCAGCCTTAGTGATCTCATGAGTGAGATACCTGAGTTTGATGCCTGGTTTTGATTTTTGACTGTTGTATGGTGAAGGGAATCCCTGCCTCCCTCTAGAAGGAAGGCAGAGCTTCAGATCTCTGTGCAGAAACCCCGTTAGGGGTGGGGAGGTTTGATGGACTCCGCAGGAGGGGTCTTTACCACTAATTAGCTGCAGATACACACCATGTAGGCATTCCCAGCAGCCTAAGCTTCCCAAACACAGAACAGGCAGGAGTCGGTGCAAGTCTCCCATCCCTCTCTGATAATCCTATTTAATGTTAATAGGGAAAGATCACATCTTGGGGAGAATAGAGTACTCTGTCCTAGGTTTACATAGACCTTTGTGTTTCTCCAGGGGCTGAGAACAACGGGTAGTCCTTTTTTGGCGTAGCAGAGATGAAGATGGCAGGTTGTAAAGTTCTTGTGAAATTAGGCTGGGCTCTGTACAGCACATTGTTGCAAAAGTGTGTTCTCTATTAAGAAAGCTGAGCCGGGCTTACTGGGTTAGATAAACTATCCAAGGGTTGGTGAAGTAATTAGTAAATGTGCACTTTCAGACCAACTAATTTGTTTAATTTTGAACAGGCGATGTTTATAGATATTTAAATCATCTTAAGAAGTGGCTGTCCAGAGGCATGGCAGGATCATGATCGATGCAGTGCTGCAGACAAGCAGACCTGTTCCCTCCCTTTGCTGCAGCACCACTGAGCTCTGTAGAGGACAAGCGCAGCCCTACCATGCTGCTGTTTCATGGTTATTTAATTCGGTCCTAGTGGTAGGAGGTAATTCTGTCCTTGCTGGAAGCTTCTCCTTCCCTGGTGGAGACATTTGCTTTTGTGTGGCTACCAGGTGAATCAGGCTAGGGAACAGATATGGCTGAAAGCTAAGGTATTCTGGTTTCTGTCATCTTTTTTTTTTCTCTCTCTCTTTTTTTTTTTTTTCCCCTTTCTCCTTGGGCTCTCTGAGCCAGCTCAGCACATGGCCAAACAAGCACTAGTACTGGCATCCAAGAGGGAGTACAAATACCCAGCCAAGGGAGGTATCAAGGGCATAGACAACTTGCACTTCGGGCAACTTAAATTGGTAACAAAACTGCAACCTGAGTTTACATGACTGTTTGTGTAAATTGAATAGTTTGCTGACTTCTGGCAGGAGTTGTGTTTGGGTTCTCCAGGGTCCAGGCACAAAAATGTCAGAAGCTTCACTATAGTGACTGAGTCTTTCAGCTTCCTGTGCAGTTCTTTGCCAAATTAAATAGAGCCAGAAATCTCAGCACCAGCAGCTGTAGGGAGTTAATCCCACCCAGATCCAGATTAGCCATGGCACATTCTTGTAACCATAGGCACGACAGTTTAGTGTAGACAGCTGTTCTGGTAAACCGATCTGGGAATCCTGCCCTCATAGGAATGTTTGATGTGTACTGGTCACAGAAGTTTCAAAAGTTATGGTAAGGCAAATTGGTAGCCTGGATAACAGTTGCATGTTTTTGTCAGTGTTGTGATGGCAATACTACATGAGTATCAAAAATGACATGAATGATTTTACTTTAGAAGTAGAATGAATTTCTCTCTCTACCTGAATTCTAAAGGTACAATTATTTAGTGCAACAGGTACTGATCTCCTGTGTTGTTAGGCCGATGCCTATTTACTTATCTAATAGAGACTTGATACAGAGAGACAACAGGTGTAGAGATGGACAGCCTGCTTCCCACCCTGAGCAATATTCTTTTTTCAAAGAGGATTTTCTTCCCTGCTGGTTTTGCTCTTGTGGCCTGTGTTGGCATCGTTGTTGATGATACTGGCTGAATATTTTGTAGAACGGAAGGACAGGGATACTTGAAAAATAGGATAATGTGTTTGTAGACAAGGACAACTTTTGACTGGGGGAATGGCAGTAAAACTTTTAAAATGGTTTGGAGCCATAATGATGGGTCATCTTGGTTAGCTGCATTGCTTGAGCACCAGACTTTGAATCTCAGAGTTGGGGATTTGATCACAGTTTAAGGAAAAAAAAAGCAAATTTGCCATAGAGTATTGGGATGCTAAAACTTCACCTGGGTTCCAAATGAGAATTGATAATTTCATTGCCTAGAAATCACTGAGCAATAGCCTCCAAAAGACTGTGCATGAAGTGCCAAACATTCAGATTGTTAAAGGCTGGGAGTATGGTCAAGGGTAGTTATCTGTATGTTTCCTCTGATCCTGTGCTCTCCTTTTGCCATCTACTTCTGGTTTTTGCTGAAGACACGATTTGGGGCTAGATGGAATAATGCTGTGAACTGACATAGCTGTTTTTGCAACTCGAAGGGAGAATAGTTTTAGAAGTAGCAGAGTCCAGTAAGCAGAGTATTGTAACCATAAGCACAAGAGCTTAGTGCAGACAGCTGTTGTGATAAACCAGTCTGGGGATCCTGCCCTAATAGGGGTGTTTGTGTATTGGTCACAGGAGCTCACAGAGAGGTCATGGTGAGCTGGTTTGATAGCTGCCTTGATAGGGTCAGTAGTCTGGAAGGGAACCCATTATCTTCTTGGCTGTGCTGTTAGTGTTCTGTTCAGCTCAGGACAAGTTATTTCAGCTGTTTGACTCGACTCTCCTGTTCTCCTGACACACACCCTTTTTCTGTGTTGCCATTTCAGTTGTCATCTCTGTCAACTGAGGACTTTCTTAGGCCATGTTTGCACGGTCACAAGTGAGACAACGCATTTCAAGGACTTGGCTCTGCACTGCTGCAAGTTCTGCCTCTCAGCAGAATTTCATTGTGGCTGCATATTAAAGCAGGTTAAATTAAACTATCCTGAAGCATTGCCATTAAAATAGATTACACTAACTTTGAAATTATAATAGTTGAGGAGTACGTGTGTCAGGTGAGGTGGTGGAGTGTCCCAAGATGTCTGACCTCAGCAGCTTCCTGTTGTGCAAGTGGGGTCCCCCATGTTCTGCTTGGTGTTTTTGCCCAAAGGAGCTCTCAGTCTGTTTTATTGTTGCTACTCACTACTCTAGTAATAATAATAATAATAATGATAGATCTGAACATCTGAGCAGAATCATTTTGTTATTCAACCTCTGCTGCTCCTTTGATTAAGGAAAGATTTAATGCTTTAATTTGAGACATGTTTTGTTAAAGAATAGAGGGCTTTGATTCGCATGTTTATAAAGGGGTGCACTTCCTGAGCAGAATGGAAAACATTCTTTGGTAGTAAAGGACGTTGAAAGTACAGGCACTCCCTGCAGCTGTTGGATTTGTTCTGGGCTCGTATTTACCAGTACACGTTAACAGAAAAGAAAAATGTTGAGTTATTGTTCCACAAAGAAGGTAAATTATATTCTTTCCCACATTTTTGCTGAGATTGGTGCAAGACCTTAAGCTCCATCTGAGTAACTTCTTGATGTTAGGACACCTTAGTGGCAGAATTTCTTTCTTGTTTATTTGTTTGGGTTTTTTGGTTTTTGTTTTTCTTTAAATTTTTGTTACTTTGTATTCATTCCTTTCCTTCATATTTTTTCAAGTGACTGGATCTAATGTCAGCAATTATTTTAGAATGATGTTTGCAAATAATGTGCAACTTATATGAAATTAAATGTTACTGTATTAGATAATTTGAATTGCAAATATAAAACTCCCAAAACAAACACCAGCAAACTCCCTTGATGATTTGACTTTCTGGTCTTTTTGAAATACTGGTGACTGATTCTGATAGCAAAGATAGATATTTTTCTCCTTTTTTTTTTTTTTTTTCTGAGGGAATAAAAGTTAAATAAATGTTCTTTCTCTACTCTATTCTACAGTAGAGAAAGAACATTTATTATGTGAACTATTGGTCTTCTAGCTACAGTTTGGCGTTATGATTTTATCAGCACTATACAGTGGCACTAATATGACCCAGAGCCTAAACTTGCTACTGTCACTGTAACATGTGTTTCTTCTAAAACTGTTGTTGTCAGCCAGCTACTGCAAGTCCCAATACCACATTCTAGCATCCTCTCTGAGAACAGCTAGGCTTAGCTTATCATCCTCCTGGCACAGAAAAGGATGTGGTTTTGAGCTCTGTAGGGTGCAATCAGAGCTGAGAAGTGCTGTTCTCCAGAAGCAGTACATAATAAGTACTGAGCTTTAATCTGCTTTCTCTTCAAAACCTACATGAGCATCTCTGGCTTGGCCAGAACTCAAAGATAAGGATTTTCAGGGTTCTTAAAAGTAGGGATGAGATTAGTACAATTCGAAAGACCTGAAGACCATTGTGGCTTGAGCAGAAGGAAAACTTGCGGTTGTTCTCTGAAAGCCTGGCTGTTATTGCCCCTTTTGAGGAGGTGCACCATGTCTGTCCATTTCGCTTGTGCAAGACAAGTCAATGGCTGCAGGCATAACCCTCCTCAAGAGCTTTTGAGAGTCTAGCACTGGCCTCTGCTCCATAAATTGGAAGGCTGTGAATCCTGGCTTGCTCTGTGGAAAATATATTGTGTATTGTAGGCTCTTTGTGGTCTTTTCCCCTTTGCACACCTTCACAGAGCCAGGCACAATCCAGCCCATTATCTGTATGTGAGAGTTTTCACTATTACAGATGTGTAAAAGTTTCTATTAGCAATTCTGATTTGGAAAGGACAATTGGAGGCTGAAAGAATGGCAAATGCAACCTGGATATAACTTTTTGATCCCAGAGCCCAATTAAATTTGTGGTTTTAAAGTGCATGTGACTCCTGAGTTCAGCTCTAATACTAGATTTATATTATTTCCTGGAATGAAAGTCACTGCAGACAATTTCCAGAAGACCATAATAATGATCCAGTGAAAAATGAATCCAGCTTTTGACTTTTTTCCCCCAACAGAAATAAGATAGGGAACCAATTTAGTTTTATATTGGCTATTCTTTTAATGCTTAGTAACTTTCCTACCATCAGTGACTTTTTTCCCCAAGATATCTACTTCATTAGTGCTGCTGTTTCTACACAGTGTTGGTGTGCATTTGTCTTGACATGGCTAGTGCTATAGTACTACCACATATTTGGGAATAAAACCCACAGAATATTAGTTGAAATATATTATCTAATATCCTATTCATAAGCTCACTTATAACGAATAATTAGCCTTCTGTGAGCCATGTGTTCCTTTTTACATCCTGTCAAGGTCCTTTGCCTAAAATGATGCTTCAGCCTGATCAGTTTGGATAAGGGGGAACTTTGGACAGCAGTAATCATGAATGCTCTGTACTTAGCTTGTGTCTGGCTCAAAACAGCCTTCGTGCTTCTGAATTATTATTAGAGACACTTAAGTTTTGTACTAGCAGTACCCTGTCTGTGTCTCATTTTTAGTTATATCACAGGACAGCTTTTGTCTCACAAGGGGACTGTTATCTTAATTCTGCCTCTTCTTGGAGTTTGTGGCCCCTTTTGCTCTTACACATCTCTAGAAAAGAGACCTGAGCTATGTCAAGGATGAAAGCAAGTGTCCTTGCCCTCCTCTTCACTTCCCTCTCTGATCTCTTTGCTATGGAGCTTGGCAGGTTCTGCATGTAGTATGAGGTTTTCTGTTCTGAAAAGTGAGAGCTTTGGGGCAAACCATAAATTATTCTTAGGGAGAAAGAGACTACAAATTCTCTTTTCCAGGGAAGTAAATGAAGGTGTGTGAGAAGTCTTCTATGGAGTTGAACTTTTTTTTTCCCCCCCCTACCTTTGCTGCCTGGCTGGTAATTTTGGGGATGCTGGCTACATTTATCATAACGACATTTTTGTCCAACAAAGCTGTGCTCTGAAAATAAGCAAGAATCAGAAGTGCAAATGTGCTTTCTTATTGTTACCAATGGACTTGCACAGACATGACTGAAGCTGGTTTTTTCAGCTTCCTGAGGTTGGAACACCGCAACCCATTTGAGGTTGGAACACCGCAACCCATTTGACATCCTCCTCTAACTTCAAGTGACTGGGGAACAAATTGAACAAAGCTCCGTCTGGTATGTATCTAGGTAGATTCCAAAAATAGGTGCATCTTCATATTCTCTCTTTAGCTTGAATATGAATGGCAGCCTTTGTTTTCAGCTTTTGGTTGCTACTGTTTGAATGCTTTCCCAGATAAAGCCAGCGTATTTGTGAAGTAGAAGCATATTCATTTTTACTTCTTGGAATTTTTCTTCTACCTGATCTGAGTTCTGTCCAGAGACAGAGCAGAGGGAAACATGCATGGTAATTTAGTTCCTGGATTACCCTGGATTTGCTATAACCACAAACACAAGGGGATAAATGCTGTCAAGAACAAGATTCAGCTCAGATGAATGTTACCTGAAGATGAAAATCACTAAGAAGAAATAGAACTGTTGCTGCTAAATCAAAACAATACATCCTTTTTGAACCCTGTGGGAAAGCTCTTCTTGCACAAAAGATCTTCTGTGAATAAAAAATATATCCATTAATTCCTGTTATCTCTTCCCTGTTTCACATTAGAACATACCTTGGCTATGATGATCATCGTCTTTTATACTTTCTCTGCTGTCTTGACTGAATACAGGATAAGACTCTGTGGTCAGTTTAATCCTCATTTCAGATGCTGAGAGGTGCTTATTTATGTCCAAATAAAAAAGCAAAAACATCCATCCAGCTGAACTTGGTGATTCACCAAGATCTCAGAGCTATGGTTTTTCTGTGAGCAGCTAACTTAACTCAAACTGATGCTGATTTACTGAGTAAACTTCTCTTGGATGATACAGATCTTCCTGTATCTCTCAGCATTGCTTAATAGAGGGAAAATGTAACAGAATGAAGACTTGACCCCCTATACTACCTTTATTTATTTTTTTTCTTTCTCTTTTCCCTTATTTTCACTCTAAGACAGTTTGGTAGTTTGACCACTTTGCATCTTGAAAGACAAGTGCTGTACCTTAAGCCATCTCTGTTGGGTGAAGCATGATTCATGAAACTGGGCTGTGTCTCTTAATCTATTTGTTTTCAGACTCTTGAGAACAACATTGTGCTGTTGGTACTGGTTTTGAGCTGAAGTCCCTATCTGGATAATGTATCCCTGGATGTGGCATACTGGGCTTGCAGAGCTGGTCTGCAGTGCAGTCTGGGACCAGATGAGGAAATGGATACTTGAATGAAATCATTATTATTCTCACAGATGCAGAAAAGTAGACATACAGTAATGGCTTAGACAAAATGTATTGTTTAAAGACCATGTTAAATGGATTCCTTCAGGAGGGCTTGTGTTTTTATGGAGAATGCTGTCCAAGCAAGAAAGATCTGTTCTTCCTTAGTCCAACAGAGTAATTGAAAATGATTTGGAAACTTCAGTCTGCTTCATATATTCCTCTCCAGACCAAATACCTGCAAAAATAAACATTATACTACTTTTTCCATCAAGATAGACATGTTTAGAAGCCCTGTTTCTAATCAGACAATTTTTGAAGCCTAATATTATACTCTGAAATCAGAGCAGTAGTCTTCTCAACTGGTTCACATGTTTTTCCAAAGTAAATGTAAGAGATTTTCTTTCTTCCGTTAAACTTCAAAATGCAGTCCTGTGGAACTTTTAGGATTTCAAGGCAGGGAAATCACTTTGCCTGGAGTCACACAGGCCAAATGGCTGCAGGGTTAGTGATATAGAAATTCACCCTTTGTGCTTCTTTGTCATCAGTCTGTTACCAGTTCTTTAAGTGTGTGTCCCCAGATCTTTTCTGCACATTGGTGTGTATTGAGAGAAAACATATACAACTTGTCTCATTCTCTGTATTTAAATTCTAAGGAATGCATCTGGGAGGAAGAGGTGAAAATTCTTTTTACAAAGGATCTTTTATCACTAGGATCATGATTGATAGGAAGAAATGTGTCTGTATTTACTTTAAAATCCTCTTTCTTTGAAAAAGGTGATGCACAAGCACAACATTGCTAGAAATAAGCAGATCAGGGAGGAGAGTCAGAAAGGTTTCTGTTACTGGGAGGGTGCTCAGCAGTTCATATCTGTAGAATATATATTATAATAATTCTAGAAGTTGCTTATTAGCTTTTCCCCTAATTTGTACTTGAGAACTAGTATGTATTTCTGTGTATAGGAAATGACCTATAGGAAATAAAGTACCATGTCTAAATTTTTAGTAAGCAAATAGTTAACATCCTTTAATTCTGGTTTCATACAAGGTGCTGATTATTTCACTCATTTGCACGTGCACAGACAAAGACAGGCATACATGTATGCATTGCTTGCCAGGTTATCCATTTGTAGAGATGAAAGCTGTGTTTGCAGTCTATGATGTGCCTTTAACCTCTTTATTACCAAGATGTAGTTATAAATAAAGTATCAGATTTCCTCTTTGCTGTGTTATTTCTCGACATGTACACAAGTCTATGCACTAGTTCTGATTTGTAGGTTTTCTTACGTGTAGAAGTGATTTTTGGCATGAGTGTTTCTGTGAAGGGGTCTAATAATGTAATAATAGACTGTTTTGCGTTATTCAGAAGTGTTTGTTTTCAATGTCTGCTTTTGCTGCTCAGAAAGTGGTGGGTATTTGGTGCACTGTGTTTGCATGAGAAGAGTGGTCTCAATGCACTCTCTAAAGGTTTCATTGCATTTGAGACATTGCGTGATACCGAAGAAGTGCCTGGTGCAAACCTCAGTTTTCCTCTCGAGTGCGTGATGCTGTTGCGTAAGCAGAGTAGCACACAAGCACAACTGCCTCTTGCTATGCTGGAGTAGTATTCCAATTTTAGCTTAGCCTTAACTGATCTGAAATCTTCATCCTGTCTTCAGTGCAAGGATACTATATCAACAGGCAGGGCTGAGCAGTGCGAGGAAGCTTGTGTTGCAGTCCCCAGCATGGTTGAATCTCATCATGATGGTTAAGAATTGCCGTGAGAGTAAAAGCTTGAGGCTCAGAAGGCAATGTTTGTAGGCTTACTAAAAAATGATGAGTCATCACTGACCCGGCATCTTGTTTACAAACATCTCATTGTGCTGGTGAGGAAAGCCTTCGTATAATTAGCCATCTCCTTCCTTCCCCTCGCCCATTGGCTGTGATCCTTATGAAATGATATGAGGCTGGACTCTGGGGTTTTTGTTTTCTTCTATTCCCTATGGGATCCCAAAAGAGTATGGTATCTAACTCATATTTGAGCCTCAGTGGAGATTGGCTGTCTGATTCTCATTCCAACATAATATATCATGAACATTAAAACTCCTAAAGTATGCAGTTGTGTGTGCATTTCTGCAAGTACTACAACTCTTGCAAAAGCAAAGCAGAAATTCGCTGAGCTCTAAACAAAATCCTTTCTTCCTTAGGAGGTGCTTCACAGTACAGGTATCATGAACAGGTGGGAACAGGGGATACAGCTTGATATTGCTGATGGTGATGGTCGTAGTGGGTTATGATGCTGGCACTGGGAGCAGCATTCAGACTTGCACAAGAGGAGATGTTTGGGCAGCAGTTTCGTACTGCTCCACAGAATGGGTGCAAGAGTTTGGAAAAGTCTTGATTCTTTTTTGAGCGAAGGCATGGTGGTTACAAATACCCAGGCATTTGCTGAGGGCCTGTGTGCTCGGTTTGGGTGGTAAATTGCATTTGAGCCAAACATAGAAACCCAGCAGTTTCTCTAGAGCTGCCTGTGGAGTGGGATGCCACACAAGTAGCCTCAACAAGCTCTGGTCTTCATTGCTAAGAATGGAACCAGGAACAAATGTTCAATTTTTAGTTTTCTACATACATCTTCTTCTATTAGTAAACACAAATGTAGTCATGGAAATCTGTATGTGTTCCATGTGAAATCTCTGCTTTTATAACCATCTCCTCATAATGTAGAGCAAAGCTAACAAAAAAAGAAGTGGTTTTATGATGCAAACAATGTTTTTCCTATTTAGCTTTCTGAAAGCAAACCTGAAATAGTTGTGCAGCCAGAGTACAATTTGCAAGCAGTATTTGAATAAAGATAATAAAAAGGAATTACAGTTCACTATAAGAACTCAGTTTAGTTGCATCAGTCTTAATGTAGTGTTACATATTCTGCATTTATAAAAGTAAAAGAAATAAAGTGATAGTGACCTTAAAAGCTCAATAATGCAATGTAGACAGCTGCCAGTAGAATCCAGTCTTCATTACAAAAACAACTTTTAGTATTGCAATAGATTATTTTTTTCATTAAGACTTCTCTGTATCTTTATCCCTCTTGGTCCCAAGGACTTACTAAGTTAGTGGTTTTGAAATTCAGGGCATATGAATGATGCAGCTTAACAAATGAGGTATATGTGCAAGAAAAATCATTCCACTGTCACTCTGTTAATTTATGTAAGTAGGTACTGTTCTATACATTTGTTTTGCATTCCTAGTGTTTTACTTTGTTAACCTTTTGGAGCAGAACCGTCTGACTTTAGGTTGAGCAGGGAGCAGGGTTTTGGCTTGGACTTGTCAGTGCTGCTAGGAAAAAAAGCCTTAACAATATGTTTCTGGAGGGAGGGGGAATATCTTAGAGTGTGAGAAGTAATGCAAAGTAGAAGTGTAAACTTACAAGTACCGCGTTTCAGTTCTCATTGGGTATGCATCTCAAATGGTACATGGAAACTAGTGAATAACAGCTAAGAAGAACTTTTATGTACTTTTCCTAAGTGCATTATAAAGGCACAAATATTTTGAATATAGTAAAATATGAGAACATGATTTAATGTATATTTGTAAGAAGTAATCAAGTGGAATTACTCCATGGCTGTTATTAAACAACTGTTAGTATCATTCTTAACTGCCTATCAGTGTGATTTGATCAAGAGTTTCTTAGTGAATGTGCTCATCTGATTAATTAAAGTTGTATATAATATCAAAGTACTTGTAATTTAGGCAGGGAGTTGTTATTTTTATTGGAAACAAAAAGATACAATCCTGTTGATTTGCTAAAGTAAACTTTGATGTTCAGTAATATATATTGTTTCCTATGGGTGAGGGCCAGATCTTCCTTTCCTGAGACTTCCTTGTAGAAATAAAATAATTAAGAGGATGGCATCTCTTCTGTGCTTTCTCACAACAGGAACAGAATTCCTGCCTTACCCTGTTGCAGTCTTTACACTGCCCTCAGAGGGATTTAGATCAGACCCATAAATTTCAGCTCAAGTCCGTAGGCTATTTGAAGGCATTTCTATAGAGTCAGGTTTCTTCCATTCCTATTCTATTCACATGATTCACGATATTTGACTGAGGAAAATGTTCAGCGATACCTTCTGGTAAAATCACTCATCAGGGGGTTGGGTTCTACTTCTCATAATTAGAGAGAACATGGGAGGAAAAGTTGTGAGCGTCAGTGGTGGTACCCAGAGCGAATCTGTTTACACCTTTTCTGTGACTGTGAGAGGTGGTGTTGATTCCAGACACCCTGTCCCAAAGCAGGATCCTTCAGGCCTGTAAAAGGCAGGAATGTTTCTCTCCATCTCTGCCACATCCTTGAAGTTTTGTTTCTGCAAAAGCTCCCAGCTCCATATTAGGCATGACTAAGCTCATCTGGTCAAAGAGCAGGATTGCCAAATATGTTAGTAGAGATTCATTTTCCGTATTTTGGAAGTTCTTTCCTTAACAGGACCTTGTTTTTCCTTCATGTAATTTCCTTGGTGATAAGGAAGTCGTGGTCTGAAAATGAAGCAGTTTGACTATTTGTAACAGGTGCTTTGTTCTGTCTTTTGCTGATATATCCTTTTTCAAGGCAAGTGAGAGAAAAAGATGACTCTGCCATCATATTCATGGTTTTGAAATGGTTCAATAAAAATCTTTCTCAATTCTGTCAGTATATTCTTGACTCCATGTAATATACTGTCTTGAATTAAGAGCTAAATTTTCAAAATTGGAGGTGCCTGACTGTGCTATTCCTCACACTGGACAGTACCTGATCACAAGTGATACCCTGAGCAATGGGTGTGTTGGTACAGTTGGCCAGAGATACCAAGGAGGCGTATAAATAAAGGATTTAATAAATACATTGGTTCATGGTCCAGTTGTCAGTGTCTGGCTTTAATTTTCCTGTAGGAACTGTTCTGCTGTCCTTGTGAAGGGGAGCTAAAGAGATAATGGAGCTAGTGTTTAAAAACTAACTTAAATTGGCTGCTGAGTGAAAGAAATATCCTTATGTTTTTAAGAAAATTTAGGGGAAATATTATCAAAGATTTTAAAGATGACTGCTCATCTTCCTCCTCTCTAGCCCTATCAAACAGTAATTTGGAGAGATTCTGTTTGGAATGAATGGGGGTTACTCCATGGGAATTGGTGGGCTGGATAGGTACCTATGTCTCCTGTAATGCTTCTCCTCTTATTACCTTCAGTTATTCTTTTTGTACCTCTACAACAGTGGGAAAAGATTTTACTTACAATAAAGTAGGGCTCTTTCTTTAACTCTTCACTTCCACTGATACTTCGTCACTGATTCTTTTATTTCTAACGATCAGTGATGATGTTGTGCAGTGCTTTGAGAGCATTTTGTGAGGGCTGCCTTAAAACACAGGTTGGTGCTGTTCAGAAGTGCTGTGGACACGTGTGGTTTGGGTTATACATCACATAACTGAAATTATAATGAGGATTGACCATGGATTAATGAAGGCGTCTGCGGTCTCTTGTAATCTGTGAATTTGTCTAATTGGTGTTGCAAACATCTTGTGATGAGTCTACAGCACAGTTTAGTGAAATATTAATAGCTCTAGGAAAAAAAATTCTTCATCTCTTCTTCCAAATAGCAATCTATTTGGATGTCTCCTGATCGGGGTGGTTTTTTTTAGTTTGTTTTGTGTGGATTTTTTTTAAACCATGAGACTATACAAATACAGGGAACTCTGTTCTCAGCCTTACTGTAAAAGCAGTTTTATTGGATAGGAACATAAAATTCGTGACTGTAGTCAGCTTGGGGAAAGGTTTCAAGACAGTGTATGGATGGTGAGTGTGCAAATCCTGTTTGCAGGATTATAGAAGTTGAATGAGAAACTAAGTCAGTATGGCATGTTGCTTTTTCATTTGTGAGTCTTGAAAAGTCAGACAGCACCAAAATCAGCATTCTTAAACTAATTCTGAAATTCTTTAGATTTGCAGTGAAATAGGCATGGAAAATGTACATGTAGTGACTCACTGGAAGGGGTAGGAGCCCTAGTCCTCCATATTTAAATTTGTTTTGCAACTGTGGGCAATACAAAAGGTGGAGAGACTGAAAGCCTTTTTTTTTTTCTTCTTTTTAATGCCTTTTGATTGGAAATATGAAGTGCCACAATATCTTTTACTTTCCTATAATTGCTCCTTTTACACATTTAACAGGTATGTCCCATCAGATTCGATTTTTCTTTCACATACTGTATACTCTGTTGTAAAATTCCTTTTAGTTTAGGTGTGTTACTGGGACTGCACCAGGGTAAAGGGGAGAAGAACAAACCCAAAAGTGTCCCTGACTGGTATTTCTGAGTTGAAGCCACTTTGCTTGTGGTGATTCCTCTCTTTCCTGGCAAACTGTTCTATTCTTTGAGCTGCTATTCTTAAAATCCCATGATAATGAATATACTGAATGCTGAACTGAAGCTCCAGTTTCCCTTGGCGATGTTTTCCTTCCTGGATGGTGTGTTACCAAAGACTTAAGCAAAGTCTATCTGTGTGCAGGTTGCTTGTCTTGCAGCGTCAAATGGGATCTGGATGGGAGCTGTCAGCATGGGAGCAATGATGCTGTTCAGCCAGTGCCACACAAATAACTGGTGACTGACTTTTTCCCCACATCCAGCCCAGCTAGAAGTTCTCCTCATCCTTCTTGGGTCTCTTCTGGGATGATGAGGGCTTTCTAACACTTATGGAGTCTGAGCATGTCACAACCCAAAGTAAAAGGGATGGAGGTAGGTGGAGGTAGCTTTGCATTGCTTCATCTCAGGCCTCAGGCCAATTGCAGAGTTACTAAACGCCCCTGCTGTGTAGGATTAGCTAGGTCCTCCCTGCATGTGAGTATGAGAGTTCAGCTTGGAATTCTACAGTAACACAGGAATGTCCTTAAATAGTACCACAGTGCCTTGTAAATTTAGGATTTGTTTAGTCTTTCATTGTTCTAAGGAATCTTCAATTATAGCATTGGTTTGTGCATGAATGTATATTATTAAACCAGTTTTTAAAATGCATAATGCTTGGAGAGCGGTGTTTCGCAAAGTTGAAACTTGGCATTATAAATTCATTCTTTTGCATTTTAGTGAAATATGAGGAAAGAGTGCAGTTCTGTCAGAAATTAACTCCTTGTGGTCCTTGTTTTGGCTAAGTAATCATGTGCCCTCCTTTCTTTCTGTGATAACTTAAAGTATTTTCTTGCTTTAAAGATTTTGTTAAAATCCTCAGGATGTCCCTTCCAACCAATCAGTCCATCCCCAAGTCCCTGTACAGGTTCAAGTAAAACCTCCAAACAAATCCACTTTATGCTGAAGTTTGCAGGCACCTCATAAATGCTAAGCCAGAGCCAATATGAAGTCCTCCGTCTCTTGGCATTAATGAGCAGTCATCAAGACCAGGGAAATGAGTGGGAAGAGAAAGAGAAGAAAAAACCCCGAACTACTCTTTGTTCAAACTTATTTAGTACACTTGTGCCTTTTAAACAGTTCTTACTGTAAGCAAATTTTTCATTGAAATTCAAGGTGAATTTTCTAGCTAGTCACATTGGTTTCGGGGATAAAAAAACCCCTAATCTTAGTGGGAAGGAGTCTGATATCCTAAAATGATGAAATGTAAGTACACATTGTGTTCTTTCATTTTGCTTTGAATTTTTGAGACATCAAGGTACATTTGGTTCCTGTTCCCAGGCCTTTATGTACAACGTGAGGGCTGAAAGTGTGTTTTGGGAAGTGAAAGCTGACATTCCTAGAGGATCATTTGTTTGGAGCAGCTAGGGTTTTTAATAAAACATCAAATATGAGAAAATCAGAAGAACTGTCAATGTTGTCATTACCTGAATGCAGTTCAGATCTGCAGTGCTGAAAAGTTGTCATCTGGTGGTTACAAGATGGCCTGTGACACAGAGCAGTTTTCTCAGAGACAGGTGTGCATTAGGTTGATGTAACGAAATTGCTACCTACAGAAAGATAGGCAGAGCTGCACTTCTGTTCCTCACATTAACTTCATCTGTGGTGAGGGCTGGGAGACCATGCTAACTGGGAGGGCAAGAAATACTGTGCGATTACTCTGGAGAGAAAAGAGTCTGCAAGAACTGAGAACAACCCAAGTTCATAATTGTCCTGGATTCTAGCATTGTTATAAATTAAAAACACATTTAAGTGTGGTTTTGCTAGAGTTTCCTTCAGACTTCATTCCCCTCTGAGTCTGTTACATCAGTTCCATCAGAGAATGTAACTCCAGCTTTTTCTTTATTTTTTATTTTGTGTGTGTGTGTGTGCCTTGATTGTAAAACACAAATTTGACCTGCCAGTGTGAGTGCAAAGAAGTTTTGATGTATGCTTGGGCAGAAGGATGTCTAGCACTTGCCTGAGAGTGACTTGACAGAAGAGCTTTTAATTCCTGTGTAAGTATATGGAGACCTGGCACCCGCTTCTGAGGGCAGCTGGGGTCAGTGTTACCACACACATGCTCTCACAGATTGTTCCTTTCCTTGTGGCACGAGAATATTTGCAATCTGTTCAAAACTTACTGATTTCTGGTTTTAATTGTAGAATGTGCACAGGGATGTATGTGCTCCTAAACCCCACTCCTTTTGTAGGTGAAGGCCTCATAGAAGTGTAAGTCATACAAATAATCCCCTTTGGAAATGGCAAGCCAAGTGGGTGAAACATCTCAAATCCCACAGTCAGCCTGCCAGAATCCTGAATTTGAACTCAAAACTCATGAGATGCAGCTTCTATCAGAGAATGGTTCTTTTTTTTCTTGCAGTCATTTGTTTTCAAAGATGTTCCTGTTTAAAATGTCTTGACCATGTACAGATGACCTGTAAGGAGCAGGCAGTAATCAGAAAGCCTTGAGATTCTCAGTTTTCAAAGACCTGTGCAGGGTACATTCTGAATGTGTCTGACTATTTCCTCTGATTTCTGAACCCTCTGTGGCAGATATTTGTCATGGGTTCCCATGAGTGAGAGCAGAGAGGCCACTGGCGAACCTAATGCCCTTTCAATATCTGGTGAAAACATCTAAAGCAAATCAGGAAAATAATGTTTACGTAGCATGGTCATGAAATCATTAGCAAGCTGGCTGGCAAATTAGAATTTTTTAAAAAGGAAAATTTAATTAAGCAATGACATAGTTGTAGTGCAGTTTCATGTCCTCCTCCTAGACAAGCATTCATTATGAGCTTGAGTAAATATTAGATATTTATCACATAAGATGTTAAATATTTAAAATGTTCCTGTAACAGATATTTATTCCCACCTGGTAGGCTGCTGCTCAGTATTGAATTAGAAGGACAAGTTTCTCTTAAGTTGTTTTCTTGTTTGGGTGTCAGCTTGTAATGCACAAGGATTGAACTGGGTGAAAGTAAGGTTTTTTTCTACAGTGATTTTGTGGTTAAGTGCCTACTCCAGGCATTAAGGCTTTTATTTCAAAAGAATGTCATTGCAGCCTGGTCTAGAAGAGTCTGGTCAGTGGCAACCAGCACCTGCAGCTGGTACTGTAGGGTAAAGGCATGGAAATTATTCTGTTGGCTTTCATGGGACATCTCCCATACTGGCAATTGTTATAAGGGTTTTGTTTTGTGGGTTTTTTTTTTTTTTTTTTTGGAAGCAGGATGTTAATCAAGCATGCTGTGAGCTCTCTTTGGCCAAACCTGCCATGGTCTTTTCCATGAGTATTTGTGCATCCCAGCTGCCACATTACATGGCAAGTTTATGTAATACATAAGTACCTAAGTACTTGGGAGTCAGGTGCAGGTTCAGCTCCTGTCTGGAAGCAAATTTTGCTTGGGTAAACCTTCTAATGTTCCAGTGTATTGGTTTTTTCCTCTGCTTATGTTCCATTTTTCCTCTCATTATTTTCTAGTCTCTAGGAAAGAAGCTGAAAGTGGTTCCTATAGTGTAGCCATGAAGAAGTTGGTCCAGGGGAGCTGGAGTCATTGCATTGCTCCTTGATCAGCAGATCTTCATAGAAACTTAGATCTAGATCTGGAGTCTCATGACTACAAGCATGCTTGGAACAGCAAAATACTGTGGAGCCAGAAGGAAATGTATTATTACACCTTGTGTCTGGTTTGTCACTGTGCCACCAGCTGAAAGGGAGTTTGAGGTATGTAGCATAAGGAACAGCTTATGCTGAAACCAGACTGGCAAAGTGGAATCAGTTGTGTTGCACATGATGTTTTCAGCAAAGGTATTCTCGTGTTATTGCCTTGTTATCTTTTTTTTTTTTTTTTTAAATTTCAGAAAAGATACATCAGCTATTTGTAGTTTTGAATCCATTAGGAAGCAGTCAAAACAGTGACAGCTAGGTCAGAAAAACAGATGCATTCCTTCATCGTAATTGCATATGATAATCATATCCATTGTTGTTATTTTAAAGGAAATTATGCTGATTTTATATTAGTCTTTGGTTTGAGTTCTGTACAAGAACCACAGCAGAGTTATCTTTGCTTCGGAATTGACAAAACTGCACCATTTGTCATTCAGTTGTTTAGTAGCAACCCAGGAGATGCAAAGGTGCATAACTATAAATCAGAAACTAATGTTTGCTACTGCCTTTGAAAAAAATTGCTGACATATTAGAGAGACACTAAATGAACCTTACTGATGTTTCATTCTAATTAAATACAAGGTAAATGTTCAGTAATTGCACCTTTCATTAAAATGTGAATGTGTGATTTGCAAGCTTCCCAGCACTGCCCTTTAAAAATCATCAGATAGTATTTTGGCCTGGTGGCATTAAGTCACTATAGCTTAGCGATGTGTTGCTAACTTAATAAGCTGTTGGCATTTGTTTTGGAGAAATTGTCCTTTGTAGGCAAAGTTGTCAGACTGCTTGACTATACAATCTTTCTTCATGTGAAATAATATTATAAGGTTTTTGGTATTGAATTGAAGCTTTACCGTGACCTGTGCTTGGGATCTTTGTGCATGGACTGAAACTGCTTGACAGCAGTAGGATCATTTAGTGACAAACATGCCGATTTCATTACATCCATCTATCTCATTTACATGGTAGATCACCTAATGCTGCTGTGTGCTTAGGCCTGAGCAGCTCCATGTTAGAAAATGGAGCCGTCACCTTGGTTATTTTTTGTGTTGTTGGAATTAATAAATGTTGAACTTCGCTATCAGTACAGCAGGTGAGTTTATGCCTCTTATGAAAGCCTGGCACATGTTGTTCTGTGGAAGAAGATAGGGAAAATTTACATTTTTGCCTGCTTTAAATTAGGATCTGTATTAACAATTTAAGCTATTGTGTTATGAGAGCATTGATTTAATCTTTTCTAATGATTCCTTTTAATGAAATTGTTCAAGGCTCAGTTCACCACAGAGGAGAGGCTGCTCTCTGCATTATTGGAGCCAAGTTTAGGTCACAGATCTTGGCTCTTTTATCATGAGAATCGTTCAATAGAAAACATGGACAGGCCAGAGAACAATTTTCAGCTAATTCTGTGATTGCTTTGAAAGCAGTGGTGAAAAGCACAGGAGTTAATGAGTCTCTCCATTACTTACCCATTCCAACTAAGTCTGAAAGCCAAATAGAAAAAGCCCCTGATTTTCAACTGAAACTATTTTTTTTAACTGTCCTCAAAATAGACCTGTTTCAGCTGGGAAGGAGGCCTCTCTCTAGTAAAAGATCAAATGTTTGAAAGGCTGATTCTGCTTCTTTCTGTTCTCCTGTCTGTCAGTGGCCTTGGAAAAGTCACTTCATCTTATTTCTGTCTTCACATTTGAAAAGATAATATTTTCCCACTTCATTAGGACTGTGACTTTGCAGTGTTTGAGCTGCTTGAGAAAACACAAGTGCAATTAACTACAAAGTATCCCTGAACACAATTAAAATATAATATTTCCTTTTTCTTAATGTGTACTTGCTATATGTTTAAAAATACCAACAAACCCCTATAAAATCCACCAAAAAAACCCCAACCAAAAAAAAGACCCTGTCAAGATCATCTGTTTCTTTATATAATGTATCTGGCATAGTGTCCTTTAAAAAGAAAGGTAGGCAGTCAGAGAAGAATACACAAGTGCAAGAATTATACTGATAAACCAGCATCTAAATCCTTAAGGAAATAATTTTCATCACATTATGCATATGTGGGTACTGAATTGGAAATGTGTTGCTACATACAATATAATTATATATGCAACTTATTTAAATAGAAATATTTTTAAAATAAATATAATTGGTATTTACAACAGCTATAGTAATATGTAATCATGTGTGCTTGAGTACTAATATATAGATAAAATTTAGTAGATAGACTAATAATTGGATTGGTACAATAATATATTTTGTATTCAGGATGCCCTTGAATGGTAGTTCCCACTTCAAAGGTGTTTTTGTAGGTTCCTGCCCTGAAGTATCTTTATTGTGGCATTCAGGTGAAGCCTTTCTTCTAGGGCATCCTTTTTGCATTCCCTAGATAGCACTGATAGAAAGCTAATTTCCTTGTTTTTATGTAAACAAGGAAAGCTGCAATTCAGAATGTTTTGTCTTGCAAAGAAGAGACAAATGATAGTAATAATACCTATCTCTCATATAGCACATCTCAGACCATTTGGTCTAACTAGGAGTCAGGTGCTATCAGGGAATACCAATTCCTGATGTGTAATCCGTGGCCTGAGTCCTGAATGCCTCCTAGATCCTGGAGTACTGCTACACTGTGTCCAGTGATGAGAACAGAGGCACCCAAAACCTGGGGTTTTCATAAAATGGAAAAGACAAGAGAATAATCCAGGATTACAGGCTTTGAGAAACGTGCTTTCAGCAGATGCAATTCATTTTGGAATGCACCTGAGTTGTGATGATGCTACAGATGTGGGTAGAGTTTAAAAGCTTTAGAGCTTAAAGATCCGTTTCTGCCTGGCACAGCTGGATTGTTATCCAGATTTACATTTCCAGCCACAGCGCTGTCAGGAAAAGGAGCAGCAGTGGCTGCTTCAGCTCATGGCTGAGGCACAGGAGCTCAGAGGCTCATCCAGGGGTCCTGTCTTCCCTTCTCTGAGTGTTTTTGCAGTAGCTTAGTGCTTCCTTGTGATTTGTCTTGTCAGAATAGATCTCTTGATCTATTCTGATGAAAAAAGGGTCTCTAAAAAAATTCCTCTGGGAAATACAAGGAAATGTTGGGAAAGCCCCAAAAAGAAGAAACCTGCGTGCTTCACTTTCAGGAATGTACAACTTTTACAGTTGAGTAGGAACGACCAGCGGGGAAAAAATGCCAGGAAGGAGGGAGAGAACTCCTGGACTTGATTTTGTATTGTAACTTTAGCATCACTGATGTGAACGTGGTTTCGAGTCTGCCTGGCCTCCGTAAGTGATGTATGACTTCTGCTGAAGCTGCTCTTCGTTTTTTTTCCTGATGCTTCCAGGCTCTGACTTGCAAAGAGGTCAGCTCTGCAAGGAGAAGCTGACATGATGAGATGCCATTCTTGAAAATCCTTTTCAGTGACAGTAGGTAGGGAGAAAACCCCTTTAGTCAGGGTCACGGTAAACCACTAGGACTCCAGTATATCGGGGTTCATGACTACTAAGTGCCTCTTAGAAATAACTTAAGTTCAGTGTTGTGGAACAAAAAGCTTTGCTGATCTGGATCACCACTCACCTCTCTACCTTAAACTTGGCTTGTTGAAATAAGGCAAAAAGACTACCTAAACTCTGTGGATGATCATACAGTGCCTGGTTTTGCAGTCTGGCTTTTGAATCAGCCTAAAATGTTGGTGCATGAGCCAGGCAAATATAAAGAATAACATATTTTGCAGAATTCACAGGCAAGTCTTCAGTTCTTGATGCATGAACATAAAGAGGAGTTGAATGCCATATACTTGTTTTAATCAGACCTGGTGAACTGTAAGAAATGTTTTACTGCTCTTCAGTTTTTGGTGGAAGCTATTCTAGGTAATAATAGTCGTTTTCCTTATAACAGAGCTTGTCAACCAACACTATACACACATCAAAATATTCTCAAGATAACAGTGGATATAGAATAGAGATAATAATAAAACTCTGTGAGTGTCTGCATAGGAAGTTCTGTGTTAAATACATAAGGAACAGTTTGGTTGAGATTGCTGAAAATTAAGCTAGATATGACCACAGGATTCATACTTACCCTCCCTGTTGGTAATTTAATAATGGTAACGAGACTTGCTTCTAACAGTGTATACCAAAAATAAATTGAATAACCTAGTACTGCAGAAATTGCTGCATTTATATATTTGTATATATATACGTACATATAATTTTTGATTTGTGACTTGTATGGCATAAATCCACAGGTTTCATAATGCTAAATTATCTGAGCAAAAAAAAAAAAAGTCATTAAGGACAAAGAACCTGGCCAGCAATGCTGGAAATAGGGAGGAGAGGGGAACCCCAAACAGTGGAGTTTAAGGAGCAAGCAAAGTTTGCCTGATAATTGCGAAGTACTCTGTCTCAGTAAAAGTTTGCACTGTGGAAATAGAGCTGCCTTGTTAAAAGCCAGTAACTGTAACTCATTCAATTAAGCTCTAACCTGTACACAGATGTGTGGATATGATGGGGAGCGTGAAGTGCAGGAGTCTACAGTGTGAACCTGCACTTGTGTCCTCAGGACAGGACAAACACGGCTGAGCAGAAACCAACTTCAGAGACGTCTTTTTTGAGTGAACTGAGCTGTTTTTTAGGATCTGATTTCTCAGGTTCAATTTTAAGTGAAAAGCTGCTTTCAGGTGCTAGTATGAGGCTGCTTGGGTTTTGCACATGTTGGCTTTGTTTTTTTTTTTTTTGTTTGGTTGGTTTTTTGTTTGTTTTTTTGTTGTTGTTTTGGGGTTTTTTTGTATATTTACATAGAGATTGTGGCATGCAGAGTGACTTGGAGAAAGGTTTTTGAGCTGAAAGGAGCTGAAAATGCATAAGAGATAAAATTTTCTCTATTTTAAGTTCTTTGCTTGGAAATACAAACTTTTGGAACTTTTCTTCTGTATCTGGTGCTGCTTGAGTGGGAAGGGAAACACCTTTATATAACTATATAGATCTTTCTTATCATACATTGCCTTGCTGAGACCCAAATTTCAACTAAAAATATTTTTTTTTACTATTATTACGGCTTTGTAAAATAGCCAGATATTTCAGTTTTCTTTCAGTAGGCAAATATTTAATTCTTCCTGAGAGCATGAAGAGGTAATATATGGGGGAATGAAATGATATCAACATGACTTACATCATCATCAAAGACAAACCTCTTTTTTTTTGTTCAAATCCTGATTTATTTAAACTATCTTGCACTGAATAAACTGTTTAATGATACATACATTTAGTTCCCTTTTTCAATCTCTTATTTGTTGGCTTTCCTTTGCTAGCCTGTGTTATGTTCCCAGCAGCCCTGCTTGCTTATTATACTTTTTTGATGTTCTTCCACCAGCTCTAAAAATCATATAGTTCATCCAAAACAGTAATTAGGAAAGAAAAGTCTGTGATCATGATTACTTGAACATGAAATGTTAAAATTAGAAACAGCATGAAAGTCTTCTGATTCATCATAGCAGGTAGCTTTTTTTCACCTGTTGTTCAGAGGGGAGAGGTGCCCAGCCTGGCTAACTCCAGCATTTGCATGTGAAGGACGTTTCAAAGAAGAAAGCAAGCCTGGCAATTACTGTAGGGGAAAAGAAGGAGGTAATAGAGGCTAGTGAAACCTTGATATGTCAAAATAAAAAGAGAAGAGATCTGTAAGCTGTTGCTGTAATTCATCTGCCATAAAAGAGAGATGCAATGGAAATACATGGTGGGAAAAGAGGTTTGGTGATATAAAAAGCAAGAGTTGTTTTCTTTGAGGGGGATGATCAGCTGAGCAAAGTAGATTTACACAGAGCTGCCTGATTTAAACCAGGACAGGACCTGTCCTTTGAGCTTGTATCTCTGATAGTAAAGGAAAAATTATTTTCCATTCCTGAAAAAAACTCCAAACCAGAAATCTAACTAAATTATGGGGAAAGTGAAAAGACTTTAATATTTTGCTGGCAAATATTTCAGCAATGTGTGTAAACTATGTATAGATTCTTGAGTCATATTTCTTAAATAATTGCTAGGCACAATTTCAGCCTACAAGAATTTATTAAAGATATTATGAAATTGGAGTAGGGATGAATTCTGTACACATCAAGTTGCCAAAATAATGCTTAGACAATTTTACGGTATGCATTTAAATGAAAGTTTACCTCAGAACCTTGCCATAAAGCACAACATACCATCCTTCATAAAATGTTTGTTTGATAATAAGCTTTTAAGAATACATCTTATCAATCTGTTGGATTACACCGGTAATGTTTATGTAGGAAATATGTTCCAATACAGCTCAGACTTTTAGAAGATAGAATTTGTCTGCATGTTACTTTGCCTGGGTAATGCTTTGACTTCATTATTAGCTGGCTGATGATACCGGTGTTCTCAAACTGCTAAACGGATTCAGTGCATTATAAAATGCCTTCCTGTGGGATATTTAAAAAACTTAGATGCAGCCCTGATAATTGTTTCTGTTGTTTGCTCTATGAATGAAAATGGTTATTGCAAATCTGTGTAAAAGTTGTAGAAATCCCTAGAATTTGACCTTATGTACAATTCTTTTCCCCCTTTTAGTTGCCCAGTGCCATTCAGGCACTGTCTTATTTTACATACCAGCATTGTCAAGCATCAGATATTGCTGTTTATATAAATCATCAGAAATTTGGTGACAAATATGAGCTGCCTCTTGCTTTACAAACCCCAAATGCTTGATATTTTCACAAGAGCACTGCCTTCTTAGTGTCTGGCTGTCCTTTCCTCTGTCTGTTATTTACAGTTCTGAAGCAGCTGTAATACATACAGAGCAAGACAATGTACAACAGCAAGTGGAAGCTGTTTTTTAAGCTCGAGGTGGGGCTTCTTGTGTGACTGCAAATGCCATGTTCGGTATGGAAGACTTTTCCAGTGCCTTGAGACCCTCCAAGCTCACCTGCTCCCTGGCAGCCAAGGCAGGCCAGGGCACACCAGCACTCTGCTCCATCAGGAGTGCTATCGTGCTGATCCAGTTGTTACTGATAGCCAAACAGCGGGAATTTCATTGAGGAATGCCTTGCCAGGGCGGATATTGTATACTGAGGCTAGGATATTTGTTAGGACACTTGGGAAGCAGCATTTTTATAACACAACTTTCTTATGATCCAGCATAGAGCCTTTGCAATAGTGCTGTAGCTCTATTTTATGTCTTCCTGTAGGATGGATACATATTTCTCATTTTCACGTAGCTAATTCATGATGGTTCAACTTGCTTTCTTTTTCTTCCTGGCACCTGCCATGCAGCAGCAGTTCTGTGGAGCAGCAGTTCTCTATTCACATCTTCCACTGCCCATGCAGTTCTTGTAAACTTTGCTCTTATTATTGCCCATCTCCCTCTCCATATTCAAATGTCTCAGCCTTTTTAGCCTCTCATGGTAAGGGGCAAGCTGCTTGGCCAAACTTTAGGCAAAAAGCCTGGCTTAAGGCTGTTTTGTTTAAAAATGGCTGTGTAAAATTAGGCATCCCAAGCTCTGGTCCTAAGGGACTCAAATAAGTGGCCTGTTTTTCAAACTGGGGTTTTTCAAACCCCATTAGTTCCTGTGCAATGATTAGAAACTGCTGAATCTTCAGCAATTTTGAAAATTAGGCCAAGGATTTAGTTGCCCGAGGGTGGTATTTTCAAAAGAGTGTGGGTTAGGCCAACACAAAGTGCTTATAAGCACCTTGCTTCAGTGGCATCTTTAAGCGTGTGACTTTACAAAAGCTAATACTTTTGTTAAAAGGATAGTTATTCAGCCTTGTAGAGGGGCAGATGGGATTTATGGAAGCTGAAGCCAGGAAAGGAAAGCGAGGTATGCATACTTTCAGGTGCTGTGCTGTTAGAAATGTTAGCTTTTGAGAAATATTCTGAGAAGACATGGAGAGTGGCCAGTCTGTGAGTTTAATAACATGTTTTTGATCTGTAAATGTTACTGTGCCATGGTTAAAAGGTAACTATATTTTTCTTGTCCAGTAATCACTACTGGTTTAACTGCAGTGTATTTCCTTTCAGAACTGTGTGGTTATAGCAGAAATGAGCTATTGACTGGAATCTTATCATTTATCTAGACTTCTTTTGGTTATTTGAAATGTGCCTGAGAGGTAATAGGTGGCAATTTGCATTCTTTTGTTCTGTGAATTTTACCTGACAGTCCTGTCTACAGGCTCTTTTGTAAGGTTTAAAGGAACACCAGGGATGGGAGGAAAAAAGCTGAGCAAAATCTCGACCTTGCCAGTACATATTTTTGTTGCATTAAAATTCTGCCAATTTAGGAAGGTTTCACTGAAGCAAATGCAGAAACAGGAAGGATCACAGCTCATCACAAAGGAAAAAGGAAAGGATTATTATCTTCCTTTTCTGCTACACTTCCATTTAAACCAATTTCCCCCATGCTACTTTTATGAGAATTAGAATGAAGGACAAAAAATCCTGTGTTCCTGAGATAGGACTTCCAGAGGTTGGGTTTTTTTTCTATGTGCATATGAAAATTCAGTGTGTGTTCTTTAAATTATTTAAAGTGATTGTCTATATGAAGACCTGCCTATAATGGAATATCCTCACATGTAGTTTAGCAATTTAAACAAGTATTGGGTAAAAAGCGTATGGCAACAGGATCTCATTAACGAAACAGATTTGATTTGAAGCCCTGATGCAGCTGTTGACAGCATAATTAAAATGATTAATTTGGAGTAGAAGAAGTACTTTGAACTAATTTGAAAAAATGGTTATGATCTTGACCATACATCTGACCGGTGTTAGGCAGGTACATAGAAATTCTTAAAGGAAAAAAAAAACTCGAAGTCTTTTAGCTGAAGGAGAGAAGGCGTTGTCTCAGATTCCTGGTTTTTTCAGACATCAAACATTTCCTAACCAAAAAAAGAAGGCAAAAAAGTGAAACAAAGCCTGACCTAAACACATAAACAAAAGCAGTTATATAATTTTTTTCCTAAATATCTCGGGATTTCTGCATGTGCCCTTTTATCATGGAGAATCATATTTAAAATCATAATTAAGAGTATAAATATTCTTAACGACTAATTCCATCTATTTCTTTATCTGAAATACAATTGACTACATATTGTTTGTATATATATGTACTTTTACTTTTATATATCTATATATTCGTGTATGTATACATATATATTTAAAAAAAAAATTGTTTCTTTTCCTCTTTCTCTGTCTGGCTCATGGTGGGAATTTCAGTTAATGCCTGGGGCAAAGTGCCCTGCAAGGATGTTTGGAATTCCTTTGCTCCCCATAAAGGAGATCTTTGGAATCTGTAAGAGGGTTAGAAAATACATCGTTGTTCTGTAACAGTTGGCTTAACTTCCGTAAGTTTCTTTTGTTTTCTTGATATAATAAATAAATATGTTTGATATGCTTCAGTTATGTCCTAAAAGGAAGAGCTGGGCTATGTTTTCTAGTATTTAAACAGGCTGAATCAGAATGTCCTCCTCTTAATGTCAGCTATGTCACGTGCTGTATTTTCATGGATGTTGTAACATTTACATTTACGCTTATATATGTAAGCTTTCCCTTTGATTAGACCTCTTATATCTCAGCATTTAATTACTCAGGTCTGTAATATGGGTAATATGAATTGCTCCTCCCCAACTGGGGTTTACAGTTTATGCGGTATTAACCTGCTCAAGCATCTCTTTTCTGACTACTTCACACATTTGTGTAGGTGGGGCTCCGGGGCTGTGAGGTGTAGAGAGAAAATGAAAACTGGCCAGCATTTTTAGCTAGAGAAAGTGCTCAATTTCATAGTCTCCTCGTGTTTGTGTATTAGAAGTGCATGTATGTTAAGAGTAAGTGTTTAAGGTTAGTATGACAGTTTTGTCTGAATTGTGGCGCTTAAGGACTGTTTTATTTCTCTCCTCCGGGCTTCTAGCTTCATAATTGCTTTTGCTTACTTCTTATTATAGTAAAGATCAAACATTTTTATTGTAGGGGGACCAAATGGTTTGCTTTGTAAACACAAAACCACACACACACTTTTCCTGCAAAAGTATTTTTGTCACCGGCACTCGCCCCATCTGCCTGGGCGTCAAGGCAGGACTGGATCATATGTGCAACATCCTTTTCTTTTAAAACGTGCGAAAGAGTTGCCAACGTGAGTGCACGGTGCTGTGGTGCATGCTCCCGGCTTTCCCAGTTCTTCTGCCTGAAATTGAGGCCTAATTTACCACACATGCAAGCAGTTTTCTTTGTTAAAGATTCTGCATCCTAAATCTACAGTGTGATATTGCCTTAGTGATGGTAACACATGGGTTTTCTGAAAGACTAAATACCTGCTTAAAACATGTAAGTTTTATTTCTTTACACATTTAATAAAACCCCCCAAAACCAAAACCCCAACCAACAACCCCAAACCACCCAGATTTCTTGAATAAATGGTGTGCTTTTTTTTTTAATCTTGGACTGACCTTTGGAGTTAAGCCTCTCTGTGGTGTATAAATAAGTGGTGACCAATTACTCTTGGGAAGAAGGAAGTTTGATGAATCACAGGAAATAGTAAATTATGTGGATTCCACGATTCCCAAGGTTGAAACGACGTTTTTTTTTCCTTCCCCCCTTGCACAGGGGCCTTAAAATGTCACTGATTTGATGGGATGGTAGGGTCGGGTTACTTCTGGAGGGCACGGTGGGGGGAGTGAGGAACGGAAAGCAGAAGATTTCACAGTTGTTATCACACCGAGTAGGTTAAATTTGCTCTCCTTTGTTTGCTCCCTGGAGGGTGGAGGAAAACAATCGTGGTGTGCTAAAACTGTTCAAAAGCATACCAGCTATTCGGGGACAGCAAGTGATGAAAGTGGGGCTTTTAAAAAAAAAAAAAAAAAAGGTGTGTGAAGCATGGCTGTGGTGCTGATAACCTATTAAGTATTACTCTGCCGGTCTCCCATGATTTAAAGTTTCAACATATCCATGAAGTGGTAGTAATATAAATAGTTAGGGTGGGGAAGGCTGCAAGTACTAATAGCAAATAGACTCCAGGATGTGAGAGCAAATGGGGAAACAGAGCCTTTCCTGGTCTACTCTGTCTCTTTGCTGCTATTCTCTTGGCTTCCTTGTCAATTAAACTAATTGGTGCTGAAGATATTTCCCTAAAGGAGATCTCGTACTAGGGCTTTTCAGGCAAAATCATTTGCAAGACTTTTAATCTAGTCAGGATATATTAACAGTGTGCAGGGGTTTTTATGCGTGAAGGGAATGCTTTGAAATTGTTATATTGTTCATGATCCATATAGCTAGACAAAACACTCTGTACTTAATGTCTCCAGAAAATGAAAGTTAATTTATACAGTGTAGCAACATACTTTGTTGTGGAGCCACATTAATATAATATCGTTTGAGTCGCAGGAATTTTTACTATTTGATTCAGTCTTTTTCATAACAAAAGTAACTTTCCAATGCAAAAGGAAGATTTTCCTTCCCATTTCTTTCCCATCTTTTTTTCAATTTGCTGTCTTCACATTTACATCAGGAGGTCCGAGACCTGTATTTTACTTGAATGCCTAATATCTGCGTTGTGCCACTAAAGGTTTTCATTCTCTCTACAATTCTCTCTTTCATTCACTCTGCAATAGAATTTATTTGTAGTGTGCATTAATAAAATGCGTTGGAAAGAGTGTACAAGAATGATACTGAAAAGTGGTGTATCTATCTGGAATTTAGCACAACTTTGGTAGGATTAATTAAAAATAAAACAACCAAAACTCAAACCTTTAAATTACAAGCAGGTAATTTTTTTTATGAACTTTTGGGAGGTCTGATTTGGTCACAGAACTTCACTGTTTGTGTATGCTCAAATGTATAAATTCATATTTTCTAATAAGAGCATTAGCTTGCAAATGACAGTGTTTGCCAGAGGTAAACTCTGTTCAGAAAGGCCCCTGTGCCTACGACAGTCTCTCACTGTGATCAGAAAGCTGTAGGATGAATACTATTTCTTCATTTTAAGTCCTTCTTGCTCTTAGTGTGTATTCCTTAGTCCCAAGGATGTGTGTGATGCTTTGTAAAGCAGCGAGATGGAGTCCCTATTCCATGGAGCGTAGGGTGGCTGTGCTCATGCAAAGCTGTTGTGAGTTTGCTGTCAGGTTTACCCATGTGAAGAGCTCCAGTAAAGGCTTTTAGCATTGACCACTTGGTTGGAGCCTGGATAAGTGGGCTTAGTCACTGCATGAGTGGTGGTGTGGGAGTATTGCAGCTTTCCACAGGGTGAATGATGGGAACAAGTGTGGTGCTTACAGTAGCCTTAAAACTGTTCTCAGTTCAGGCATCCTTGGTGCGTCTTCCGCAGGTGAGCTGCAAGGCTTTCGTGCTGCCACAGCTCTGGGATGCAGTGGAAAGGAGCTGATGTGGAGATTGGTATCTTGGTCTGAAATGTGAAAAACATCACGGCTGTAACTTGATCGCAGGACCTTGATTTCAGACTCTTTGGATGTGGCTCTTGGGGGAAGACTGCAATTCCCACCTGGATGACTTCCCAAGAGCACTGAAGTGGTGGCCTGACAAAACAGTACTTTTCTTTTTAGATGTGGTACTTAGGTTCCCCCTGATTGGGGCACACTGAAACTGCTCTATCCTGGGCACTCACCCATTGCAAGTTACCTGCCAGCAACTTGAGCAGTTGAATTCCAGGAAGTAAGAGATACGTAGGATTGCCATAATTACCCACTGGCTTTTCAGCAGCTCATTTGTACTTGAGTGCTACCGCCATTTTGGGACATCCATCCCAAGCCATGTAGGAAGTGACCCAAAGGAGAGCTGGAGGACCAGAGCAAGGTGTGGGATACATTACCTGTGGAGCTGGATGTATACAGGACTTTCTAGTCTGTCAATGAATTGGAAAGTTGGCTGAAAACTTGATTTGCGTTGAACCAAATAAATCTAAAACCTTCCATGTTAGTTAATGATATTTTGTCCTTTAAGGTAAGAGTGTTTAGATCAAAAAACCTCATCTTTTTCTGCTTGAAACATCCTGTCTGTTGCTCACTTCTGAGTTTGTTTGGAGTTTTAATATTTAAACGTCAACTTCAAATGATTTAGTGAAAAATGTGGAAAAAAACCTTACTATTTTTATAGATCAAATTTCTCAGTTAATATAGCAGCTGAAACCTTCCTTTCACTGAGACTATTATCTGAGTTTGAACCATGGATAGGTTCTGTTCGTATTTCAAAACACAAAATAAAATTTGCAGTGTATTTAGTATTGATTTCCTCCCCTTTCCCTGATCTAGCTGGAAGTGTTATGTGCTTATTTTTATTTGGACTTGCAGGTACATGATTAGCTTTCTAGAAACTGTGGCTCAATCCAAGGTCAGTTCAGTTTTCAGGCTTGCTGGGGCTCTCAGTGAACATTTAAACCAATTTTCACTGTGACTGACCACTTGGAGAGACTTGCAGGCAAAGGTGGGCAGGAAGCTACAGAATACCTCTTCTTCCAGACTTATTTACCCCTCAAGTATCTACCAACTTCAATGAGACCCTTTATGTAAATATTTCTGAGGTGCAGGGTGAGTTTTCAGTTGAGAGAGAGGAAGAGCATCCAGTGTAGTCACTAACGCATTTTTTTGGGATAGTCCCATGCAAAGGACATGACCACAGTGTGGTTTCCAGGTGCTTTCTAAGTTGAATGTGGGCCCTGGTTTCTGGGTTTCCCATGCCCAAAACAACATGTTTTCCTTCTCTTTCCAATCTCTAGATTGATTGGGTTTAATATAATTAAATATAAATTAATTCAAGAAGGGCTGGCTCTTTAACTGCACAGATCAGGCACTTACTATGGCACACACATCGGAATGACTTCTTTTGAATCCTTCCATGTGTCTGATGTGTATGGAAAAGAGCTTTATTCCAGGATGGAATGTCTAGTTAGTGACTGAGAGGGAAAGGATCTGGTGGAGGCAAGGCCTGAATTACATTTTCGTACTAAACCCCCTCAAAGTACAGCTGTGTACTAGCAATGCTTCTTTTCTTAAATTGTGAATAGAAGAAATATCTGTAAAATGGTAGGGGAATAGAGAGGATCTGGAGACAGAGAGGCCAACAGCTGAGCACAGATGCCTCCGAACCACTGCCCTGTGATGGGTCAGTGACCGAGGTGCAGAGCTGGAAGTGCATGCAGAGAGCTCTGAGTTGGGCTGGAGTTTTTGATGCTGTTGGGTACAAGCAGCTCTCAAATGCCCTCCATACAGTGATCATCTGCTCCTTGTGAAGACCAGTTTTGCTGGCCATGAACGAGCAGCACCCACTGGTACTATTTATGAACTTTCAGGCCAGGCAACATGGTTTTAGTGAAGACTGTTCTTTAATAGTCTGGGTTTTTTTGAAATATAAGATTTTTACCCTGTAAAGAAACAAGATCAATTGTAGGAAGGGAAGTGCACGTATATATGAGTGAGGAAACTTCTCCTTTTGTTTCCCAGAAAAGCATTAGCTGAAAATACTTTCCTCTGTTTCTTCATCTCTAGAAGCTGTTGTCTCATGAAATCTGAGGTTTCAGAAACCTCCCAGTAGAATGAGAGTTGGCAAAGAAATTCCCTTTTATTGTATCATCTTCTTGTAATGGGAAAAAGTCTGGTTGCCAGCAGACAATTTCTTGGTGTCATTTATTCTAATCAAAATGTTCTATCATTGAGTTGCTTTCACAAGTAGTCTCATTTGGCTCTCTTTCTCCTCTTGGAGTAATGACAGCATCCGTTCATTCCCAAATGACACCCAGAAGTCCCCTGCTATTGAGAGTCAGACAGCAGTGTGATGCCTGTGACTTTCACGCAATCTGATAAGTATTCATAACTCTCAGGTTGTTTCTGCTTAGCTGGCGCGTATGAAAAGTGGCCACTTACAGCAGTGAACTGACAAAATGTCTTTGTAACTAGAATCTCACAGTCAGTTTCTGGGAGGGGGGAGGAAATAGTGAATGTTCTTGTCAAATGGTTTAACATGATCTCTACTTCTGGGCATGCCTCGTAAAACAGAAGTCATGCGGTGAAGGGGAAGAGAGCACTTTTGATGTATGTATTATCTACTCTTCTGCCATGGGGTGAGAAACGCTTGAGCCAGCTTGTCTGTTTATCCAGCTAAAGAGCAAATCAAGGTTACCCATAATTAGAGATGGTTGAAGAAGAGGGTGTTCAGATCTGAGTCTGGATTACAGGCAAGCTGCAGTTCGTGTTTGAGGCTGAATGATCTTGTCTGGCTTCAAGGGCACTGACACTGGAGATAGGCAATTTTCAGGAGTATCTTGACCTCAAATGGCAAAAACACACCGCGTGTTGTTTATAACTTCCTTATGAGAAGAAGAGAAATTTTTGACTTAAGAGTTAGGCCCTGGTAGAAACTCTAGAGAATTTCATGCTCCTGCTCTCCCTGTGAAACTCGTATTTAATATTCAGTGCCATGATACGTGCGTTCCAAGGAAGCAATGAAGTGCTCTTTATGAAAAGGAGCAGAGAGCTGTGGCACCAACCCTGATCTTTTGTTACCTGTGGGAAGATCTTGCGGAAAAAAAATTATGTGGCTTAACTGCAGCTCTGTTTTGTGCCACCGGCTCTCTTCATTCTCTGCTACTGGAAGATTTATGGGAAGTGTGGGAATGTTTCCTCTCAATTCTCGCCTCCCCAAAGAACTAGGATTTCATCAGTAAGGAAAGCTGATATAACGATCTTTTTTATACATGTGTGTATCAGATTGCTACTAGATTTCCAAAAATCTAATGCTGGGATCATTAGTTATGTTTGTGAGCTACCCACATCACAGTAATAGGACAGCATATTTGTCAGGAACGTGCTGTTTAGGTCTCGAGAGAAAAGGAGAAGAACATGAAGACTTCCTGCCTCTCCCTACCTCCCTCCCCTGCCCCCCTGCTGCAGTTATTTGAATGATTACATCTTCACATCTAAATATGTGAGCATGGTCTTGGAATGCTAAAAGTGGATTCTTTTCAGGTTTATAGATTAATCTAACAAAGAGGGGTTAACAGTCAAATAGATTTGATGGTATCTATCTAATTGCCTTTTTACATAATTTATACTTTGCTAGCTATAAAAAGATGCTTTGGAAATGATTCGGAAAGTCCTTCAGGAATAGTCCCAATCTCTGCAGCCTTATTAAATGCATACAGGCATGTCTCCCAGTGAGAATCTCAAGCTGTGAAAGTCATTAGAATAATAAATTAAACTTCTATGTATACAGGCATTTTAAACTTCAGGTGAAAATTCCTTATATGCCATGTTCTGATTTTCAAGTCAAGGGCTAAAGAAACGGGACTTTGGAAATGATTGGTGATCTTCTGCAGTGTTTTACATGCATAACAGTCACTGGGCTGTGCTGGCTCCTGAAACACACTGCAAAACTTGACATATTAATTCTTTGAAAGGTTCTTTTCCTTTCTTGATTTCTAGGCTGCTAAAATCTAATTAAGCTGGTTTAGACTATGTAATGGTGGAAACTACACTGCTAATAACATAGTGCATGTTGCTATTTTGGATTGGTTCCTGTAAACACTTTCTATTAATATTTTAGTCAATATTATATTGTAAAATGGACTCATTGAATACATTGTGTAATCAGGATGACAAATGAACTTCATCAGGTTTTGCAGCTGGAGCAACATGGCTTAGAAGAATAACTCCATGAATCCAAAAGTCAGGGGGCCAATGGAAACACTTCCTTCATGGAAAAGTCTGTAAGAGTAGTGTCTGCACAAATCTGCAGAGTCAACTCTATAAGAAAGGCTAACATTGCCTTTTAGTATCAATTTTTTGTTTCCCAAAACCACCTTGCTTGCGTTAAATTGCTTCATTTGATGAGCGTGTGTGCTTGGATGTTTCAAGGTACTTATCAGCCAGCTAGTGAAGTGGGCCAGAACCAAAGAATGTACTTCATGTTCTGTCAAAAACTGTCTCTTGAACCACTAGAATTACCTACTTGACCTGAAACATTTTACCTTTAGCTGTTCTGCGCTACTTAATGCATGTCAGAGTACTCACCAATGCCATGCATGTGAACAAAAGGGAGGAGCAAAATATATGTGAAGGGAAACAAATACCTGAAAATAGGAGACTTGTAGAGAGGTTTGCAAGGGGGCTGTAATCTTTATTTTCCAGTTAAGAACTTTGTATATACCATGACTAATTGATGTAGAATATTCCCTTGTAAATTTCACTAAAATTACTTTGACTTCACGAGAGAGAAAAACGTATTTGTATTTAGGCAAATGTTGCAATTTCTTCCATTTCCAAAATTCTGAATTTGTTCAGAATGGGGGACTTAAGTTAATGAAATTGATTGTTATGAGCTGAAAGATGCTGCTTAAAAGCTAGGGAGTAGAAACTAGAGTTTCTTGCTTGATTGTGGGGGGCTTTTTTTAAATGTCTGGAGGTTATGATTATGGAGGATGCGGGATCCTCTAATTAGAATTTTGGTTCTTAGTTGATACCTTAGGCTGTGATTGCCTAATAAAGTCAGAAAGTCTGACAAAAAAAAATTAGGAAAGGATTTTTAACAGAAATTAAATTTGTCTTATTGGCTTCAACCATAGCCAGAATTATATTTTTACACTGTAAGTGTGGCCTCTCACCACACTTGGGTTGGGGAACTTAATCAAGAACAGTTTCTTTTCTCTTATAGAAACTGCAGAAACCATTAGAAACAAATCAATATGCAGGACAGTTTTAAGAGGAAAAAAAATTCAAATACTGTCCAAATAATAACACTGAATCCAACTCCTGCTCATGCTGCCTCAAAGTAGTCTGTGGCAACAGCTGCTGCTCAAACAGCTAAAAACATTGAAGCATCTATTTCAATATAAATAAAAATAGACCTAAAAATGCTTAGTCTGAACCTAGTTCAGAAACTAATCCAAAATAAGTGTATTCTGGGAATTGGCTGTATTCAACAACTGGTCATTTTTAGCATTTCATCAAGCAATAGCATGAAAGAAATATCTACTATATAAGTACTGAAGAACCTAGTCAATCACAGGGCAGAAGTGGACAGAACAAATGGTAACAAGAGGTAATGTTTCCTTCTACTTTGGTGGACTCTCAATTCATCATATGGTGACTGTTTGCCCGGATTCCTGCACTCATTTTCACCTGGGTGAGTAATAGCAATAATGTCCTTATCCTGCATTTGTTCTCCCTGGCATAGATCTTTCAGGATTTATATATGTAGCCTTTTTTCACATTTTCCTCAAATCTGGATGAAAACCAGGCTCCATGGCACATTTTTCTTCCACAAAGTTGTAGGGAAACATCCCTCTTGCAAGATACCTTCCAAGAACTATAGAGACCACTTGTACATTGCCTGAATTCCAGATGCGTACAAATCCAGCTTCTCAGGTTTTCAAGGTGTAAGGGAAAATGCCTCCTCCTTTTTTTCCCTGTTCCTATGAAGAGGGCATGACATAATTTCTTAAAGAATGTTTATTAAGTCTCCAATTAGGAATATACTCAAGCGTTTCCCATAATGGAAGTAATGCCTGTAATTGTAAGAGAAGAAAAACATCATCTCATCTCACATTGCTGCCCTGATTGTATCATGGTGGCCTGACGTAGAGGCAGAGGAAGTATATTTCCCAGACATGCATTTCTTGAAAGACCTGCTTTCGTTATCCTCTGAGCCAGCAGAACTATGTGGATTGCTGGTTCTGAGACTGCCCATCCAGTTGGAAATCTAAACTTGAATGGACAGCTGTGAAGCCAGGGAATAATGCCCACGTTCCTGCTTGGCCCAAACCAAGCCCTGGACAGGAGGAAAGTGTCGGAAGCACTACAGTGGTTTTAAGGGCTGCACTCAGGCGCTGTGCTAAGTGCCAGTCATCTCTTCAGGTGAGTCTCCACTCCCTGCTTGTCAGCTGCTCTGTTTGCAAGAAAGATAAAGAGAAGATTTTCCTAAAGCTGTTTAACAGCATGAAATAATGTTTTCTCAAAATGACTGAAACCACTCCTTAAGCAAGAGAGAACCTGCAGGCAGGGGAAGTGCCCCTGCATTCTTTCTGTTTCAACAAGAGGACAGAGACAGGCTTTTGACAGGTAGTAAGCAAAGTTTGATTAATTGATTTATCTATGGGAGATAGAAAGAACTGTAGCAGTCAGCACTCTGCTGGCTTACACCTCCCTAATACAGTTCATTGGAGAACACAGCAGTCAAATAATGACCACGTTTCCCCCACTTCACACACACACACACACATACACATACACTTTCTAATGAGTTTTTGCTGAGCTTGTGGTTCTACTGGGGACATACTCCTGTTTGATAATTGATGCACAGAGCCTAACCTTCCCTGGGACAGATTTGCAAAAAAAAAAAAAAAGGGTGGATTATGAGCAGGCTTAGTGTTTTCATCATACATAGCATCCCTTCTGAATTGTAGACTATTGCTACTATTACGGTTGGGAACTCTTCCCATATTTCTGTCTTTGGCTTGCCTTTATGTGAATTTTAGAATCCAAGTTTTACATTTGAGTGGCCTGAAAACTTAACTGCTGTTTTATCATGAGATAAACCTAGCTCCTCTTCTCATGTGACTAACAGATGGATGCATCCACTATGTCATGTTAAAGGAATAATTAAAAGCTTCATTTACATGCAACATGAAATGCCCAGAAATAACTGCACTCTGCTTCGAGATGTGCTGTGATTTGTACCATAACTTTGGATTGTTTTGGTTTTCTAAAAATAATAAATGACCCTCCAAATAGTGGTTGGCCGGAGGCATGCAAGAAGCAATCCATAGTATATGGATTTGCTCAATGGCATTTAAAGGACCCTGATTAAAATTCAGCCCAGGCTGGAGTGATGAGAAGACTGTTTACTGAGGGCTGTTTGAAGTCGTACATTGCACTGCAGACAGACCAGAGGGATGCACAGATTGAAACGTTTTACCTAGCCTGTCTGAATCTGGCTGTCAGGAGCCGATGGCACTCTGAGAGAGAGGTATCAACATTCTTGAGCAGTTTGGCTGCTGCTGCTTATGAGTCTTAATTTTCATTGTTTTCGAGACGGCACAAGCTCAGCATTAGAGATCACGGCAATAACAACAATCTTGTTAGCTGGATCTGGTTTTTTTTGTTGACTACTACAGATGCTGTGTTTAGATATTTGATTTTAATGTAGTATCCATTTGAAAATTCGCACTGTGAAAAAGACATCACTTCTATTCCTTTTTTCCCTTAGCCTCATCCAAGTACATCTTCATGTGACTCTGAAGAAAGATGAATATATTATACTCTCTTATATCTCTGTCTCCTGTTTTGACTAGAGTGTTTAAGTACCACAGGAAAAAAATCCCACCAGACACTGTGTCTAACCTCTGTATTGTTTTATATTGTGGGTTGTTTTGTTTTGGTTGGGCTTTTTTTTGTTCTTTTCAAATAGAGACTTGATTTAAAAAGGAAAAAAAATCCAAAACAGTAAAAAACCACACAAAAAATTTGAGTTGAACATGCAATTAAAAGTATAGATTATTTAATTTTATTTTTTCTTGACTAGGTTTCAGGGTAATAGCTGTGAAAGGACATTTCTTACTCTGCTTCCATATGTATGCTTTGCCACAAGCTGTGTAACCTTGGGAAGGAGAGATGAAGGTGGTACAAAAGGGTTTAAAAAAAACTCAGTTAAAAAAAGTTTGAAGAGTAGGGTTTTCCTTCTAGAATAAATCCTAAATGAAAGGTATGTAAACAGGGTACATTATTCACTCTTAACACATAGAACATTTGCACTGTCTTTAAATGACTGTCTGGAGTACCTACCCACTACTTTCTTTAAATCCATGGAAATAGCTGCTTGGTATATAGAACAGGTTAACTGAAATTATGAGAGTCAAACCATCATTACTTAACGAATAAAGTAGAATGCAAAGTGCCATGTCCTTCAGGTAAAAGGATAGGGGAAAAAATTCTAGATAACACGGGAAATATTTTTAAAGGGTGTTGATAAAGACTTTGAAACACTTGACATTGTATTTTATCACTCAGAGTAATTCTGCTGGTCTCTGGTGCTGAGAGCTCTGTGTCTCCTGCTCACTCTTGCTGTGGTGTGAAATGGCATTCTCGCTGCTGTGATCAGCTCAGATGCCTCTGCTGGAAGTTTTCTGAGTTTTCCTTTTTGCGGGCTGTCAGACATTTGGATGTTTTGTCAACATCCAGAGTGTGTTATCAGGCTCTGGTTTGGCTAATCAGTTTCTGAGTGTGCTGGGACAGGTCCTGTTTCATTTGGGGTGTTTTGTGTTGTTTCCTGTCTCAGATGGGTGTGTGTGCAGCTAAGAGCTGAGTGTAGGAGCAGGGAAGCCGCACAAGCGTGGTCATGGGAATGTCCGATAGACAGTTAATTAACACATGATCAATCATTATGTGATACTGATTTCTTCCAGTATCTCCTAGAATTATGTTGGCATGCTAAGTTCAGTTACAGAAAAGGGGTACAAGTTGGTTTCAGAAAAGGTGGGGCTCTGAGAGCTTATTCAGCCTGGTTTGTCTGTTGTAATTGGATATAAGCAGGTATTCTGAACTAACGTGGTCTCATCCAAAGTTAATCACCATTATTGGATCTATGCTATAGAGAAAAATTCATGTGGTGTATCAATACTTTCAGCTTCCCTGTTACAGGCCAGGGATTTTCAATAAACATCTTGGTGTATGTTGTGAAAAACAGTGATTCAGTAAAGTATATGGGAAATGGATCACACTGAGATAATTACCTAGGAAATTGGGAAAAATAAGTAAAGCTTGGTCCCAGTTTTGAGAGAAGTCATTGGTATTGGTTTAAAACTTTTAATTGCTGCTTGTAAACGGTTATCGGTAGTTATTACCCTTTTAGGAGAGCAGGGCTGGTAACAGCTAAAATGGAGCAAAAAGTGGCAAGTAATTGAGCCTTGAGGGACTCCCTGTCACTTAGGGAAGCATAGTTGATGTTCATATTGCAGTTTATGGGTGCCTGCCTGTAATGAATACACTTATGGTTAATTACTTTGTCTAACATTGGCTGAGCTATAATCAAAACTCATCCAGAAGTATAAATGATCACAAAATGCAAGGGAGGAGCTGAAAGGTTCATGATGCTGCTCAGCTAGTGGTGAGCATCTGATTTGCATTCCTGTGAGCTCATGAGAAACCAGTTTGAGGTATTCCTTTACTGTGTAGTGCAGAAAGCTCCTAGTTAGAGGCTTACTTTTCTATGACCTACTGGTGCAGCTAGTTTTGATAAATGTGGTCTAAGAAACTTCACAAATGTGAGAAGAACAGGTTTTAATGCTCTTTAAAGTAGTGTAAGCATCAGTTTCCAACAATAGCTTAGAACTAAGTAACCAAAAAGATATGGGTATTACCCTGATATCTGGAGGGTAGTAGAAACATAGCTTTTTGCCTTTTTTTCTTTCCCCTCAAGGAAGCAAAATTTAATGTGAATCTAGTAGTTTCTTAGATGTCCTGCCTAACATTTGAAGTATGCGCTGATAAAAAATTTTCCATGTGTTGGTGGCAACAGCTTTAAAATTTTGATGAGTTCAGTGGAACATCTGCAAAATGGAAGCGGAGAACTATTGGAAAAACAGTTGAACAAATGCTTTGTCCAGTGTAGGCTAAGAGTTTGAAAAAAAACCAATGTTATTTGTACTGGGGGTAAAAGAGGGGATGGACCAACAAGGAATGAGATGTGAAGGAAATTAAGGGTAGCTGGCAAACAAGAGGAGAATAAGTAGTCTGGGTAAAAACTAAAGCACCTTCACATCCCATGGTAGTAACTGCGTGTTTAGCTTTGCATGGGTTGTGTGACCTAATGTACTGAGGAACCATTTCCCAAAATGCTGTTGCAGACAATAAGGAGAACTGTGCCACTTGACAGCTAATTAGGAAGCAGAAAAATCTCCTCCTCCCCCTGATGCTCTATTAAGTCCTCAGCTGTACAATAGAAACACTTATGAATGGTACAGATTCACGATACCTTTGTATTGCAGTGTTCATGTTAGAGTCAGCTGCTTGATGCTAATAAATAAAACACAGATAGAATATTTCAGACGGTCCTACAAAATGTGAATTAGCTTTCTCTAAGGTCTTTGTTAGTTTCCAGGCAGGTGTGATTTGTAAGGTCTTTGCTTCATACCCTGTGTCATTGAAACCTTTTAAGAAATCCGTGCTTCATTTTTAAATGTGTGCTGTCTAAACTTCTTTTTTTCTACACAAAAAGAATAAAACAAAAATAAATTTCAAAAAAACTTGAAATGTCAGATTAGCATCCTTGCGTTCTTAATTTTGAGTGCCTCAAGTGTGAGAGCCAGTGAAGATTTACTTATTCTTCCTTGCCCATTGTGTTTCATACTTCAGACCCCCAACACAGGAGTTTTTTTGGTGGAAAATCTTACCCTTTTTGTTCCCTTGGCTCTCCATCCCCATCTCTTACATGAGAATCAATTACGATGTCTCTCTCTAGGCAGTGAATGCAGTGGTGCCTTTGGACAGGTATCTTTTGCCTGTTGTTGTGATTAATCCTTTCTTAAGGTCGCGGTGTAGTTTTGCCTGATCCTGTGAGTGGATGTTGGGTGCACAGCAGTGCATAGTTCCCAACAAAGCTCCTGAGGGGAGACTTGCAGGGCAGCTGCTGCTCCCTGTGAACTGGAACTGCCTCTCCTTGCTGTGGATCAGCCTACCTGTCAGTCATGTCAATGGGAATCAAACAGCACCTATAGTCTATTTGAAACGCAGCATACCTCTGTTTCACAAGGTAAAAAAAAGAAAAAAAGATTTTCAGGGACAGTCTGAGTAGAGGACATGTACAAGTATGCTCGTCGCATTCCCCTGGAAGGCTGGTAGTTAATCATGCATGCAACATCTGGCCTGCTAGGACACAATCTGTGTGTTGGATGTGGGCTGTAATTTCACTTCGTAGGGTCTAATGCAACATGACTTACATCTCTGTGTGGGTGCTGCTAAGGTCTAGCTTAGTGTGTGGCTTTCAGTGGTGGTTGGAAGTCATGTTCAGCCTGAAGCAAGCAAAAATTTTCATAGCCCTTTGCTAGACCGGTGTATGCTAATCCTAGACTCTGGCTCCTGTACTGGAGCAAGTAAATAATCTGGACACAATATAAGAATTTTCTTAGAATGTACAATTTTGCGCACAGGAATACATTTTCTTCTAGCTCTAGTTTTCATACCTGTATAGATGTTGATTTTTGTCCCTGAGATCTTGTAAACTTTATAGGGATCATTGAAGTAGTTGTGTGAAGAATGATTTGGTATTGAAGTTGTGCTTGGTGAGTACACGACCTGTGACGCTAGAGAGCAGCTGGATGAAGCTGATCGGTGCTGTTTGACCTAAGTGGTGATCCACAGTATGGCTCACCCTTAACAAAGATACATTTAATTTTTTTTAAACAAGTATTGTCTAGAAAACAGAAGAGGTGAATGATGTTCTTTGAATGTTCATCTCTTCTATGTGTGATTTTGAAATGTAGTTTTTGAGTCTCTGATCATCCAAAGCAGGGTCCCATATGTTCCCAATGGCAAAGCTGATTTCGCTGGGAGAGCTCATTCAGGTCCTACAGGGTAACTGCATGGCAGAAGGTTCTTCCTGTGTCTGTGACCTTAGTGCCATGATGGTCATGTAAACTGATCTGTAGAGGAGGATTCCTCTTTCTCTGTGGGCAGATTTTAAGATCAATGCAAGTTAGGACTTAAATGCTCTCTGGTTCAGCACTTCAAATGTGATGTAGAGTGTTGGGACAGAGACTAACAGAGGCAGAAATAGGTAACAGCTTTTACAAAATGTCATATTGTCCTTAGTGAACCTACTGTGTCTAAGTTGTACTGAAAGTGTGGGGGCAGAAAAAAACCCGCTCTACTTACGCTTTGGAAAAACCATCAGCTTTTCACAGCACTAGGATTTACAAAAGAGAGAGTTTGTTCAGGCACAGTTTGATCTGGAACAATTTGGGGCATGGGGCAAAGCCCACACCCTTCAGTTGTTATCTTGTCTTGCCCAGAATTATTCACCTACCGGTTGCTGTTTGTTTTTACTGTGGAGAAGCTGTATTCCATTGCAAGTTACAATAGTGTTGGTGCTATGAATGAGACTCTGGCTCCATAATGGGAAAAAAAAGGATGAGTATTATTTAACTTGTATACATTCAGCCACACTAGGCTCTGAAACAGGTACCAAGCATTCCTTGCTGCTCCCACGGCCGCTTTGAGTGAGGCTTGTGCTCACATGTGCTGTCAGGAGTCTTCAGCTCTGTTAGCAAAAAAATAAAAGAATGGCTTTCTAGTTAGATCAAATTACCTTGCTCAGAGTAAATGAAGATTGAAAAAAAAAGCAAAAGAAAAGAAAAAAAAGCTGATTCCTCCTTGTTATGACAGGTCTGGCTGTCAAAGCCCATACTGTTGCAGTGCTGCCCTGGAAGGCAGTTGCAAAGTCACCCAAGCTGTTTGGCTGCTTTACTAACAAAATACGTGTGGCGAGAGTGTTGCAACACTTGCTCAGGTAAGTAATGTTTCAAGCAGGCCACCAGCCAGAGCAAGCTCAGCAGCCCCAGACACAACACTAAAAAAACCCACTCCCTTCGTTCTGTTTTTCAGCTGTAGTACTGGAGGGGTGCAGGCAAGGGTGAGGGAATATAACTCTAGACAACAGCATATGTAATGCATAGTTGCACTTGTTTCTACGTCTGGGGGCGTTAGGAGGGCGACAGGCAGGGCAGGATTTGCTTCCCAGGTGAGGCCCCGAGTGTTTTGGCCATGAGAGCTATGTTAGCATTTCTGTGCTGGGCGGTGAGGGCTGAGGGATGGTGTGTGAGTGTGTGCTTCTGGAAAGGGAGTGGGTCAGTAAGTGGAAGCACATGGCGTGGCTGGCATTGCTGCACTCTGTGTTTGTAGTAGGATAGAGTTTCTAAAGGATTAGATAACACGCCTGAGCTCCATGGCGTGCAGTTTTTAAACTGTGTTTACAGTTCAGGAGGTACTGTGAGTAGAGATGATTATGTCCTTTAAGTGCTGTTTTTGTTACAGCTTCTGTGATAAAAGGAGGCTCTGGTGAAGACATTTTTTGCTGGCAGATATGTATTCTCAGAGTGGTTGCTGTGCAAACTTTTGGGGGATGGGAGCAACCTACAGAGATACCTCAGCACTTCCCTTTAATAAAGGCACATCATTAAGCCATTTCCTGCACATCTGAGAGGCTGTTGGAAGAACAAGATGGTATTGAAATGAAATTAAAAAACTGCTTGATTTATTATTTTTTTTGAGTATTATTTAATTTAATCTTTTTGGAGTATTATGGTTTCTGGGGAAAAATAATGTAATGAAGACAGAAGAATTACATTGATTCTATGGTCTGAGTAACTAGAGGGAGAAATTTCAGTCTCTTCTTTGCTTTCCCCTTCTGAAAATATAAAATATGGGAGAGAGTACAAATTGTAAAATTGTTTTACCATGTCAGCTATTAGTGTGACCAATGCAATCCTTGTTTGTAATATAAAAGAGGCCTTTTGCTGATGTATGTCCACTACTATATATATATGTTGTATACATTATGTAAGCACAAATATACATGATCTATATAATGTATACATTATATTTATATATAAAGCACCATAACATAACATAGTGGAAATAAAACAGAGTAAAGGGAAACCTCCTGAAGTCCTAAGCTAGTGATGGGTGTTGGGTACTGGGCAGCAGCACGTGGGCCAGGCAGGTGTTGGGTGGGTGTCAGGACCAGTCAGATGGGCAGGGTGGGTGTCCTTGCAAGGCTCTTTCTGTACGTCTGGCCACCGCCACTGACTGCTGCGGTGGGGATGGGTGGGTAAAGGTGTTTCTGATAACCAGCACACTCCCTGGAGAAGAGCAGTGTCATCTCATCTCAAGGCAAGAATGACACCTCTGTCTCTTCAGACTGTGGTAGGGAATCATGAAAAGCTTCATTAGCTATTTCGAGCCAAACAGCTAATATGGATTTGATGGTAAAAACTGAACAAATAATTTAGGTTTTTGGTGATGTTTGGAATTGGAAGATCTTAATCACCAACAGAGAATTCCTGTCGGTATGTGAAGAGGCCAAAATTCGTGATGGAAAGATGCATAAAAATTATAACTTGGAAGATGCAGACGTAGCAATACAGCTCAGAGTATTCAAGGGAGTCCTTGCACGACCTTTATTCAGCAAGGAGGTGTTCTTGCAGCACTTTACTGCAATAGCTCCTTGCAGCATATTGCCCAATATCATAATGGCTGCAGAAGAGCCAAAACATCATGCTCTTTCTGTCGTCTTTAATATTTTTCTAGAGCTGGGAGCCAGCTGCAACTAGCCGGATTTTTTTTTTTTTTTGGTAAAGAAGCTGACAATCCCACTGACTTTCGTAGCAATGAGTTGTCCTCAGTTTGTTTGTGTATAAAAACTACAGAGCAAAGGCAAGTCATGTCTTTGTAAGTCAATACTGAGACATGGATGAAATGATTATTTAGCATCCTAAAGATATGAGAGGGATTTTTTTTATTGCTGGTCTTGGAATTGAAAGGTTGAAAATATCTTTTTATATATGAATATGGACATGGTATGTGCTGGATTTTTCTGTCACACTGCATTTTGATACTTTCTTCAGAGAAGATGAACCTTTAAACATGTTTCAACTATGAAAAGGTATTATTTTTTTTCACATAAAAGCCTTACACTTTGAATAAATATTAATGCTTCATGTCCAAAACTCTGTGTTAAGTCTGTGCTGTGTGCTGTTTACAATTTATATATGTTTAACCTTCAAAATGTGGATATTTTTAAGGCTAATTGGTAAAATGCACTGCTAAGGCATATTTCTGGAAGTATAAAGTCAGAAGTAATGACTTTGGGCTCAATCCTCCAGTACTTTGTCTCCCACATACTTGTTTGGATTACAAATCAGAGCAAACAGCTTTTTAAGTTATTGATCCCAAAGCGGCTCTATGCTTTCGCTGGTATTGAGCTGAAAGGATGGGTCAGATTTAGCTTGACACCAATGACAGCTTTCCATCAGAGGACTGGTTTTGTTCCAGGTGCCAGATGGAGAGACTAAAAGTTGCTGCAATTTATACCTCACTGGTGTCAGCCTGCTGCTGATGCTCAGGGTTTGCTGTGAGGCACCTATACCGTCCGGCTGCGGGGAATCGTAACCAAGGGCATGGTAACGTGTCTTAGCAATAAATGCTCCTTGGGAAAAGTGAAGATGAAACAATTTTCAAAAATAATAACCAACAGAATACATTCAGCAGTGAGAGGGTTTGTGTTAACTTCCTATCTTACATTACCAGTGTCTCAGTGAAGTCTGTGTGAGAAAAATGGCCCAATGCATGATCATGTTAGATCAAGTCTGCACCTATGGAGGGAAGACCATTGTTACAGCAACACATCCCATGTGAAATGGAAAGAATTCAGCGAAACCAAATCCGTGTTCTTTACTGGTGTACTGAATCATCTGAATTAATCTCTAGAATTTCAAGTAGTATATATTTTAATTGAAAATAAATTCTGATAGATATCTTCCAAAGGAGGTTTTCAGCATTCAGTGTGTTTTCCCATAGTGTAATGATGTAATGTGTCAGGACCACCATTCAGTAAGAGGGTAAAGTAAATTTTGAGAAGTTTCTCGTATCTGTAACCTTTCTTGGCAGAAAAAAAAAAAAAAAGGCAAAAAAGCTTTATTTTTATTGCTCTCCAGTTTAAATAATGTCAGCCAGATTTAGCAAGTGGCACCAGTAAAACTCTCTGCTGAAAAACCAAACATAAAAGGTATTATGGAAATCTTGTTTATAGTTGTTTAATGGTTTGTAATTATTGCTGATTTTTAAAATAGATTTATTGATGGGCTGTCTTATAACTTCACCATTAAAAGTTATGGCAAACTCTGTTTTGCTTTTACATTGCCTTCAGTCACATAAGTAATATTGCTGCTGATGACATACATGGTGAAAAAAGCCTTGCTACTTTTCTGTTTCCTGGAATGGAAGAAAACAATGTTTTCTTAACTTGGAGTGAAATATTAATTTCATAGACTTCACAAATACAAAATGAACGATCAGCTAATGAAGCGGGTTCCATTTTTCCCCTATTCCTTCTTCCTGTTGGCCAAAAGAAGAGCATGGGATATGTGTATTGTAGTTAACAGGTTTTAAAAGCAGTTCCAGTATCTGAAATAAAAAATAATGGTTGAAAAGCATAAAAGCATATCTGCCTGTACGTACAAGATTTACACTTACAAAGAAAGACTTGGGAGGGGCATCTTCAAGAAACAAAAGTTAAGTAAAAGCAGAAAAAGTGCTTGTTATTGGCAGGACTGGTCCAAAGATCCCTGTTTATGAGTTTTAGCGAAATGCCTAGTATATGTTTCCCAAGTTTTGTGTATTTTATCTTTTTTGTGCTAGAACTAAAATAAATATAATGGAACATATTTTTGTGATGACAATTAACATTTATTTTATTGTATCCCCTGCTATATTATCCCCCTTTAAACTTTTTTTTTTTAATAATGATTTTCTTTCTACTAGAATTAGATGTAAAAACAAAAAAAGAAGACAAGAAAAGGAAGATATACTCAGTGGTTTGTAAATGTCATAAGAAAGGACTGATCTTGTTCTTCCTGTCAGTTGCAATGCTGTTGATCAATGCTGATAAAACAAATGTGATGGGACCAAAAATGAACTTTTAGTCTTTTTAAAAGTAGTTTTTATTGCCTCTGCCTCAAAGAAAACTCCAACACCTGTACTCCCTTCCCTCCTTGCTAAAAATACATTCTCTTCCTTTTTCCCCTTCTCCTTTTTTTTGCTTAGGGCTATGGTTACAGTAGTTAATTTTTAAAACAGGAAAATAGAGATTTAAATAGAATTAGAGAAAGACGCCTTTGTACTAGGTACTGTACAGTATAGTGTTTAAAAAGTCAGAAAATATGTTAGCAGAAAATGCCTAGACTGTAATTTAGATAACAACCCAGACAATGAGCTAGCTTGTTAATTGTAAAGACTGGTGGAGACCTGCCAGTTAGAGAACTTGTTTTTTAGTATCTCACTGCTCCTCGCAGCTCTCCTAGATGGTGAATGACAGGGCAGGAACATCTCCAGTTTAGGTTTTGCTTCTTTTAACGTTTATTCTTTTTTCCCCCTTTATTTCTAAAAAAGAAAAAAACCCAAAAACTCTGATCCCTGCAAAAAAACCCAAAAACCAAACCCAAACTAAGCCCAAAAAAGTCCTTTGTATTGGAAGGGCCATTAGTCGAAGCTTTACAAGAGTAAGTAATAATCAACACTGTGAGGAAGCAGGCAGATTGGGTGGTCTGAAATGCAGGGTAAACAGAGATCTGTGGCCTCAACATTGGTGCTGTAGACATCACTGTAAGTGCTCTCTAGACCAAGTATGCAGTTTGCAAACAGTGAATCTCGCCAAATTACTCATCTGAAAACTGTTTCTGAAATAGCAGCCATGAGGTATGCAAAATTACATGCTAACAGCCATCAGACACATTTTTTTTTTTTTTTTTTTTGCAGCTGCCTTAGAGTAACTGCAGTGACGGAGGGGCAATCTAGGAGTGTCTGTTCGGTCAGGCTGTTCAGTGGCTGTTCAATAGCTCCTGGGGGCAGTTTACTGGGGAGAGATGAGCCAGGCACCCCTCCAGCCCTCCCCACTGTATTTCTCAGAGGGCACTGGATAGGAAGGTGACCTAGCAGGCTGGTCCCCAACCCACCAATCCTCACTAAAGCCTTAGTGCTCTTCGGTGGCGAATTTTGAGGAGCAGAGATACTGTACCTGATGCAGAGGTAACCAAAACAGTAATTTCTGAGGTCCCAGCAAAGAATTTAGCACAACTTGTCCATAAACACCTGAGTAACCCTACCACTCCTCTGCAAAATATTAAGCATGTGGTTGAAGTATTCTATTATGCAAGAGGTGGTAAGAAAAGAGCAATAGCTCTGGTAGAGATGTGAGCTGCTTGCTTCATCTCTGAGGGGTTTCGATATGATTGCTTCCTGCTCACAGTTTAGGCTAGGATTTCCTAAGGAATTTGAGGGAATTAAGCACAAGAATGTCACAGCATTTCAATGGGGTTTAGCTGCCTGATGCTGCAAAGGCTAAGCTTATGCAGAATGACACTAGTCCAACTTATGGTGTAATTTCAAACTGATGTAGTTAAACTGATGCAAAAGACTGTATGCATAAGCCTAAGTCCACATTCTGTTGGCTTTATAACAGTTTGGTTTAAATAAATTAGGATAAAGATTTAAACTAAGGTAAAGTAAGTCACTCTCAATCTGAACTGTGAGTATATTTGATAAAATACCTATGCAGGTACGCATACTGACGGTGTGTAGATACGGATATGCATTTCCTGGTCAAACTAGCCTAAATTGCCTCGTTTTTCTTTGCCAGAACATTAGTTCCACAAAAATCCTCCCTTTGGATGTTCCCACAAGCTGTTAAATTATTTTGTAGTTTCCTTTTAAGGACTGATAGAAGTGAATTTTCTCTTTCGTCTACTCTTTGTCTTAAATATGTCCAACCACTGTGCCTCTACAGACTGTAAGATAATAGACAGGACAGCCACTCTTGGCTTTAGAGAAAACTCGACCATCAGAAGCTCTGGAGCTTCGTGTGGTTATATTTTATTATCTTCTTGGCTTTTTCTATTAACTCATCCTAAAGTTTGGTAACGCTTTTTAAAATTTATGCTTGTGGTTTTGGAAGGTAAGTGGAGAAGTCAGGATGCGTATGGCCCCACTGCAGCACAGATTTTGGTGGAGAGTTTGGGGGAGGGCATGTGAGAGAGCTAGTGCCAGGCTGGCTACTTGTGGAATGAATTTATTTGAGAAGGGGTTTCTTCAGCAGCTGGTGGTTTCCTCTTTTGACCTGTGCCACTTCCAAAGAGGGCTCAAGATGGTTTAGTGGTGATGAATTGGCAGACTTGTCACTAAGCTGTAAATCTTGAATCTGCCTTGCTGGGTTGAGGTGTGAACCCAAGATGTAGAGGAGGTCAGCATTTCAGACTGCTGCTGTGTATATAAAACTCTTAAACCTCCTTTTAGTGAAGGAAGTACTGTTAATAATAATGATAAATTTTATTCATCTTTACAGTCTCTGCTATTCCAAAATTATTTGATGGATATCTGTCTTATCAAGTAAATGCAAGTGAGTTAAAAATGAACAAAAACCCCCCAAAACCACTCAACCCCTTCTTCTCTCCCTCTTGACCCCCAACCCAAAACCAAGAAAAGACCACCAAAGTCAAGCCCTGAATTATTTTTTTCTGATATGACTTTAATTTTTATTAGTTCCAGGACAGGTATAGAAGAAACCAAAGGTATAGAAGAAACCAAAGGTATAGAAGAAACAAAAAAATCTTCCTTTTAAAAATGCCTCTTATGATACTGATATTTTTGAGTGATGTTTCCATTAGAAAGATAGGTTTCTACACAGGCTCTAGGTTTGTAGACATTGTGTATTCTTGGGCTGCATATTGTTGCTGCATATAAAATTCTTGGGTTTTTTATACTCTATACTTTTTCAAATTGTCTAAGGAACTGCCTACCTGGCATAATGCAACCTTAAATTAATTCAGCTCACTGTGAATGAGCTGCTGGGTCTGTGCTTGCTACTGCAGAGCAATCAACTCAGATGCAAAAAGCAGTTTATCTCTACTCTTAAGCTTAGCCTTACTTTGACTAAGCCTTAGCCTTACTTATTCTGGTTCTTTTATACTGGCCTTCTTGCTGCTGGTCATTCAGTCTATGTCTATAAAAGGTGAAATGACAAAGGGATGAAATGCTATATTGTACTGGTTAACATGTTAAAAAAACATCGAACTTATTTATTTTAAATGACCACAACATTTTCACCCAATTTGCAGAAATCAAATTATTTACAGCTTCAGTAGATAACATATTTCTCATAACATTGAAAGTCTTAAAATCAAGTGATGTGGGAGTATTTACAACTCCCTATCATTAGCTACTGGGTTGATACATGCATGCTCCTATGTAATTGAACTGAATGAGGAGTTTAAATTGAAATGCTTATTTGTCACACCAAGAGTGAATCCTCTCTTCACAATAAAAGTCCAGCAGATTAAAATCAGCTGTGAGAAAGGGTTGTTCTCAGCAAGAGAGAAGATTTGAGAGGGTATCAACAGAATTTCACCACAGAAGGCTTTGCTCACATGCAATCTCGTTATTTCAAGTACAATCTACTCCATCTAAAATTAGCATATATAATTGAATAGTGCCAAAGGCTGAAATAATTTACACTTAAGCTCATAGCATTTTTTGTAATGCTAAACAAACAGATGTATACACATTACCCAAGCAGAGAGACCCTCTGGGGTTTATCCCTCTCCATCCCCCCTAATTAAATGGACTTCAGAACTGGGCTTGAGATATTATGATGATTGAAGATGCTCATCTGGAAATCCTGAAGCTTTTTAACACACAAAGTGGTGACCTGTGTCATAACCTGGATTTGCAGAGAGCTGTTAGATAGCTATTTTTTGCACTACTGTTGGTTCTGATTTTGAATAACCATGGAAATCGTAGAACAGTACTGCTCTCAAATAATGTTCATTTATGGAGCTTTTCTGTCCAAAGACCTCAGAAGTCCCTAAAATAAAGTTAGTGTTCTCATTTCACTTACAAGAAATGGAAGTCCCTAGTGACAGTTTAGTCAAAATCATGCAGCCAGCTAATGACGAAATCAGAAATAGCACTGTGGTAGCTACACTCAAAACCAGGACCTACCTTCTTGGTCCCCTCTGTGTCCTCAGGATGAATAATCACTCACCGTGAGCAGGAGGATCATAAACAGATCTCAAATCTGCGCACACTTCTTTGCCAAAGATCTCCAGTTTTTTGTAGAACCATGTATTCTCTCAGTGCTGAAGTAATATGGCTCAACTGGGTTAAATCCTAAGCCTTTTTGGTGTGGTTTTTGTTGCTGTCAGAGGTACTGTTTGACACTTTCTGGGGTATGTTTTATACTGCTGTGTGAAGAGTTTAGTTGCCAGAGCTGAATCTTTCCTCAGGGAAGCCTCTGTTGGCATACTTAATTTTTAATCTGATCTCTACTAAATGTTAAAGAATTAGTTGAAGCACTAGCAGACCCTCCATTGTGCAAACTGAAAGGAACAAGTCTGTAGAAGAAGGCAAGGCAACAAAATTTCAGAGATTCTATGAGGGGGCTCTTTCTGCACAAGCTGCAGTTTAGCCCCGCTTTTCAATCACAGTTTATTGTCTGGTAGCTGAGTTATTCTAATGTGGCTGAGAGCAGAACCTAGCCAGGAGGTTGCGGTGATTGCTGAGCAAATATGAAGTACACGCGCTTTTCCCTGGAGTGCGTGAGGGTTGCAGCAACTCAGCAGGTAACTCAGCCACCCTCAGGGCTCGACCTTATATTTCACATCAAGCTATAAATTTTTGTTGTGAGTCCAATTTGATTTTTTTCATTCTTCTTGTTAATTTGTTAAGAAGCAGCCATGTGTGAGGTGCTAGGAGATATGGAAGAAAATCTGGACATAGGCCTAAGAAAACTTAGCCTTATGCTTAGATCTTGTACAGAGCTGCAGCAGCTGGGCTCTTGTACCTGCATGGGGCTCTAGTGGTGTTATTTTGGACTCTGTTTCAGGTGCAGGAATCGGTTTCACATGCTTCTCTTTGAGGGTTTGGGATCAAAATAGATCACTAGTATAGACAGAGACTCCAACAATGTTTTGCTGTAAAAAAAGAAAAGAAACTTGCTAGTAATTGTCTGTACAGTGCTTTTGTTCTTCCATTTTGCAAGAAAAGTGTCTTGTTGCTTCAGCCTATTCCCAAAACCAGGAACTTTCTGCCTCAGAACTGGCTTTCAGCGAGGCTTCTTTTTCTTTTCTTTTCTTTTTTCCTTCCCCCAGAGGTTAAAAATAGCAAGCAGTAAGAAGTGATATTGTATACAAGGCTATTACACTTTTGTCTTGGCCTGCTTAATGTCCTTGACACATACCCATTTCACCCAGGGACAGCCACTATGCAAATTGGCTAAAAGCTCCATTAGGTTGTTCAAGGCTGGGGAAACCCATCTGTCAGTGTCTGTGACACAGCCGGGCTGGAGTCTCACGTGGGAATCTGTCCTTGAGATACCCAGGCAGCTGAGTTTCTTTTAGCCTGTAGTGTTCCCAGAATCAAAGGAAACTGTTGTACGCTCTTCTTGCTGCTGTTTGTGTTTTTATCGTTCCTTTTCTACCTTGATCCCTTTTTCAGAAAAGCACAGGCAAAGACTGAGAATTAACAGGGAAAGATGTGTCTTACATTTTTTTTTCAGTTGCTTTGGCATAAGTGAACAATTATGCATATTACTTGTGGAAAAATAGAACAGTAGCTATTTGTTCTCCTGAAAGAAGAACAGCTTTATAGCCCTTTTCCATATTTTCCTGTGTGATCTGCTGATGACACACATGAGGTGGGTATTTTAAAAAGTCTTGCTGGGGATCAGCTGCACTTGATATGTTCTCTGTCAGTGGATCAGAAGTCCATGGTAAGCTAACAAAATACCAAAGAATGCACCCGTGAAAGGCTTTCATTGAGAGGATTTGAATGTGGGGCCTGGGACTGGGAGTTGCCTCTGCGGAGACACGGAAGCCCAGCAGCTGCACATAGGTTTGGGAGCAGGCTCGAGTCTTGTCTGCTTGGCATTCCCAGGGAAAAGCTCCTGCAACAGCACTTACTGTACATCTCTTGAGGGAAGCCACTTGCTTTTTCTGCTGGGTGGAGGTAAGGTGGCAGAGTGGCAGTTTTGCTGTTTTCTGCTTTCTTTCTGCCAAGGACTCCATTAAAGTGCCTAACCAGTGAAGCGCACCACAGCGGATGGTACAGAAGTAGTTGATACCCTGCGAGTGCTACAATTAGCAATGTTACAGTGTTTTGTAATAGGAGACAGTGGCAGCAAAATAGTTCAGATTTTCATCCCATTCGAGCTAGGAGACTCGGCATACGACATCCAAAGTAGTGCCCTTCGAAGTGTGTAGGGTCTCTACTGACAGACCTCTCAAGCTCTTGATTATTTCCAGCTGGTGTCAAGTAAGAGCCCTGAACACAGAGTATCTGGCAAAATAGCTACAGTAACTTCAATGCCCAGTGGTGTTCAGATGTATGAGATAATTATAGCCTTCCCCATAACAGATGCTCTTTTTTCCAGTTTGGCACTTTCTTTCTTCAGCATGTAAATAATTTTCTCTACCTAAGCTGATGGCCATTTTGATGATACAGATACAGTTTTTTCCACCAAAAAGTAAGCAGTGTGTTTTCATGGAAACACTTATATAGCTACAAGAGTGGGATTTATCTTTGTCATCCTGTTGAAGAAGCAGCACTTTTGATAGTACTGTGTGGAAACTGATGACATGAAGAGTTAATGTGTTGGTATAGCCAGGATCAGAATTTCCAGAAATAGAAGTCAGTGATTCAGCAGTTCTCCTTCATATTGCCAACTGCAACTTATTCAAATCATGTCGTATTCTGCTTTCTGTGTTCCAAACCCAGTCACGTAATAAGGAGGCTTTTAGATTAGCATATTATAGTTTAAATTTCAGGCATACCATTTTAGTTCTCCCTCTTAGGCTCCCAGTGCTTCTTTCTTTGTCTCTGGAGGTAACGTAGACCTTGCTGTAGCATGTAACTCCCACTAAAAAAAAAAATTAAATATCATTATAACAGAGATGGTTTATATACATTTTTCTAGAAGTTGTGGCTGGCTTTACACAACCTTTGTTCTCACAGTTGAGTGTATTTTCATACTGCCCCAGTTCTTTCAGTGCCTGTGTGAGTAGCTCAGATTTGCCAAGGGGAGCAGAGGGCTTGCAATGTTGCTCAAAGCCATTTCTGCGCTTATGTTTTTCTGGCTGTCTGGTCAGACTGCCACATCCTAATGGGAGCCAAGATGTAATTAAACGTTGGTGAGTTGAACAGCTTGCTTTGAAAAGAGGTGAACTCTGCTTCATGGGACATTTCATTAAAAAAACCTAAATAAGAAAAGGCATAGATATTTGGCCTTCCCTGTGCAAGGGATTCCTGTGCATAGGCACAGTAGAAGATGAAGTAGAATTTTTACACACATTTTAACAAATTGTATGCCCAAAACTGTTGGGAACAAAGAGCCTGCTTTGTCCTCACAAAAATTTTTGATTTAATACTGAAGTCATGTTAAGAAATGAATACTCCTTAGGGCAAACTCTTGCTGCAACTGGCTCTATGTGCAAGAGGGACGAGGGTGTGCCATAAACTTCTTTGTCAGAGGAGGAGGGAAGTGCAGAGCCTGTTTTACAGCAGGTCCAGGGCACAAGGGCCATTGCAAAGCATAAGCTAAAACATTTTCTAAATGAATGTAAAAAACTATGGGAGTATGTAAAAAACCAAACCAAACCAAAACCCGAGACTTGCTAAGTTTTTGTGGCCTATTTACAAGTGCCTGAGAAACAGATTTTAATTTTAGTCAATACTCACAAGCCCATCAGTGGAGCAGCACAGGGGGACACCGTTCTAAAATAGCTCTAGCAGATGCCACAATAATACAAGTTTTCCCCGCATCTCTCATTTATTTCTTGCTGCGTGTAGTTCCTTACTAAATCTGTTCCCTTGATAAATGCAAAGATGTTCTTGCCATTGGATAGAATAGCTAAGTGCAATTGTCACAAACACTAACTGACTTAACCTTCTTGTTGCATAGCTACTGCTGCTGTTAAATATTTCCTGGGCTAACAGAGATCTTTGAAATTAGTTTTAATGGGTTTTCTTTTCATATACACAGACCATGGCTGTTAAACAATGGCAGCTTGAAAAAAAGCTATTCTGTTGATAACAGCAATAGTGTCAGTTATTTGGATAAACTGTCAGAGGGAGGCTGGCCATCAGTGGATCACTGCAAGGGAGCCTAGAAAATGGAGAAAATGGAGAAAATTAACCTGCTAATATAACAATACCCCAGATCTTCAGAAAGGCTAATTATCCTACTACCTCACTTAGTGTGCAAGTGTTTATGTTGGTACTAGATGTCAAGAGACCTTCTATCCTGCCAGTTTTACCTTCCCTTTACCTTTACGGCTCTCCTTTCGTATCCTTGATTGCTTTAAATTCAAAATATGGCAAGTTGATACTGATTTATGAGGCATCTTGGTAATCACCTCCCAGCCTTGTCACACAATTGGTATTATTTATTTTAAAATTTATTAATTCATACAAAGTGCCAACAGTGCTGTCCACATTCATTTCTGAGAGTTTCCGCTCTGTTGCAAAGTGACGAATGTAAAGGGATCAGTGGCCTTCTGCTGAGTGATGCTGCCCTGAGATCCTGAGGGTTTTCATGCCCTTCTTGGTGGGACTTCGGTGCTCTTCTGCCCAGCATCTCCCCCCTGCTTAACAACCTTGTCTGCCCTGGGGGACTGCGGTGGTCCTTGTGTGTTAGTGCTGTCTCTCCTTGGCGATGACAAGAGCACAACCAAACCCTTGGACCATAACCTTGTGGGAGAGGTGTCTGTCTCTTAGCCTGCATGGGATGGCAAAGGGAGCTGATCTTCTGATGCCACCCCATAGCTAATAAATGCAGCTAAGTCACTTTTAAGCCCATGGTTGCAGAATACAAAAATTGCAGGCTTACACTGGACAAAATGTTGAGAATTCTCTCTAGGTGGTGGTTTTTCTTCTTGGTAGGATTTTGTTTTTTCCTTTGTTTTTCAAAAAAGCTAAGCTCATTTTTAAAAAAAATCTGTAAATAGAAATGATAGGCTGGAACAACAGGCAGCAAAATTAAGCTTATTTGTGTGTTAGTTTGAATAAGATCAGCTACTGCTTATGAAGATGAAAGTGATTTGTCCTGTCCTGAATTCATTAATGAATGTTGTATGTATATTTAAAAAAGCTGTGATCAAGAATGAAATATTTCAAGAACCACTTGAAATTCAAAGTCATGAAACACAACCAGAAACAGCTGCATCATTTTGTTGCTACTTCTGTTGGTAATTTTTAAGTGCAGTGAAAAAAACCTGGTGCCTGGGCTATTGACAAAAATATATATTTAAAAAAAAAATTCTTAAACCCATCTATTGTCTGTGAGCATTTCTTCCTTAATATTCAACCTTCTTTTCTTAAAATTATTCTGTTTGTAATGAAGCTCAGCCTTATTTTTGTTTCCAGTAATTTGATAAATGGCTTGAGAGGAATCAATGGTGATGGCCTTGTTTGCTCCTTAGCAATTGTGTCATGGGAGGGGATTTTGTGTTGTTTGTTTTTAATTCCCTTTTATTGGCATAAATGATTTTATTAAACATCAAGGTCAGGTCACAAACTTGGGATGCTGGGTGAGAACGGCTAATCAAGAGGTCTGTTTTTTTAAAGATGTCTTTAAATTTGGACTCAAGTGTAAACTGACAGAAATATTATTGTGATCAAGTGAGTAGCTGATAAATGCTATTTTAGCAACTAGGCTGCTAGCCTGTGGAACTGCCCTCTGCCAGGGCATCTTCAAGTAAAATGCTGTGGCTAATTTTATAAAAGCTCAGAACATTTTAGGACCAAAATAATGATGTTTGTAATTAGGGGCACTAAAATAGAAGCAGTCAGGTCCCTGAGGATTAAAAAAAAAAAACAAAAAAAACCAGCAAAAAACTCAGTCTCTCCCTACCTCAGGTCTGCTGACAAGGCTGTGGCTCCAGCACATCCTGGGTGCTGCCTTGGGAATTTGTGGCCAAGCCAGACCCTTGCTTCAGGGAGAAGTTATCCCTTTTCCTCAGCCAAAGGCACACTGCGCAGGAGGAAGAGTACGTGAGGTAGTTGGTGGAGCTGTGCTAGAACTGAGGCAGTGAGGTGATGATAAGCTTTAGAAGCAGGTTGTCAGAGCTCTGTGTAAGTTGAATCACATTAGCTCTATGCCCTCCTGTTGTATGCTGTGTCGTGTTATGTAACGCTGTGATATATGTCTGGGGGTTTGTATATGTGCCAAGGACTATTTATGCTTCCCTTATGCAGGAGAAATAAAGGTCCTAAATGAATTAATAATTTGGCTACCCTTTCTTTTTGTGTGCAGACTGTGGTGCAACTTCAGCACATTTAATTCTACCCTTCATTACATTTGAATTTGCAAATTGACTTCAATACACGTAATTTTTTGTGCGTCCTCTGGACAAGGTTTTGGACAAGAAGAGTTGTGGCTGCTTTGCATGGCTGTAAAGGCCTGCATGGCACTGTTTAGGAAAAGGGGAAAAAAAAAGGAGAAATATGACCTGGTCCTTTACCTTTCAAGTCTGTCATCCGGCTTGCAATTAGCTGCACCTCAGTAGTGCGGGAGGGAGGGATGTGGCCTTCAGAGGAGTATGGGGTACTCCAGGTACAACAGTTGCCAATGAGATGAATCCACTGGAAGGCTGGTGTTTATCCATGCAAAAGGGTGCAGCAATAAATAGGCCTCTGATAGCACATTGGTGCCTAATAAAACAATTTGTCTCTAGCACAGACATTAAGTAGTTTGATTCAGGCCAGAAATGGTTCTGAAGGAGCACATTAATTAGAGGTGGCCATCTTTAACACTATGCAGAAAGCAAATGACAATGCAAGTAACAGATTACACATTATGAGAAACTGCTTGTGTAAGTGTCCTTTACTAAACTGTTACAGAGATGAAAGTATTCCGACTCCACCTTTAGGAACATATTGTATTTCCCTATTTATGTTTGTTTCCTACCATGTGATGAGGTGCAAGGGAAGGTGCTGCTTGCTAATTTTAGCCTTGCAGACTGTCGCTGCAGAAGCCTGGCAGTTAACACTTCGGGAGGGTGGCAGTGCTTTCAGGGAAACCGGGCTACACTGTGTCATCGTTCTCCACGGCACTCATAGCGGGGAGCTGCAGGGGGAATGTTTCGAAGTCTCGCTTTCCTGGCTTGTGTTAATGTACTAATAGCTTCCTGCAGAAGAATTACTGATGACTGTAAAAAAAGCATTAATGAGAAAAGAAAAGCTGCTGGTTTGGTGAATAAATTTAAGGTATGAGTACTGAGAAGTGCAGTGAATGCATATATGTAACTTCATAGCCATGTGTATTCGGTGTATTTTTTCAGAGCTATGGTCCTGAATTGCAGGAGTCACTCTGCACATTGACTCTCACCTGTACTCATCCATTTTGCCATCAGACCCTGAACAAACACTGTCTTTCCAGCTGTTCTGAGTCATCGTCATGCTTCATGATGATGATGCTTAGAAGGGGGAAGAGAAAGAAAGGGTAAAAGATGTCAGGAGACCACCTGTGGCTCAGAAGCCCTCAGTATTACAGCCTGCAAAGGAACTTTTAAATTGTGTCCTCCTTGCCAGACCAGTGGATTGTGAAAGGTCTGCTGGCTACAGAGGCTGCTCCAGATGTGTTAGGAGCAGGGTGAGGTCTCAAGATCTGAAATGGGAGCAGGGAACCCTGGGCTCTGGCAGCCAAAGGCTGTGGCATGGTCCTTCCCAGAGGTGCCGTGTTGCTCTATTTCTTTGTCTGCAGCAGCATTTAATCTGTTGGTAGGATGAGGAAACTGTAATGGTAAATGGACCTCAGTGAAATATATAATAGCTTGATAACAGGTTGTTTCTATGATTGAAAGACTTCTTGCCCAGCAAGAACTGCATTAGTCCAGGGCTCGCAAAAGGAAATTTAGTGGCAAGCCACTGCAAACAAAATATTAGGCATATGAGGGATAACACAGATATTTAACACCAGCAGAGTGAAGAGTATCAATGTATTTTTTTGTCTAGGATTCTCTTTTTTTTTTTTTTAGGAGAAATCCCTATGAAAAAGAAAATTAATGTAGACCTTTGGTTTTAAAAGTGTATTAAAAACATCCAGTGCTTTTAATAGTCTGACTCGGTATTTTGTCATATGCATCACCATGTTAACAGTGTTTCTATTTACTTGCAAAAGATGTGATAGCAATCCCCCTCACTGTGTGGCTGCCACCTCCTCATGTTTTTGAGGGTTGACCACATAAGAAATGGGAGAAAATGTTTCACATAAAATGTTCTGAGTAGTAGGGGAAAGGTGGAAAAAGAACCACTACAAAATTTTTCTTGTAAAACAAGAGTGGGGGCAAGCAGCATAAATTACACTTTTTTGGTGGCAGATTTAAAATACACAGATTCTTTTTTCTTTAATATAAAATTTAATTCTAAAACTGATTTCGACAAGGAGGTGTTTAGAGGACTAAAGTCTTATGGGTCAAATCACAGAAAATGTAGGATGATGATCTGCATACAACATCTGGTTGGGAAGTCGCAAAGTGAAAAGTGGTCTAGGGATATTTACTCTCTGCTTGCATTTCTCATGCCATTTCCTAAGATGTTCCCACCTGTTATTAGCAACACCCAAGTGTAAATATCTCTGCTAGGTAGGCCTTTTGTTTTCCCAAATGGGGTGTTTCCTACAGAAACTAAGTCTCAGCCCCTGTTACCACACTCTGCTAATTCTGTTAGGGGAAGTTAAGATTATATAGCCAAAGAGTCAGAAGTTAGGAAATACTGGAATTCTTCATGAGCCTCAATTTGGATCTTGTGTGACTAGCCATTGCCACGTGGTCATTTAAATACTCAATTGGATATGTTGTGCTTTCCACATGGCCCCAGCCTTTGCTGTATTTAGTGGTAGTTCTGTTCACTGTAACTAGCACTCAATCCTGCAGTTGTCCTCAGACCCACCTGAGAGACCTGCAGCATTTGTGCTGCTGTCTTTCAGTGTCCCACTGCAGTTGTTTTTCCAAGTTTTCTTGGACCAAATTCCCCAAAATGGAGGCTGAAGTTGTAGTTAGCACATCAGATCTATTGAGTGGGACACTTTGTGTCTGAAATTTAGCCTAGATACTCTTGAGTACCTGGGCTGAGTGTACTGCCCTTTGGGACCTATGCCTTGATAGGACTGGGGGATTCAGGTTCCCTTCACCAATTTAAGAAGATGATTTAGGAAGAAAAAAAAAATCAATTTGTTATAACTATGGATACATTTAATTTAAAATCTTACCCAAACTGAACTTTGATTATCTGATGGCAACTGGCAGTGGCATTAATTGTGTAACTTTTAGACTCAGAGATTTTTAAAGTCTTGTCAGTTTATTTCATTTCAAATGATTGAGAACCATACTGCCCTTAAATTAGTGCTGCTTTTTCATAGAGAGAGTTTCCTTAGTCTACACTGTAGATCTTCAAAGAAGCTGAGGAATAGGATTTTCAGTATTTCTAATTCCTTTAATCCAGGGATATTGCATTAATGTAAATACTACTGCTGTTGAAATCTGTGTGGAACATTGTTGTTTAATAATGACTTTAGCAAATGAACTAAACTTGAGGTCAAAGCATAGCAAAGAAATAAAGTTCAGATGTCTCAGTTTAGTAAATCCTTTTTGTGCAGTTGAATTTGATTACAGGATGTACCTGCACAAATCACTTAGTAGTCATTTGCTCTGTAAGTAAAGTTAGAGGGCTTTTAGCATACATAATGTGTGAGGGGAAGGAGTTTGTGCAGAGTAGTTCTTTCTTATAGCATTGGATAGACTGCTAATAATGTTTTCAGGCAGCCCTTATCTCTAGTTGGCCAACCACTGCCCAACCTTGGTGTTACCTGCAGTGTTGGTGAGGGTGTGCTCCCTCCTGTTGTGCAGCTTGTTGTGACAGTGCCACGTTGTATGCCTTGCTAAAGTCAAGGAAAGCAACATCCACTACTCTCCCCTGATCTGTGGAGATGCTTGTCCCAACACAGAAGGCAAGCACGGTGGCCAAGTCTTGTTTGCCCTTGCTCATCCGTGCTGGATGCTCCTGTCCCTCACATGCTTAGACACAGAACCTATGAGTCTTTTCTCTTTAGTTATGCTAGGCTGTGGCCAGCCTGATGACCTCCAGATCCTCCCTCCTCTGAAGGCAGGTGTAATGTTTGCTTTTTTTCTCCAGACATTAGGAGCATCCTGATGGCCTCCAGTTGCAATGGCCTTTCAGAGAGAGACAAGGGAGAGCAGCCTCTGGGTGACACCGGCCAGCTGCCTTACAGTTTGTGTTCAGTAACCTCTCACTGGCTTCCTGGAGTAGTTTCTAACTTAATGCTCCCCTTCTTGGGCAGCACTTCTCAGCCCAGGCCCTACTCCTAGGGGAAGACAGCCAAGAGGACTGGCAGCTGACCTTGCCAGTGGAGACTGAGGCAAGGAAAGCACCAGGTGTTTTCACCTGACCTTTGTCACTTGTCTCCTGCCCTATTGAGCAGTGGGCAAATCTTCTCTTTAGTTTTCCTTTTGCTGCCAACATGCCTGTAGACAAGCTGGTATTCCTAACCAATTTCTCTTTCTGCTCCAGCTGGTAACACTGTGTGTTATTATTACAAAAGTTGTAATACTTGCTAGAAGTATTGTAGTTGCCGCTCCTCCCCATTCTGGTTTGGTTTTTTTAATGTAAATAATTTTTCATTTTAGACTCAATTTTTTTTTTGCACAACATTTTATGGATATGAGCCTATGACGGTGGTATTAAGTGGTATTAAGACTTTTAGAATATTTATATGTATCTGATTTGCAGTATAAACCTTATTGTTACATGCCATAATTCTTCAAGCTTCTATTCTAAAGCATGGTACAACATTTATTAAGAAAATGTATTAAGGAGATTTTCTTTCTTCCTTTGCTTATCCTGATTTAACATTTGAAATTACTACAAATACATATTCTTTCCAGAGGAAAAAAATGCCGACTTAAAAAATAAATCATGTGTGAATGAAGAATATTAAAAGGTCAAAAAGCCAGAAAGCTAACAGAAGAGATTGGAGGCAATGTTTCAGTGCAGAAGGAAATTTAGGCTTTTGTTTATCGGGAAATGTATCATTTGGATGAAAAACAGTAAATAGAGATGGTGGTTTGTTTCAGGAATTTAACATATGTACCCTGTTGCTCTGAATTCTTATTGCTTGCAACAGGATTACCTCATTATCCCAATTAGTGGTGCGTTGGATTTTACACAGATGCGTAACGAAGCAGCTGCGTCCCCACATTGCAAAGCTCTTCACCTCTGAGCACAGAAGTTCAGGTTCTTCGTATTGTTACTTCGCACCGTATGGAAAAAGCACATGGCACAGAGCCTAAAATGGTTTAGGCAAAGCATCTTCAGCTGAGTCTGTGTCTGTTAGCAAGACGCTTGGCTCATTGTGCCACAACATTTAGCAGAAAATAGTGATGATTTTGGGGAACTGAGAAAAAGCAAGTTGTCGCGTTGAAATCAAATTTCTGCTCTATGAGACATTCTAAGCATATCAGAAAAGAGCGAGTAGGTTACCTTTACCAAACTGAAAGTTAGTTTTATGTGGGTATTTTAATTGAGTCAACGTTTCTGAGTGCATGAGTCAAATGACATTTGAAACCTTGGACAAGCACAGTGGCACAATCTGTTGTTGAAGAAATGGGAAGAGACTGAGAACTTATATACCATAGTAAATTTAGATATTTTAAATTTTTCTTCCCCCTGCTCTAAGAAGTACTTATTATCAGAGGTAGGGGAAACACTGAAGAAAGAAGTAGGAATTAGATGGGGAAGGACTTGCTGAATAATACTGGATTGCAGTGTTAAAAATGATGGGTCTTTTGCATATTGAAGCAGCAGGTCAGGTTTATCTGTGTTCAGATTCACTGATTTTGAAGTAAAATGGACATTCTGAAGTTATTTTTACCTTTCAAAAAAACTTCATAGCTTTTATTTGCCTTCTAGGAAAAACATGCCAGAATCTCACTAGTTGCAAAGGAAGTTGTCATTTTCCAGTGACTCTGTATATTAGAAAATTTCCATCATTCAGTAGTCCTGTGGTTCCAGGACCTTGAGTCATGACAACAAAGTGCGTGCTGGGCAGTAACTGCTGTGGCATCTACTTAGGTGGCCAAATACCCCTGTGAGTGGGCTGATCAATTAGGACTTTTTCCTCTGTCTGTGCTTGGTGTGAATATAGGGTGCATCTTGAGAGTTTAGTGCTCAGGCTTCAGTTTAGCCTAAGGTATGTATGACTTCCTTGTAAGAGTATGAATGGAAACAAAAATGTGGCAATATTTTGTTTCATAGATCCAGAAAGACAGCAGTGTTGGGGGTTTGTACTCATTCACAGCATCCTTAAGTAAGTTCATTCTCAAAACCAATAAAATTTACAGAAAATTGAATTTTAAGGAAAAAAAATAGAAACGTCTGTAAATAAATTGGGTGTAATTCTGAAAATTCCAAAGATAGGATAAAGAAGTTCTGTATTTTTGCATTAATTATTCAGTTTATTTAGTAAATTTTGCCTCAAGTGGATTTGATTGATGTCTGGAAGATATTTTAATTGTAAGTTATACTAGATGCTTGTAAAATCAAAGAAAATTAAACAGCTTTTCCCATACTACCCTCCCAAGTTTGCCGCATGAAATCTAAAGAAAATGGCAATTTGAAAAGGCACCAGAATCTGCAGTAGCAAAGTGGAGAGTGCTTATTCATCTTCCTTAGCATATGATTTAAAGCCCATAGTTGACACTAGCTGAAAATGTAAGTGCTTAAATCCCTGAATGTTCCTGGCATATCTTGCTCACCTTCCCATGTTCATAATGTTTTGTGTGCTCCTAGGATGCCAGTAATGTGATGCTCAAAGCTCCTTTTGACCTGAGGAAGGTCTGGAACTCACCTCCCTACCAAGCTAAGGCTTGCAGAGTCCCATTCCTCCAGTCTTTTCATGGGCCCCAACAGTTTCTGAGGTCATGTATAATGGTGATTTCATTATTATGTTCTCTCTCTTACACAGACAACTGGTTTTGAGAATGTAGAGGAGTATCTAGAATGGGACAGAGAGGCTCTTAACATGGGGTTTCAGACCCAGCTGCCTGCAGTGAGCCCTGTGTGTGGCCACCCCAGCTTCCCTGCCTCCCTTAGCCTTTTTATGGTACAGTATTCAGGGCTGTCAGAAGCATGAAGGTGACCAGCAGCACCTTGGCCAACTACGTCCATGGGCTGACACCTTAATTCTAACCTCTATGGTTAGATTCTTAGCCCCACCATATCAGCTTACTCTTGGAAGGCTTTTAGCTCTCCCATAAATGACATTACGTACATTGGTCTCGCAATGTTGTGTCCTCACACAAGGTTGGTTGTGTCCTCCTCTTCCCAAATGAGGAATTAGTTATGAACTGTAATGACTTATGTGGGCAGTTTTAAAAAAACTGTTTGCTGTGATGTTCATGCTGGATGAGTTTGCATTCATGAGTTTGCTCTGAGGAAGCAAAAATGTGGTGAGGTTTGTGATGGCTCATATCTTCTGTGAGCATCCTCTGGAACCATGCCTGGGATCAGTGTGTTACTGTAGCTCCAGGGGTCTCAAAGAAAACATGAACTCTGGCTATTGTGAAATGCCTCAAATTCTGTCCTGATGATGCCACGCTGTTGTGGAAAGGAAAAACCTTTCCCAAACTCTGCGTTCCGTGGATTCTTTTGGCCACAGGACGGAAGGCACAACTCATCTTTACATACACTGGGTGGAGGAGACAGAGCTTCTCCAGACACATCTAGAAAAGATCATTGTGGTAACATGGGGAGATGATGAGCGACATTCCTGGGGAGCTCTGCCATCCCTGAGTCCTCCATCCCAACAGTGCTTATGTCAGCAGTGGCAGATTTCCTGCTTAATTCTTCTATAAGAAAGATAAACTGAGGAAACTTGGGTTGGATCTTGAAAAACCTTTTTGGTTGGGCTTTCTTTCTGCAAAATGAAAACACATCTGCTTCTGATCTCTGCTCGCCAAATTCTCAAGTGGGGAGGAAAGAGACGATACCAATGTTTAGTTTTGTTTTGTGCTGTAAATTCAGGTTTATATGGGGGGATTTTATTGCAGCCAGGTTCTTGCACCAGTGCTGATGCTGGGTTGTGTGTGGACTGCATGCAGAAAAGCAATGCAATGCAGCACGTGCCTCCTGCATCTCATTTCCAAGATGCTTTTAGTCTGCCACATGTAAACAAATACCAGAGAGTAAATTTAGTTTCTCAGAACCAAATATGTGTTTGTTCTTGCAAACATTTGGAAAGTTAAGTATCAGCCTCTTGGTCTGCATTTTTATTCTTAACCTTCAAATGGACTGACAGCTCATTGTAACTCCAAAAATGGCTATGTGGAAACACATAATGTAAACACAAACAATAATTTCTTCTTGAACTTGTTATTTTTCCCCTCTGTTTTTTTTTTACCACAGAGTTGTTGTATCACAAGCAGTAATTGCTGTCATATTTTGATCTGTGCTCTAAAATATTCTTATTAGAGGAATTGCAATGTTTTATTGTCCAGATTGCCCAGATTTAGTAATTTTAAGATCTAGAGTCTGTTCACATTTAGTCCCAGTACATCAATAAAATATGAATGGATTGGATAATGAAGCAATAACACTAATTTATGTCAAAGGATATAGGCTATTGTTTACGAGTTTTCCAAAGTGCCAAAATACTTTATCTATAGAAAGAATTCTTCTTCTCCCTTGCGGTGAAATAAATAATGCCTCAGGAATATTCTGTCTTGGGGGCCTCCTGCCATGAAATAAATGGGAGGAGACAAGGCTGTGAAGGTTATTTTCCACTCTGGAAAATATTTATTTGGTGACACAGCTCTTATTGCTAGTTTTTGGCTTTTTAATGCTAGGGACTAAACTTCACCCTCCTGGCTAGATGTAAGAAGCCCTAAATTCAGAGAAGTTACCACATTTTAGGCCAGAGCTACAGGTAGTCTATGGGTAAACAGAAAATTGCTTATGAGGGATGAGTAGCTCTATCTGTGGTATAACAATTTGTGGGCAGGAGAGGGTGAAGAGCTGAAGTTGGCAGCTCGGCAGCATCTAGTACATCTATTTAGTCACCAAAACCGAGGCAGGCAGTGATGGCCATCTGCAAACAATGCTTCTAATCTCTGGGCTGTTCCCATATCTTGGACTGGTTTTGCTGGGGCCCATTCATCCTCAGGCGAGAGGATCTTCAGACTCTCCTAATGATATGTGCTCTAATTCACCTTATTATACTTCATCATACTTCAAAATAAGCTGCTTTACACTCGACCAATTAGTTTTTGGTATTTCCTGTTGATAATGGTGGTAGTGCAGACTAGTTCAGTCTGTCTTACTGGAAATAGAAGATACTATGACCAGTGAAAAGATTTTCAGGCTTCTAGTGTATTCTACCCTGGCTAACAACTGCTAAACTCTCAGTGCTCTTGAAGATAACCAGAACAGTGAATTGCTCAAGCTTTTTCTTTGCTTGATTGGTTGGTTTTAATTCAGAAAACTGTATAAAATGAGACCTACTTTGCAGGTAATGTCCAATAAAGAACTACTTCTTCATGTGGATGCCTTGATTTCTCTGTATTGCCTACCTTTAAATGTTTATAAAATCTGCACAGTCATGATTTGGAAGAGAAGTATTTTGGAATGTAGAAAATTGAGCCAAATTATGCCCGTGCTTTTATTTTATAGATCTCTAATGCTTTGTGCCAGGTTCAAGGGAATTTTAAGCCTCAGGAGTATTTCGCCTACTGACTTCAACAGCCTTGCCTGTGAAGCAAAGATCTCAAAGTATTTTACTGATCCATCAAATTCTAATTTTAATCTGATGGTGGAATGACTACTGTGTCTGTTGGAGGACTAGGTTGGGGCTTTTTTCATAATTTCCATTTTCCCCAAGTGACCTTTCCTTTTCCTTTGCGAAACAAAAGGGTAAACAAAACACAGTTACACCTTTTCCCCATGTACTAAAGATATCATTTCAAATAAAGTAAGTTCAATGCATACAAGAAACAGATCACAATAAGCCTGTGAATAATTCTAAGTTTGTTGTTTTTAAATTAAAAATTATTATTAATGAGAAAAGTAATTTGATTGGTATTTTATTATTTTAAATTATTTCATTCATTTGGTTTAGATACAGAATAGAAAAATCATTGTATGCAGAAATCATTTTTATCTGCAAAAGAATTAGGTTTAGCTCCAGTTATTAAGTTAGACTTTAATAATATTTTCCCCATCTTTAAGTAATATTGCAATCCTTAGTAGTGTCTTTCATCCAGTAATCACAGAGCATTATATATGCCTTAAGAAGGTAAGGAAGAATCATTACAGATTAGTAAACTGAGATGTAAGGAACTTAAATGACTTGCTTGGGGTAGCACAGTGATTTTGCAGTACAGAGAGCGTAACCCGGCAGCTCTGACTCATTGGGCTTCTTGTATCCAGCAAATCACTTTTAAAGGCCTTGGAAGGAATTCAGAGAAATCAAAATCCTCCTGAGGTGTGTTCTGGTTTTCTTGATTGAAAGAACTGTGAGGGAACAGACTTTGAACCTTATTGTCTGTGTTCATCTTCTGAGTTTACTCACGTTTCCACATGCCACTCCTTTACAAATTGAAGACGTTGCCAAGAGGTGAGTTGGTGCTTCTACAGAAACAGTCTAGGAAGCTTTGTTACTGTTAGAGGGGTTAGAAAACTCAGGCTCTTTTACATCTATTCATTTTCTTTTATATGTCTAGGGAAAGACCTGACTATGTGGGGAAGCATCCAAAAGCAGCTCTGTCTTCCAGGCCTTCACTGGCCAGATGGGAGATAGGCAATAGCCATGTCTGGATTCTGCAAGAGCAGTGAATGCCCTGCAAACTCGGGAAGAAGATTCGAACTCGAGCTCCCTTGACTGCAGCTTTCTAAAATAGATGAGGTGTCTGTGTTGTCCGCTTCAATGTTCATCTTTTATTCACTTCTCTGTTCCACCTGTCTATGGATGAGAAATACAGCTTACCTTCTGGTGCTGTTCCTCACTGAGGAAGCAAACCAAAAGCAGGAGAGTTGCTGTGACTTTGATCTAATTATTTTTTCCTATATTTTCCTTACTGCTCTGTTTTATCTTCAACTGTGATGATTGTCTTTTGCTTAATAAGAGATTTTCTGTTCAGTCAGCTCCAAAATCCCATTAACAAACTGAAAGCTGGTGGCATCCTCTCATCCTTTCTATAATTGGCCAGTTAGAACTCTCTAGCTCACAAAAATTACTCATTTGTACAGTAGGGTACAGTAGAGAGAACAGTGTTTTCCTAATGCAAGCATTAAAGTGGTATTTGCACAATTTATTTGTATTTACTTTGTCTTATTTTATTTTTCTCAATTGGGAGTGAAGGGAATTGTGTTGCAGCTGAGCACTTAGACCAATCTAGCAGCTGGAAAACACTCCACACAGAGTGAAATGGATAGTGTGCGTTCACAACTGCTTAAATAACGCATCTTTAATGCAGGACTGTGTGTTGTACTCATTTTTTCATATAAAATATGAACTATGATAGGAAAAGTCAACATATCGGTGTTAATAGGGAATCTTTCCAAGACCTCCCTTTCAAGTGGATAAAAGAGTACAAAACTGGGATAGCCAGAGGTGACTACAAACAAATTGGCTAGTCCATTAGCATAGCTGTCCAGCTGCATCCTAGGCTCTGAGGCCACTCCAAAACCACAAGCCCGACTGCCTCAGAAGCCTGCCAAGGAGCCAGCTGCTGCTAATAAAACAGACTCTACAACTTGGCATCTGGGGCCTGTGATTCCCATCCAAAAGGAATTGTATGTGAAAAATATTTGAAATTTGTCTTTTTAAGTAGTGTTTTGCTTTGGAAGGAAAATACTTTCGTTTAAACTTGCAACTAGTGAAAAAGTACCTGAGAGTGCTTGGTTGCCATGGAAAGATAAATACCATTCTTGTGTAAGGAGGGTTGGATGTTGGAAGGAGGAGCGTTGTTGATTTACTATCCAAGAGGCTTCTGGTTCAGCATTTCTGGGTTATTTACTTAGTAAGACCAAGGTGTATCTCATTATTCATGCTTAGCTGTGTGCAGTTTCACGGGACACTTTGTTTCAGAGAGTTGAACTGTAGGATTTAAGCACAAGGGTGCATTCCTGAGAATGGATAAGAATTAGAACATTAATTTCTCACTTTTAAATAATGAAAAAGGAGAAATTTCATTCATTTTTCAAAGATGAAAACAAATCCTATTAGCTGTCCATGCTAAATTAATAAGCTGCTTGGAATGATCTACAAACCACTTTGTTCCCCACACACTCTCCACTGAATAATGAAGCATGAGAATTGAAAAATGAGTTGGTTGCATTGGTTATGTGAAAAATTAATGGCAAAACCAGCTCTGAATTCCAGCTCTCTTTTGCAGTGAAACATTTAGATTTTGCCTTTATTTTTTTTTTTTTTCCTAGAGCCACAGGTCCTGTGCTTGGTTGTGGTGGCAAAACCTCTTTTCCAAATTCTACAGCAGTTGTCAGGGTGTTTTGAACCAGTCTTGACAGTGGTGCTCCTTCTGACTCTTGAAGCAGAGAAGTTAAATGTTTTGCCCTCAGCCATGGAGAGGTCCAACATCAGAACAAGGCACAAATTTCCTGCTGCCAGGTGTGCAGGTGGCTCCCCAGACAGTGCCCCACTTTGGCATCGTCCAGGATCCTGTACCAAGTGGTCCATATCTGGGATCATCATTAGGTCACCAGTCATTTCTTTCACTCCAGTTATTACTTGGAGATTACCAAAGCAGATCCTTTGCTCATTTAGAGGCAAAGCGCATACTTTTGCCATCAGTCATACACTCAGCGGCTCAGGAAACAAGAATTCGAAGCTTTCTTCTGACCTGAAGCTTTTAGTCTGGCAACCAGCCAGAAGATGTCATCAGCCTCAGTACAGGCAATTTTGTAATCTTACTGCAGATGGTATTCTGGGGTATTGGATATGCATGGAAATTACTGTGGGCTGCTGTGGCTGAGATTTATTCGTGAAGAGGGTTTGGAGTGTAGCAGTGTTTGCTGGGCTGAGAAGATCAGCATCCCCCAAAGTGGATGGAGTGTGGCTGCCTCTCTGCCCACCCTTAGAGCATCTCCGAGGATACTGCTGTGAACCCAGGCATCCGTGTGTGCTTGTTGTCTGAGCAGCTCTTACTTGAGGGACAACCTGTCGTACGGCCTCATTCTCTCTGTATACCGAGGACTTCTTTTTTTTTTTTTGATAGCTGTGCCCTCAAAAGTGGTGTAAATGTAATTTGTGTTCACTTCTACATCCCCTTTCAGCTGGCTGAGAGGGATAAAATGTCTTAAGCTTAAATTAGAATTAGGCCCCCAGTGTTTTCCTCTGTGTGAGGATAAAGATCTTATAATAGAATGAAAATTGCTCTTTGTATTTCAAAGGTAAATTTCCACTTATTTTCTTTTCTTTTTCTTGCTTATTAGGTTGGTGTGAGAATAGGACATTTACACATTATCCCCTGCTAAGACATATATAATAATAACAATTAATAATTAAAGTACATAGCACTTCATTGGCTTAAGGAAAGTTCTTTCATTGCTTTACGTCATTTACATGCATTCAGTGTGCATGGCAATCTTGGAGGTGTAGGGTAAAGCAGTAAGAATGTAACCTCGACCTTTATTTGTCTATTTATTTAACCTTAGTAATGTTCAAAATGTGCAAGATTACCATGGGATATTTCCTGAGCTCTTGATATGTATTAAAGCCAAAAGTGTTATACAGAGTCATACCTGCCTCTTCCATGGCCCTGCAGTGCACATTTTTAAATATGCTTTCAGGCAGGATATTATAATATGTAGGTGCCTATGTATTTAACACAGGTTAGTGCTGCCTGCAGTGTTATCCAGCTGGGCTGTAGCCATGGCATGGAGTTGATTTCCAAGACATGGCCCCAGTGCTGGGGCTCAGTTGAGGTGGTTGCCTGCGCTGGTACTCAAGGCTGCTGCTTCAGCTCTCTATTTCTGGGAATGACATTGAAGCTTGAGTGGGTGGGGATTATCCAGTGATAAAATGTGTGTGCAGAGAAATATGATCCATATGCATTAAGTGCTTTTGATTGTCAGCAAAAGTATCTGTGTAGAGACTTGGGGAAGGGAGCTCATTGCCCTTGCTCTTTTATGGGAGATGAGAGTAAATGTCATTACTTGCTAGCATGGTGAGCACACTAAAAACCGGTGGTTTTTTCCTTTTAATGGCTCCTACTTGAGTCACACTACAACCAGGTGAGATTGCAGAGGCATTCTGATGTCTTGACACTTGATGCTATGTTCCCTCTCTCCTGGTTTAAATGGGAGAAATAGGGAAGAAGGAATGAGAAGGCCAGGAGGAAAGGCATTGGTGCAAGTGTGGTGTTTCATTTGATTGAAACCCCTGAGCATCACCTGTCACTGATGCTCCCCTTATATTCTCCAACTTTTTTTTTTTTTCTCTTCTAAACAAGAGACTAAATAAAGGGACTTGTTTGAAAGAGTTTAGAGCTACTAATTTAGAAACATCCATCTACCAAGACTGTGATCTAGTGTGTGCATAATTATAAGCACTAAAGTAGAGCCACTGGCATTAAAGGGGCAGTTGATTAGCGTGATCAGAATTACTCACAGACTTAAATATTTTCTCTGTTCAAGGCCTAAATGCAGAACAAGCATATTAGAAGTCACTAAAGTGTCATTGCTGCTATAATGAAAATTGCAGATGTTTTGCTTTTATTAGTCCATTAGCATAGCATGGTTAACTTAGCATTGGTCCAACATTTACCTGCTGTTGTCACCACACATAAAGCTAGCAGAATGTGCTGATCGGGTTGTGGAAGTGGGATTTTCTCCCTCTCAGCAGGCAATTACATTCCTGGAGCTCTGACTCCAGTTCCCTTGGCTGCTCATCTGGAGCTTGGTCCTCAGGATCCTCCAGTTCCTGCAAGTTCTCCTCTAGATCTCAGCTTTTCTGCATAGGTCACAGCGGTGACAGGATGGCCTCCTCCTTCCAACCACTCTTCTGTTCCCCTGGCAAGCACTCTGTGCTATGAGTAAATATTCTGGTGATCAGAGAGCCAGGGATGGTTGCAGCAACTGAAATTCCCCGTTGTTGCCTCAGATCAGAGATGTTTAGGTAATTTTTATAACATGTGGGTGTCTTTTTTCACAGCATGTATTTACCAGTGAGTTAGGGGAGAATACTGTTTTTCCCTGTGAGAATGCCTCCCTTCTTAAGCAATATTTCTCAGTGGCTGTGTGTGGTTTGTGGTTGTTCAGAAGTGGGTATGATTTTGAGAGCAGAAGGTCTTGGCCTGATCGTCTTTTCCAAACCCTGTTTCTCTATTGCGAAAGACATCTGTAATAACAGTGTGTTTTCAGGCTGCTTTGGAATTTTTTCCTCTCTCAGACTAGCCAACCCTCTGCCACCTGACTGTGCGTGTACTGGGTGCTCCTCATGTTTAGAAAAGACTAGCTAGGCTTCTGGCATCAGCTTCTGCACCTTTGGCTAGATATTCTTACTTGTGTTTTAGTGTACTCCTAGAGCAGATTGTGTTTAACTTCTCTCTTTAATGCTAGTTACTCCTTGAGTATCTGTCATTTCAGAGGTTTGTTTTGTGCTCTAGATACTTTAAATCCAAATCAAAAAATACAGTAGAATAGTGCATTTCACAGCCGTGGCTAAACCCAGAATGTTGGTTGGTCCTGTTTTGCATTTTGAAAGGCGTTGCTGGCTGGGAGTGGATACAGGCACCATAGAAGTGGGCAGCTGGGAGTAGTCAGGGAGGGCAGGACAAGCATAGCATAATTCTGGAGTTACCTGAGTGAAGCACATGCTTCTGCCATGCTTTTGCCTTTTCCAGTAACAAGCCTTTTTGTTTTGCTCTGTTTCCAGCAGTCCTATGCACCAGCTCCCCACCCCATGGCTCCTCCCAGCCCCAGCACAAACAGCAGCAACAACAGCAGCAACAACAGCAGCGGAGAGCAGTTGAGTAAAACCAACCTGTACATTCGAGGCCTTCCACCCGGCACCACTGACCAGGACCTTATCAAGCTGTGCCAGCCGTAAGTGCCCTTAAATACTCAGTGTCTTTCTGTAGGAAGATGTCAAAGCTGGCCTTCCTGCTTACACTTGTGTGGCCCCAAAAAAGCATCAGAAGCCTCCTGCACTGTAAGGTTAACTGTTTGTCCTTTAGTTTGAAGGGCTAATTAATGCCTGCTAAAAACCTTCAGGTAATGAGTTTAGGGGAAGAGAGAGGTGAGGGCCTTCACAGTGACTTCTGTTTACTCTAATCTGGTTGATTTCTTATGTGAAAAGGAGGTTTTGCATGGCAGGAAAACCTCCCTAATGACAGATTTTATAGTTATAATGATCTGTGAATCACAACCCAGTGCACAACACAACATGGGTGTTCCTCCCGCAATCATTTTTCACATTTTATGATTGCTGTGTCACATGTTGCTGTGCTCAAAGATTGAGCAGTATGAAACCCACTGAAGGTGGCCTTGTAGCCATATAATTAACATCTAATTAACTACTGTTCCACTGAAAAATGATGCTGTGGAAAGTGGCACTTTCTACCTCCCTGTTTATCTTGAGAGTCATATTTGCAGACTGTACTGATAAAGATTGGTTTTATTGTGTTTTATTCGTGTTGAAACCAAAGAGGCGGCATAAAGGAGTTCTTTTCTCCTCACCCATCATCAAAAGAACTACTTCCTAAAACACTGCACTCTCCTACCCTTCTTCTCTTGACTGAATGTAGTGGGCAACATGAAATGACAACATGATTGGCAGCAGAAATGACAACCTGATTGGATTTCCAAAGTCTTGATTATTATTGATGACATGTGGGAGGGAAATAATCCAGTTTGAGATTCCAGCCAGAGATCACCAGGGTGGCATTTAGCATAACAAATTTTTTTTTGTGTTGAAATAAAAACAAGGAAAAATTTGAAAAATAAAAATCCACTCTTGTTATGATGCAGAACTGCAGTGCTTTTGCCATAGAATCATCTATTCTAAAAGACAACATCATGTCTCTATTTTCTCATCAAAAATCAGCCTTTCAAATAAGTATCAATAAATGAAATTTGGTAAAGTAAGGAACAGTCTGAGGCTGATCTACAGACCTGAATCCAAATGAATATTGTTTCGAAGCTTTTGAGTAGGAGTAACAATTTAATGGGTTTTTACAATTTTTTGACATTCTGCCGTTCCTGATTTTGATCAAAAATCCTGAAAGGCTACCCTGAGTACGCTTTATGTGGACAGGACTGGCCAGGACTAGAGCTAGCAGTCTTACTGAAGTGATACCTGGATTTGAGTAAAATTATGTGAGCTTGAAACTCTTTCCTGTGACTTTCTGCCATTAAAGCTTCTGTGGGTAGAACTGACTCACTGTTCACAGAATAGTATGCTGGTGACGTTTCACATTTCATGCAAGTTGAAATGTGAGTGTACCTGTCTGACACTTGTACAAACTACATTCATTGACACTTTCCACGTGACAGTCAGATAATCCCAGTTCAAGGGCCAGATCCTCAGTAGGTATAAATTGACTGTAGTCTGCTGATGTTCAAAAAGCTATTTTGCGATACATCTTCTTGCAGCCTGACCCTTCTCCAGTTCACAAAAATGCTTTCAGCTGATCAGGACTGAGCTAACTATTCCTAAAGGAACCTCACAGCTTTGGTGCTTAGTGCTTCTGTAGTGGTGTGAGGGTGTGGTGTGAGCAGTGAGACTTGAATCATGAAGTTCAGAGAGTGCGTCCCCACCCCTTGTCTGCGTATGGGAAGTGCACATCAAGTATCTGAGAGCTTCCTTTTAGCACTGTGGCAAAATTTTTAATGTGCTCCACTAAACTTAATCTGATATAAGATTAGAGGGCTTTGTCTTGCTGTCATGGGGTTCCTGTGTGAACAGATGCTTTTTAAGAAAAATGCTGACATTCGTTTTGCTGATTTTTCTATCCTTTGGCTGAACGTCAGTAAGGAGAAACCTTCTTCTGACTTCTTTTTTGGAAAATAAAAAGAATTTATCAAAGCAGAAGAGAAAGACAATGAAGGGAAACTTAAACATTTGAAAATGCTAGGATTTGTACTGGCAGCTGTGGTGGTGTGTTCCCCCCCGCCTCCTTTCCAGGCTGCAGTGTGATCTGAGAAATGCTTAAATCTGACTTTTGCTCATACTTTTGTCAGTGATTTTTTAAGCAATCTCAGACACTCTCTCTCATGACAGCAGTGTGTAGATTTTAAGTAATATACTGTAAGATATTTTCTTTACCTTTGCAGGTGGTTACACAGTAGAGGTACATAAAGGTCCAAAGCCCTTATCTCTTCACCTGCCCCCACCCCCAAAAAAACCCTCAAACCCAACCCTCCTCCCCAAAAACTCCACTAAAACCAAACCCAACAGTCTACTGCTATATGAACAAGAAGGATTTTTCTGCTCAGAAAGGTTGTCCTCTGTAGAGCCCTCTTGTAGCTTACAAGGCTGGGGCTTCACCAGGCATTAAAATCTTCATGTGAACAGGTATTTACAAACGAGCAGGTAGTGCTGGCTCTTAGGCTTCCTGCATAGCCTAACATTAGCATCATTTGCTACAAGATGTGAAGTGAAAACCTTAATGCCAATCCATAAACCATATTATTATTTTGTAGGACAATATCTTTGGAGAGCTGTGTTTAAGGAAGGTATTCACCAAAGCTGTCCAGCACACTGGTTCCCATAGGCTAGCTGCCAGTGCCTAAAATGAGCCCTTCTGAACCCATTTCCTCTTCCAGCATGGGACAAGGCTGCTAGCAGTACAACTATCACTTGTAATGGCTCACATTTGGAAGGCTGAGGAATAATGTTCTAAACCCACAATATTCCTCTTTCAAAAGTACAGAAAATGCTGGAAACACTTAGGATTATGTACATTATCATATCCCATCCCATTTTCAGGTTTAGTCCCATAGGGAGGCCACCCTTCAAGTCATGTGTAAGGTTTTTCATTTAATTGCATTTTGCCAGGTGAGTTAAGGAAGAGAAACCCTTTAATCAGAATTGTTTGATAAAGTACGGGGCTGTTTTGATGAATCCTGCCTGCTCTTCTGTCTTTCTGCTGTGTGTTTTTGGTTGGTGTGCATTGCACACTAAACAGAAAACAGCAGACTGGAATACCATCGATGCTTGAAGTGCAGAGTCCATTACACGTGATGTGAGACATTTCTGACAAATGTTCCGACACTATCAAACCTTTTATCAATTTGAGAGTAACCTTGTCACAGTAATCTGTCAAACTGTTCATATAACTAAAGGAAAACAAGTCATCATAGGCTGTACAGTAGCTGAGTAAATGAAAANGTTATATAATTATAGTTATAATTTATTTCTCAGAGGTACACAGTCTCTGCTGGTGCAGTGGTATACACCGTTATATGTGTATCTTTCCATTCAAAATATGCTTTTCATCAAAAGGAAAAGTAATCAGCCTTAAAATGTAACAGTATAGACAGGAAAATTTGCATGGCATGTCATTGTACAAACAAAATATAAATTATTATCTTTGAAATATTCATAATCTGTCACTTTAATTTTCATGCATTGTCTTATATTTCACCCAGAAGCATCCCAAGATTCTCTTAAAAACATACACAGATGAATTAGNAGTAGAGGTACATAAAGGTCCAAAGCCCTTATCTCTTCACCTGCCCCCACCCCCAAAAAAACCCTCAAACCCAACCCTCCTCCCCAAAAACTCCACTAAAACCAAACCCAACAGTCTACTGCTATATGAACAAGAAGGATTTTTCTGCTCAGAAAGGTTGTCCTCTGTAGAGCCCTCTTGTAGCTTACAAGGCTGGGGCTTCACCAGGCATTAAAATCTTCATGTGAACAGGTATTTACAAACGAGCAGGTAGTGCTGGCTCTTAGGCTTCCTGCATAGCCTAACATTAGCATCATTTGCTACAAGATGTGAAGTGAAAACCTTAATGCCAATCCATAAACCATATTATTATTTTGTAGGACAATATCTTTGGAGAGCTGTGTTTAAGGAAGGTATTCACCAAAGCTGTCCAGCACACTGGTTCCCATAGGCTAGCTGCCAGTGCCTAAAATGAGCCCTTCTGAACCCATTTCCTCTTCCAGCATGGGACAAGGCTGCTAGCAGTACAACTATCACTTGTAATGGCTCACATTTGGAAGGCTGAGGAATAATGTTCTAAACCCACAATATTCCTCTTTCAAAAGTACAGAAAATGCTGGAAACACTTAGGATTATGTACATTATCATATCCCATCCCATTTTCAGGTTTAGTCCCATAGGGAGGCCACCCTTCAAGTCATGTGTAAGGTTTTTCATTTAATTGCATTTTGCCAGGTGAGTTAAGGAAGAGAAACCCTTTAATCAGAATTGTTTGATAAAGTACGGGGCTGTTTTGATGAATCCTGCCTGCTCTTCTGTCTTTCTGCTGTGTGTTTTTGGTTGGTGTGCATTGCACACTAAACAGAAAACAGCAGACTGGAATACCATCGATGCTTGAAGTGCAGAGTCCATTACACGTGATGTGAGACATTTCTGACAAATGTTCCGACACTATCAAACCTTTTATCAATTTGAGAGTAACCTTGTCACAGTAATCTGTCAAACTGTTCATATAACTAAAGGAAAACAAGTCATCATAGGCTGTACAGTAGCTGAGTAAATGAAAAAAAAATTGCTACTGGAAGATTTTTCTTTTTGTGTGGTTCTGATCCTCAATAGTTGGTTTAACATGTGTCCAGCAGAGTTTCATCAAATTCGCTTTTGCAGTAGGGAGCTGTTGGTTGCACTGTATCTTTGGGACTGTATACAATAACTGTCAAAAGTTACACTGAAAAAGAGTAATGGCATTAAAGCAAGCAAGAATCTGTTGTTCTTTTGTGTATGTATCATCTTCTGGATTTTCATAAACACTGAGTAAAAGAACTTCCAAGAATGGATCTTGGCCTCTCTTAACCTTTTCTGAGGTTCTTAAAAAAAGAGGCGTTACACCTATCTGTGATTATACTGATCATCAGAACTTATAAGTCTAAAATTTAAATATTTACGTATTTCATAAAAATGATATATAGTTATATAATTATAATATATATTATATATATAATTATAATATATATAATTATATATAGTTATATAATTATAGTTATAATTTATTTCTCAGAGGTACACAGTCTCTGCTGGTGCAGTGGTATACACCGTTATATGTGTATCTTTCCATTCAAAATATGCTTTTCATCAAAAGGAAAAGTAATCAGCCTTAAAATGTAACAGTATAGACAGGAAAATTTGCATGGCATGTCATTGTACAAACAAAATATAAATTATTATCTTTGAAATATTCATAATCTGTCACTTTAATTTTCATGCATTGTCTTATATTTCACCCAGAAGCATCCCAAGATTCTCTTAAAAACATACACAGATGAATTAGTGCCTTATTATTATACCAAACACATCCCGTTCTTCCTAACTTCATCCTGGTGAAGATAAGTTGAAGGAAATCTCACCACAGACCAAACACTTGAGCTTTATGATTTTAAAATATATTCCATTTAAAGAACTCAGTCTGTTTCTCAAGATTTTGGTGTTTCTGTCTGTCCTTACATTTTTGCATTGAAGAAGATTTAGGCCCAAAATTTTTTAAAAGATAAAATTAAGCTTCACAGAAGGGAAAGGAAATTTGGGGAAAGAGATATTTTATATCTCTTCCTTCCCCCCAGTAATTTTGAAAAGTTGTCTTAAAAACTCCAACATTTGACTAAAACCCAAGCCTTCTGCTTTGCACAGTTAAGACATTGACATGTATTCAAATTATAATCTCTGTCCATCTTGATTCCATCAACTTGACTTCTTTGTGTTCCAGGGTAAAATTAAAGGGCTTATTTAATTAATTGAAACAACAACAGCAGTAAAAATATCTAACCCTAAAGAAAGTAAGTCTGTATGCTGCTCAAGCTAACTGTTGAGGAAGATAAGACAGAATTCTCCAAGGTTTTTCACGTGTGGGAAATCCCTGCTGCATAATGATTTCCATGAAGGTTGCTTTCTTTAAATTACTTCTAGATTGATACTTTTGAGTAGATTACTCAGTGTTTTGGGATTGTTTTGGGTTAGTGGGCTTTGGGTGGTTCTATTGGTTTTGGTTTTGTTTTTTAAAAATTTCTCTTTTGTCTGGAGGTATCCTGATTGACTCCTTGTCAATTCATCAAGTGTGAGATCTTAGCCTCTCATTTAATTTTGAATGTCCTTGGTTTTGTCTTGTGGAATGTCTGAATAAATATTCAGGTTGTCATTGTTTAGATTCTACTAAAGGGTTAGTCCCAAGGCTAATGTAACTGAGGTTATAAACTGAAAAGTCACACATTAATTTACTTAAATTCTGGACTGTTTCCGAAATGAACTGTGTGCGTTCCTTTTGCCCTCACTGAAAAAGGCCGAGTTCACTGAGTTTTCAGAGGGGTTCAAGGTGCCTTTCAGGATGGGTTGTCTTGTTAATAGCTGCAACAAGTACAACATTCCCATTACACCAAGCCTTATAGCGAATTCAGGATGGTCATTCCTGACATCTGTTAAGGCAGCAAGAGTTATACATTCCTGACTATTTTCATTTTCCTTTTATTTTGTTTAAATAACAAGACCTTGTTATATGAAAACTGATGAAATGAAGCTGTGGGGAAAGTAAATTCTCTGCCTTTCCTGTTTCTTACCTTAAAAAGGTAATTACAAATAATTACTGTGAACTTTAGATAAAATAAAGGTTAATCAAAATACAATTGCCGTAGTGAACTCAGAACCAAAAATACCAAAAGAATCTCTGCAGTAAATCCACTGTTCCACAATGAAGTCAGACAAAGTTTGTACTCAGTGTAAACTGATGTTCTCATCCCGACCCTGGTGAAAACAAAACCCCAACTATCTGAGACTTACAGAGTATTAGGCTGTGTCTGCTCCTCAGTTTTTAAGAAATAGTCTTTGGAGTGGTAAAGGAATTGACTGCATTCTGTAACATTCTGTATGTTAAGGCAGCGTGCACTCTGTGTTCCATATTAATTCAAACAGAACCAGAACCTACGTCTCTCCTGTAATTAGTATCAGCTGACACCATTGCTCTGTGATATAGCAGAGACTGAGAGGGCATGAAGGTGAGAGCACTCATTCAGCGGGATTAGCTCATATAGGAACCATGTGGCATCACAGGGAATAGTTCCTGCTTAAAATCTTGGTGGATATTTTGGTTCAGTGTATCCTGGTAATATGAGAACTGGGAATGGCTATGAAATCTGCTGAAGAGATCAGTCAGTCTTCATGGGAACTAACGAAATGCCCACGCTTGAGGGGAAAAAAAGAAAAAAAACCCCCAAATTCCCCCTCTCCCCTCGCCTGGATTTTCTTTGTTATTCCAAGTAAAATCAGGAAAGCAGAGTCCCAAGAAGAGTGTACTGCTGGACCAAGCACAGCAAAGGTACCCTGCTGGACTCATGTGCTGATAGAAAGCAAGGAGGGAACTACATGAGTATATTCCTCTCATTTGTTAATGTTTGTGTCTCCAGAACAGAGAAAAATGCACTGATGGGTTAGATTGGAGAAATGTGTATTCTTCTCCAAACACTTTATGTCATGGACTTTTCCTGAAGTTTATTAAGAGGGGTGGCAACAGGGGAAGAAAGATAATTCTTTCAAGTCAAAATGCTTTTGATCAGGAGCCAAATGGTGAATGCTAAGGATGCATAAAGTGGGCATTAAAGCAGAGAAACCTGATGCTGTGGACATGATTTGTTAATTCTTTCATCGAAGACATCTTCATAGTATGATGCTTATTACTGCTATGAGAAACATTGTGGGGTTACTCTCTAGGTCTGAAATAATACAAGGCAGTGACCTTGAACAACAAGGATGAACATTATTTCCTTTGAACAACATCTTGGTTTCTGAGATAAATTGCTTTGCAGTCTTGCAGTCAGTTATATGAATATTATATCTTTGTGTGTAAATATGGGCATGGATGTATACAGGTTTTTTCTCCTTTACCTGATATTGTTGAAAAATTATTTGTACATTCATTCCCACTGAAATAATCCCCAAACGTCTTCCACTGTTAGAAACAAACATTAAAGCTGCCTCAGTAGGCAATGAACCAATCCTCTTCTTATCTTGCCTCTTTCATCAGGGAAAACAAAACTTTAGGTCAGCATATGCCCACAGCACTACAGAGAGCTCCATCTGGGATGTGAACGTTCCCATTGTCAGGAAGAAAGGCAGAAAAATAATCTGCGTAAAGTAATAAGTGAGCACCTGCACTCTCCTCTGTTTTGAATGTGCCTGTCTTTTCACTAGAGTGTGACAGTGTGTCAGTGAGAGTTTCTCATCTCCTTTCAAGTTGGATGAACCTGATTTAATGGAAGATACAGGAGAATGCAGCATTTTCAGACACTGCTGCTGAAAATATTTCTTCTGATGAATTTTAATTAAAGTCCTTGTGGAATAAAAAAGAAAGAAAAAGAGAAAGAAAAACTCCACAACTAAAAAGAGAACTCAGAAGTATTGAGTCTTCCGTGCCGCAGTGTGAAGGGCATGACCAATACCAGCCACTTGTTTTGCTTACTGTGCAGGAGGTATTGAGATAGGAGGGCAACACACTTAATGAGCTTCTTCTGACCTGTTCTGAGATGTATGTGTCTCCAGTCTTTCCTCGTCCTCTTTCTTTCACCACTTTTCCAGCATATTTTTTGTGCAGCCAGTCAAACCATGGCATCACCATCCGTTCTTGAGGCTACTGGTACAGCCATTTGAGTCTGAAAGTGCTCATGGCCAGAAACTGTCCAAAGGACAGACAGGCTCTCCACCATTTAAGTCTCTGGGACATGTCTGTTTTTGTAATGTGGCTGTTGCTCTGTGAAAGGGCTTTCATAACCATGGATCTCTCCACAGTCTGAATTTTCCAGCCCCTCAAGGTGTCTTGTAAAACTCTCATGCTTGGTTTCTGCTTTCCAGTGAGGGGGCTGGTTGATATGCTGTTGGTTTGATAAAGGTTGCTTCACTGCTGTCCTTTAAGTCATAGTTGTGTTTTGTTGGGGTTTTTTTTAGTGGCAATGAAAGTTCTGGTTATCTTTATTTCTTCTGTTTTGAAGCTTATCCATATGTTTTAGATTTGTCTGCATTTTTGGTGTTTGTTCTCCTAAATTCCATGGTGTCAGGTTCAGTGTGTCTTTCTGATCTCATATCCTTTGAGAATTGATGGCAGCAGTGGGAGAGCAGAGCCAGTTGCTGTCTTACATGTGCAGAGAGTGGAGACGGAAGTTCTGTGACTGGCATGTGGTTTATACTCCTCAGGAGTCACCAGCTTTTGAGGGGAGATGGAGACACGCTGTTCATGTTCTGACATTTGGGTAGCAGAAATGTTTCTGTAACCTTTTTCTTGAAGGTATGACGCAGATAATGGTGTGCTATGTTTGAGAAATACATTGTCCTAAAGCTTTGCTGAAAGGAAACAATACCAGCCATGCTTAACAACCCCCTCCCCAAACCAAGAATAACCTGGGCACTGCTTCCAGCTAATGGCAAAAACCTTAGTGCATGCCTGCAATTTCTATGCAAGGGGAAGTGGCAGGCCGACTTTGGTGGCAAAGCTATTGAATATTATCAGCATGAAAACAAAAATGTCATTGTGTTCAGCCGCTAGACTTTCTCATACCATTCCAAACAAGCATCGATAAGAGCCCTGTGCTATGCAGCATGCAATGTCCTTCATTCCAAGTATTTGGTAACTTCCCAGAATTATTTGTGAGACAAGTGTTGCTACTAGATTTGTGTTAAAAACTGCAAAAGCTGTAATTCTTTTAAAAGATGTTCACCAGAGAAGGAATTTCTTAGAATCGTTGCAACTACGTCAGAGGTTTTTATATTTGCCTCGTTATAAACAGAGACAGGAAAGATGGAATGTTTTCAGCCTAATTTTTAAAAGATGTTGATCTGACAGAGATCTAAAAAGGTTTTCTCTATCTTGGGCGTGTATTTTCTGCGTCCCCATCATGAGCTCTAGGGAACGTGGAGACCTCTGGATTCTGGTTCTTTTGGAAGGTACCTAGCCACAGCTCTGGGGGCAACCCTAAATAAAACAATGAAGGTAACAGCAATGTGGAATTATAGGACCTAGTCTGAAATAAGATTTCTGCCAACAGACACCCAAAGCCATGGAAGCTTCGTGGAAGCACAGCAGTCTGTTCAAGTAGCAGTTATTGCAGGATCACAGGCATGTTATTGTTTCAGTGTAATACAGGCAATAAGTGAAGCATTTATGGCTATTACTGCCTGGTGATCACATAAAAAAAAAAGAAAACAGACATGCTTTCCTTACTTTAGCTTCCCAGTTCAGCATTTCCATATTCTCCTGGGGTTATAATCCAATTATGAAACTTCAATTATTTTCTGTAATTCATTGATTCAAGGAGAACATTAACTTTTTAACTTCTTTATAGTAGGAAACTAATAATTAGAAGGGATAAAATTATTCACAAAGTCATAGAATTTAAGATCCAGAAGAGACCAAGGGATGGTCTACCATAATTTTCTGGTTGATGCAGATCTTTAAATTTCCCTTATTTGCTCGTGGACTAAACATAGCAATTTATTTTGATGTAAAGAATGTGTTCCAGAAAAGCACCCACTCTGGAACTGAAGATATGAAAACACCAGCAAACCTACCACTGTTGCTAAGAGTTTGTTCCTGTTAACCACGTTCCCTGGTCTGAATTTCTAACCCACTTGCAAATCAAGTTTCTGGTCTTAATTTTTTGCTGTTTGTTCTTGTTGTAATGAGATTAAGGATCTCTCTGATTCTCTCACTCCATTCTTCTCCCAGATGCACTTATGCAGTCACTCCTCAGATTTTTTTCTTTAAGAATCCAAATAGATGGAGCAGTTTAAGTCTCTGATTTTAAGACAGTTTTCTCCAGCCTTCAGATAATTTCATCAAGGACTGCAGGCATCATTTAAATGTTTTTAAAACTAATTATTTCATGTTTATGGGCATTTGTTATTATATTTAGTTTATGTATGTTTGTTTGTGTCCTTAAGTGGATGAAATGTATTACAGGAACATCTGTGTTCCTAAGCAGGAGAAATGATACTCAAAAGCTGCTGTAGTAGACACAGGCATGTTGGGAGTGTCCCCCCCTTTCTTCTCTAATGCAATCCTCCTCTAAAGAGGGATGTGTCTGCAGAGTAGTCAGGCTCATAATTTGCTTAGTAGGTGCTGGTTAGCAGTGCAAGGGTATTGATGAGAAACTTATGTTAAATCTCCCTTTGGAGGCTGCTGTGGAGTTTTTACAACTCACGTACATGTGGCATTTTAATCTCTCCACAAAGACTTCTGAGAGGGATTTTTAAAGCACTGTACCGCTAGTTAGTAGCTGTCACCAGTGTGTGAGGCATGCTCTCAGTGGACAGTTTAGCAGCCCTCTGTTGCACCTGGAGCCGAAAGGTCACCAAGTAAATACATCTCTATCTTTTCAAGCTGCCAAGTCACGGCAGCATCGTGTAGGACTCGGGATGTTTAGCCTGTGAGAGAGATCTCTGCATCCCAGCAGACTTACAGACCTGGGGACCTTTTTTGGCTGGGGGATATGCTGCAGCAGGCTGTCTAGTGGGGACATGGAGGCAAATTGGACATGCTGAGGACTCGTGGGATTCCGGCTGTGTGCCAGCAGTAAAGTGCTTGTCCCCTCCTAACGAGACAGCCCTCCAGTCCTACTATCAGGAGGGCTGCAGCTGCTCTGCTTAATGGTATTTAGTAACAGTATGAGCAGTAAAGCATGCTCTCCTGTTACACAGAAATCCACTAATGCTGGCATCAGGAGTGGCGGGTAATTCAATCACACCCACAAAAATGATATTAATGTAACATTAAAGAGCTGCGTAGACCAGCAAAAGACAGGAAATTATGGAGTTCAGGCTTGAAACTTTATCCTTAACTCACCCGTATTGTGTTGAGGTATTTGGAAATTTCCACAGATCGTGTGATTTTATGGGACCTACAGTGGGGTGGATTGTCCTGTTTGTATGCAGAGGATTTCCTTGGTTAATATCAGCCAGCATTTGTAAGAGTTATATAAAGAAATCACGGCACAATGTACAAAGCGTAGCTGGACAGTGTGAGATTTAAATATTAATTTCTTGGTTTGGGCAGTTTCCCCAACCCAGCTTTTCTGAAGTGCTGCATCAGGCATTCACTGTGTTGACATTTTTCATTAAGACCTTCTTCCAGTTTCAGAACTAATTTTTAGAGTTGTTTTTTTTTCTGATCAACAGTCACTAAAAAGGTATTCTTTTGTTTAAAATTTACCTTTTGATTTAAAGACACTGCTCCTGTTTATTTAATGTAAACTCACTAGAACTAAGCTGAATGCTAAACAAAACCCACAAAAGAAAACTCTATATCCATCTTCAGGCTTTATTAATATTTCTCCTTATTTTTGGTCCTGCTGAAGCTAGTAATATAGCTTGTGGCTTCTGGCCCTCCATTGTACTTCCCTGTAGCAGCAGGGACAAGGGGAAGCTCTTGCAAGAACTCCACTGGTCAGTGAGGAGACAGGGAGTCAGTTTAGAGTCTATCCACAAGATGTTTATAGAGAAAGCTTAAGCTGTTTTGTGAGTGCAGTCATTTTGTTTTACCCATTGGCATCAGAGACACCAAGACTTAAGGGGAGAATTGTCTGTCACTCCAAGGGTGGGACTTCACTGCAGTCAGATGTGAGGATGCAGATCTCCCAGGGACGGTGAAGCCAGCAGGTTCACTACTTGCAAAGCAGCTAAAATGGCAAGAAGTGCAGCACCCAGGTATTTTCTCACATCTTCAGGAAGGTTGTGCAATCTGTGTTGAAATGCATTCTGCCCTTGGATAGCCTTATGCCAGTACTCAAGTAAAACCTATATGAGCCCAAGTAACATCTGATTAGGGTTTGTTCCCATGTGGGGGAGGAAGGGAACTACCTCCTCTGGGAGACAGGAAACTACATAATGGTTGTTATCTGGGAGAGATTAAAAAAAATTCAATCTAGTGCAGTTGAAGTAAAGAGTGACAGAAACCAGCAAGAATCATTTTATTCTTGTAATAGCTCATTTGGGGATTTTGTATGGTGTTTTCTGGGGATGATGAACTCCTGGTATGGTTGAGCTCTGAGGCTGTTACGATTTTGCCCTGTGTGCTTTCTGTGCTAAGGAGCTGCGGAGGAGTGCCACCGGTCTGTCTGTCTCTGTGGTGAACAGGATGGTCATTAATGACCATGCATAGAACAGTAGGATGGCTGTATCCTAGGGGAAATCAATTTTCTTCAGAGAGCCAGGCTTGTAAAGAGTAGAAAATTTCCACTGAAGGGGGAGGAGGGGAAAGGGAGACAAAATTGGCAGAGCAGGGATTAAAAAATACAAAGGCTTCAAAAGTAAGGGAAGACTCAAAAGGCTTTCTGTTCGGGGTGGCTTTTTTTTTTTCCCTGTCAAAATTGAGCAGGTCTTGAACATACTAATCTGAGAGGTGGGAGAGGAAACAGCCTTTGGGAGAAGGTCGGGGGTGGGGGACGTGGGGAGGTTGGGGAGACCACTGCCAGGGGTTTAAACAAATGGTGATTCTTTCTTCTTTTTTTAAAGTGCATTTTTCTTTTAGATGGAGAATGAACGTGCAGAACTGAGTCAGTAGTGTGCATTTCACTTCATGAAGGAGCCTCTGTTGCAGATGCTTCTAAGTTTTAGAGCCATGCAGTGAAACCTGGGACTAGCTTAAAGCCAGCTGAGGTAGCTCCACGCTCTCCTGCGAAACTGGCATGACAGTGGTGTCGACGGGTCCTCGTGTTCCTCACCATGTGCAGGTGCAGTTTGGAATGCACACTAGGGCCTGAATTTTTCTGCCATTTGCCACTCTTATGCTTTTGTGTCTCTTCTCTGAATCAGTTTCGCTGAGACATTGAGTGTCTGTCTTAACTTTGGGTAGCCCTGTGGCTATGAAAATTCTCCCCCACACTGTAATAGCTTGCTTCACTCTCACTTCTGTGAATTTCCTTCTAATCCAACCTTGCTCTTCCCTTTGCAGAGCGGGAGAAAGTTTTTTCAAGCTCTGTTATGAGAGTAAAATGACAGCATCCTAGGGAAAAAAAAGCTATTTCACAGGGGAGATAAGGGAACTAAGCTGTAACTGGTGTTAAATATCTTCATTCAGATTAACAGCATTAATAAGAGTATATTTGCTTAGACTATGTTTGTATGTTTGTATCTTAAAAATGTAAGCAGACATAAATCTTTGCATCTCAAACAAGAGGATGATTTTTTTCTGACTCTGCTCAATATTAAAGGCTAAACCAGAGATAAGATAACATACCATAAACATGGAAGTTTGAACAAAGAAACTGTTGTCCTGAGAATGTGGGAGTAAAAAAGAAACTGAAGTCTGAACATAGGAAATTGTGTTACAAAATGGAATGTTGCATGTAGAGTAACATTTAATGGCTCTCAGAAATTGCAAAACAGGGCAAATCCACAGGTTTTTCTCTTGATCCCTGTGGTCTCTGGAGCAAGCCCAAGTGAAGCGAAGGGCAAAGGCATATGGGAAATGAGTAGCTAGAGCAGACCTATTCTTTTGCCTTGGCTTCTTATTCAAGATGTTGGTCTCTTGAGAACTTCCTTTCTTGAACAGCAGAAAGGGAAAGGGTCAGAAACTCCCAAGGTCTGAGTAAGTGGGAGGAAAGAGTGAAAACGCTGTTGATGAATAAGATGTTTCAGGAATGCATAAATATACGGTCTGATACTGCAAGTGCTAGGTTGATGAAAGTTGGTCATTGGGTGCATTCAGGGCTGTCCAGGATATGAATTCAGTCGTTTATAGTTGTAAATATTTGCAGAATATTTGCCAGTTTCTTGTAGAATGTATCTTTGACTCCATGAAGAATGACTGTGACCTTTTTACGTAGGTTTTGTGCTTTCACTGCTTCTGATGGGATGTTCAAAAAGCAGGCAGCTTGCTGCTTTAGGTGATCAATGTAAATTTTGTGTTACCAATTTTTAAACCCAGCACCTTTGGCAGATTATATTTGGCAGATTATATATGCTGGAATATAATTTATCTGTATAGAATATACTTCTTCTTTATGTGTGTGGTAGCATTAAGTGAGGGGTTTCAGCACTGGGGTTTTGATCTATCTTTAAATCCAGCTCTTTTTATAAAGTGGGGAATATATCACAGGCTGGATTTGTTCCTTGCTATAATTTTTTTTTTCCTTGGGATTGTTTTCTGGAGCTCAGACCATGCAACTGTCAAGCAGTGTTTTTACCCTAGCTGATGTTGTTCACTAATATTTGATGAAGATGTAGCCCTTGGTGTTGCCATGCCTCAAAATTTTGCAAGGTTCACAGTGTTTGTTTCTTAAACCCTTAGTTCCTTAGGCATGTGATAAGGTAGAGAACTCAGCTTTCAATTCTTATAAAAATGTATGTTTCCTTCTCTCATGGCTCTAAAGAGAAGTATGAAAATACAGCCTGAGTCTATCACAAAGGCTTGAAATATATAAGCAAAAGAAAAGGACATCTCATATTTATTTGTAATTGTTTAATACCAAAATTAATTTCATAACCTTTTCTTGTGCATTAAAGAGCAATTGACAGTGCTATGCTCCTTGACCAGTTTCAGGAAGACGTTGATTGATTCCAGTGAATCACAGTTCTCTCTCTCTCAAATTCAATATGCCCAATATTCAGAATTAGGTCTCAGATTTTCCATGTGTATCTTTATATGGTTTGAGGATTGCATCTTATTTAATTAGTTTATTTGAAGATGCCTGAAGCCAGTAATATACAAAAGTCTTTTCTTGAGGGCTCCCAAGCAACTGAAGCTAATTTGCTTCCAAATTCAGCATTACTTGTCAGATTTCAAAATGGGCTTACTGTGTTTTTTCAGTGAGTCTTTTGTTCCTGGGGTAAAAATTTTCAGCAGAAACATAAAATATTTAAATTCTTGGGCCTTTCTGTAGATCTGCCCATGGATATTTCAGAAAGGATGGGCTACAATGCATCTCTTCATTGCTTTCCATCTAGGGTTCTGCCTAGCAGGATCAACCAAGTGTCCTTCCTTTTAAGGACAGAAGACTCTATGGATATAAAGAGTTTATTTCTTTAGTGAATCCCATGGCTTGTTTCATCCCTTCCTGGTCCTTGTTGGCTGTTTTTGGGTACAAACTGGACCACAGCAGAGCACAGCAATTGCTAGTGTTGGCTTCTCTTCTGTGGAAGACTCATGGCTAAGGTGTCCAGTCAGAGTAGCTGGCACAAAGCCCGAGATTTTGGTTAACTAAAATTTTGTTTTTCTTAGGCTTGGAAGTGCCGACTGATGAGCAGAGAGCTACAGGATGTGCTAGTTATGCTGCGCAACCTGCCCCTTGATATGTTTTCCTAAAGTAGAAGTACAGCACTTAAACACATGAGGCAATTGCTCCATCAGTGTAAATTAGGGCAGCCTTTGGACCCAGCAGAAGTGTACCACATTTCTGGAAAGCAGGAGTCTGATCCGAAGTGCAGTTCTTAATAAGCTTTCCCTCTCTAAAGATATTTATCTACCTGACACAGTGAGGCTAATATGTTCAAATATGTCCATCTGTCTTAGGATAATAAAGAGTGAAGAATTATTTATACAGTAGACAAAGACTCTGAACTAATTTTATTGTTAAACCTGTAAATGTGTTTTTGTATCAGGTGACTCTTCAATTTAATGCTGCATTCACTTGCAAGGTTTTAGTGGATTTGAAAACACACAAAAAAATTACATGATTCATAAATTGTGTATCTATATTGCATGTGGGGCAGCTTCACCTAGTTTGAATTTAATTGCTGACACAACTGTCACTCAAAGAAAGGTTTTGGTGAATACCTGGGAGTTGTGATGAGTTACCAGTGAGAGCAGATTTGTCTTCTTAAAACTCATTACTATGGTAGTTATAGTCTTTGCACTGAGGAAAGCAAAGCCCTGGCTGACTGGGAACATGCACTTGTATGTCCTGTGTACATCTGTTTGCTGTGTTTTGAGGCTGTAGGGAGGACTTTCCACACCAAACAAGCACATTAATTTATGAGGCTACAAACATAATTTAACCTTGAGAAATGTGGTTCATCCTGTTTAAGTTCAACATGCCTGAAATTGTACATGTGCATGAGCATTTAAATATATCGTGAAGAAATAGCTCATCGAATCTGTTTTCACACACACTCTCCCGAGCTGTCTTTATGGTAGAGTTGTACAAATAAATGGACTGAAAAATCTTTGCTTTTATAAATACACTTGATGGAATTAAAATTCAAAGAAACTCAAACCCAGAGGTATTCTGTCCCAGTTCTGCGTAAGCGGTGTGAACTTTTGCCCGCATAATTGTAAAAATCCAAATCCAAGCGCTTGTTGTTTCTTCTCAAAAATTTCAGGCAGAAAAAAAATATGCTTCTCTGTGCCATTTTTGTCAAAGTTCAGCCTTTGGAAAATGAATACAACAGTGACATTCCAGCCCCGGACATAAAAGGATTAAAATAAATATATTGAAGAAAAAGAATAATTTCTATGATGTAGTTCCTGAATTATGTATTTTGCAATGTAAAAATTGGAAGAAACAGTTCCTCTCAAAACTGTATTGTTTCTAAAGACAACCCAAGTACCTGGGTTTTTCTAACTTGTAAATAATGAAATGGGAGCTCTGTGAACTCAAGGAGTCTCACTCACACATTTGACTCAAGTGGCCTCTGTGTGAACCCTATAAAATGCTTTAGCTTTAAATTATCAGTTTGAGTTCACAGTCCCTGGTGGTAGCTGGAGTTCTTGCTTTTATCTGTAATTCCTTTTCTTTTTAATTCCTCTTCTTTTTCTTGTCTATTCTAGGAGAGGAACCATCTGATTGAGGCATGTATATGTATACATATATTTTACAATATATTGCAGTCATTGAATTCTTTTAAGAGTAAATTGTTTTAGTGAAATGTCAGAAAATCTTCACGAACTGAATGCTCAGAGTTCCCTTGAATAATGAGGCTATTGTTAAATGATTGAACACTTCAGAGATTAATATCACGGTATGCTGGCATGCTGGCTCATACCAACTGTAATTTAACAATGAATCTTCCGTAAGTAAGCAAGACTGTGAATGAGAAATCGGATACAAGACAGCACAGCATGCTAGAACATACAAAGTAAATAAATTCTACACATTGGAATGATATGTTTGGGGGAAGGGGTATTTCCACAATATCTAAAATAATTGAATTGTTGGATAGAGGAAATTCTTCAAGTTTGAAGAACTGCTTCATTTTTTATTTCCAATGCTGATGAGCAATGGCTTTATAATAGAAAAGGTTTTTTGTAAATCCACTGGTCTTTGAAAATTACGGTATGCCAGGCATTATCATTTGTGACATGCTACCATAAACCACATCTCATTCTGTGAAGGGTTTCAGATTCCTAAACAGTCTTCCCGCTAGTGCCTCCTATCAAACAAAAATTTAAAAGCACTGTGTTGCGGTGGGTGTTGGTGGTAAAAGTACCGCAACCTTCCCAAAAGTGTCTCCGCAAGAAGCCGCTTCGGTAGGGCTGCTGCGCACACAGTCGGGGAGGGCAATGCGTCTTCCCTGAGCCTCTCACGTAGGATCCTGCACTCCCAGAGTCACCGATCCCCGTCGGGGGCGAACGGGGGAGGCCATGGGGGCACTCACACAAGCCCCGTCTGCCACCGGGGCAGCCGGCACACACACACATACGCAAGCTGACGATAGAAGAGTCTGGGAAGAGTCTCCGTATGGGGTTCCATGGGAGGGTTTATGGTAGCCACACACGAAGGGTTCCAGGGACGAAGACAAGGGAACAATCGCGGGTACAGGGTTTTATATAGGGGTGGAGAGAGCATCAGAGCCAATGGTCTGAGGGCACAGGGGCGGTACAGAGGCAGGACTGGGGTAAGGGAACCAATAGGGACACCATGAGGGAGGGACTAGGCAACGAGGGCCAGTGGGAGAGCAGGGAAAGGAGAACATTCTGGGGTACAGACATATAAGGGATAAAGGGGCAGGGAGGACAATGGATCCATCAGGGGAACAGAGCTGGGGTAGATTAACATAAAGGTACAATGCATCTTGGGAGCACCCTATCACTCTGACCTGGGGAGGATTTCTACCCTTAGGGATGGTCCCTCTCATGGACCCTTCCTGTCCCTTGTCTTATGGGCTTCACAGCAACAGGCCCACCAGCCCCCACAGCACTGCTAAGTGTCTGCAAACAAAAGTTGCATTTTATTTTTTAAGACATCTGAATTCTTGAAAATATGGAATAATTAGTAATTTAAGATTTAATGATGGCCCAGAAAAAGAACTGAACTGTACTGCATGAAATCATAGTTATTAATTTGTGCATGAATTTCGTTTTCCGTACTTAATTTAGCAACTGTAGAATATTTTTCTAATTAATTATTAACACTGGTTATTTGTCATGGCAGAAGTGTGAGGGAAAAACATAGCTTTCTATCAAAGTAAAAACATAAATTTCATAATTTTAATATGATATACAATAATGTAATCAATTTTTAAATAGTCTTAAATAGCTTCAATATTTAAAGATAGAGATTTAATATGAATATAATACATAGCACTAATTAAGAATAAACAGCATTTAGAATAGAAACAGCAGCTAATAGCCAAGTGTCTTACTTGCAACAAACTGAGGAAAAACTCTGTAAAATGTCAGGCTTTTGTGGGGAGTGCCACATTAGTAAGTGGCGTTTTATTCTGTCTTGGATAATAAGGATGTGACAAATATGTAGGCTTATTATAAACTCTGTGAATAGGATTTGAGGTTGTATCTACTGAAGGCAACGTAAAAACTACCTTTGATTTCTGCAAGTGTTGGATTAAACCACTTAATTTCATTTGCATGCTGACAAAAACTACGTCTTCTGATTTTGGCAAGGAAAGAACAAGGCTACAGGAAAGGTTACCTGTGAACTACTAAAATGATATAAGTCTTGCAGGTCTGAAAGTTCAAGGTCTTACTATTCCAACTGTGTCTGTTTAAATTTCATTTACTTTAACTTCTGTTTTACCTGGTTTAATTTCCCAAGTACTTAAAACAATTGCAATAAGTCTTCAAGCCTATACACTTTCATATGGAACTGTTTTTTCAGAGGTCAAGGTTCATATATTATAGAAGTATATAAATGCAGATTGGTTTGAATACAAGTATGACTGACTCTTGGTAAATATATGTGTTGTCTTGTAAATACATTTCTAACTTGAATGTGAGACATAGCTTTCATTTTAGTGAAGGTGAAGGCAAGACACATTCCTGGGCTTTAACAGCAGTAAGTTTTGCTTTGGAAAGGAAAGATAGAATTTTAACAGCAGAGGAATTTTTCAGTTATAGATTTTTCTTCACATGCCTGTTTATTTACAAGATTATCTTTCTGAGGTTGTTGAATTTTACAAGAAGCAAAGTTTACCAAAACTACCAAATTTTCCCTATTCTTCAATAAAAGAGCACCAAAGGACTTAACACAGCCTTCCAGGGCTGTATTAGAGCCCTGTGATTTGAGATAAATGGTGCTTGCATCTTCTGAAAAGTGGGATTTCTGAATATGATCTGTAAATGCAGTGTTAAAGTAAATGGCATGAACCATAATCTGAAGTAACCTTTTAGGTTCTTTCTTCCAAACATGGAACTGTACTTCAATTTAATGGTAAGATCTTGGATTTTATTTGTCTAAAGCAATAACAGTGTTTATAGATATCTTATATACCATAGTTATTTTATGGATTTTGTAGCTTTTTGTCTCTCCTAGTTCTGAAAAATATATTTTCAGTGGATGTGGGTTGATGGTGACTAATAGACCCGTATATGAGTGAAATCACTACACCCTAAGTAGTAAATACCTGTACCAGAAGATACTATTGAATATGTATATGTTGTTTTAGTGATTCATCAGCTTGCATTCTCTTGAAAATTGACTCTTCACACATGCTGCAATGTTCATTACTGTCTGCTTAAAACTAGGCTTCTAACTGTGCTGTTAGGAACAGAAATAGAAGGTCCGAGTTTCAAAATTGCTGAACTGTCCTTTCAGAATTTGGTGCTAATGGCTCAGGATCCCTTCTGAAAGTCCAGGGCTCATTTAGATGTACAAACAAAAGATTTGAGAGGTCCTTCTCTCTTTCTTTGTGGTGTTTCTGAAACTCTTGGACAAGTTTTTAGTCTAAATTGCTTTACCAACTTCACAGAATATTGTGAATTGGAAGAGACTCCCTAGGATCATCAGTCACCCTCTGGGTGAAGAACCTTTACATAAAGCTCCCCTGACACAGCTTCAGGCCATTCCCTTGGGTCTTGTCACTGGTCACCAGAGAGCAGAGATCGGTGCCTGCCCCTCCTCTTCCTCATGAGGAAGGTGTAACTTCAGTGAGGTCTCCCCTCAGTCTTCTCTTCTCCAGGCTGAACAGACCAAGGGACCTCAGCCACTCCTCATACAGCTTTCACTCTAGACCCCTCACCGTCTTCACAGCCCTCCTTTGCTTCTGATAGCTTTATACCTTTCTTGCCTTGTGGCACCCAGACCTGCCCCCAGCACTCGAGGTGAGGCCGCCCCAGAGCAGAGGAGAGCAGGACAATCCCCTCCCTTGCCCGGCTGGCGATGCTGTCCCTGGTGCCCCCCAGGACACGCTTGGCCCTCCTGGCTGCCAGGGCACTGCTGACTCACATTCAACTTGCTGTCAACCAGGAACCCCAGCTCCCTTTCCACAGTGCTGCTCTCCAGCCTCTCATTCCCCAGTCTGTCCATACATCCAGGGTTGCCCTGTTCCAAGCACAGAATCTGTCACTTTCCCTTGTTAGACTTCGTACTGTTGGTGGCTGCACAGTCCTTTGATTTGTCGCGGTCTCTCTGCCCTTGAGGGAGCCAACAGCTCTTTCCAATTTTGTATTGTCTTTAAACTTAGTATCCCTTCCAGTCCTGTGTCCAAGTAATTTATGAAGATTTTGGGTGCTGGGCTGAGGATGGAGCCCTGTGGAAGCCCACTAGTGACCATGCCCAGCCTAATTCCCCCCATTCACTGTAACCCTTTGTGCTCAACGCGTGAGCGAGTTGCTCACCCACTGCATGATATGTTTATCCAGCTGTGTGCTGGACATTTTGTCCAGCGGGATACTGTGAGAGAGAGTGTCAAAAGCTTGTATTTTACTGAGTGAAGGAGTGATTTTTGTAAACATAAAAGCCAGACAGAAGAAAGCAGGGAAGACAGAGCATCCAAACATTAAACTCTTCCAGAAGTATGGTCTTGTCAGTCCAGTACACTCTTGGTTCCCTCCGAGTAGCTCCTTCTCTTTGTTCCCCGAGCCATGCACTGGTCTGTGTAAGGTGCTCTGAATGACATGTATTTTGTTGTTGTTTTTTTGTGTGAATATAATAATTTTGTCTTAACTTTTCAAATTTTTGGGGTTTTTTTAAAGTTAAAAATAATATACAGAGATAGACCAACAAAACAACTCACTCTTTGTTAAGGGTCAGAACAGTAGTGTCTTATATTCTGGGGAAAAAATGCAAGCATTTAAAATGCCATGCAGTAGATGAAATGCCCGGAACTTATCATGCAAATAAAAAAAAAAAATATTTTTGGAGGGAATTTCCCTCTTGTCTGTACTTGGACGTTGTAAGTTCATATTTCAACGTATTATAGGAAAAATCTCTCTCCAAGAAATTCAACAGCAGTTTTTTCTGTACTTTAGGTCTTCATAATGTGGGCTTTATTTTCTCCCAAAATCCATGGTTTGCCTAATAAAGTCTGCTTTAAACAAAATAAACCTGGTTATGCTATTTAGATATTAATTCACAAGAATGAAAGAACTTCAGAGTTGCTTATCTAAATCCAATTACTGCTGGTCAAATTCATCCCAGTACAAAAGTTCCCAAGATAAAAGCATACATTACCTAAATGCCGAGAAATGCAGAATGTTTTCAGTTGGGTGGATTGTGCTCTGAGCAATGCTTGAGGCCTTGAGTGAACTCAAATGCTGGGGATATAATTATTAAGCTCTGAACTCGGAAATTACATGATAACTCCACTGGTTTTTACTAAGCAAGAAAGAGTTCTGTATACCAGTTACCTGAGTTTCAATTCCAAGCTTCCCTTTTTTTTTGAAGCATACAAGCAGTAGTTGGAATTGGGTAAAAGCTGTATTTTGTACGTGCCTGTGCACCTGTTGCCTTGTAGATGAGGATGGCAGCACATGTGCAGGACAGAGCTGGGTGAGTGGTGAGAGACTTACCCTGTGTGGTCCCACAGACATCTTGTGTTACAGGACTAGCTGTGGCCAGCCTGAAGGTTGGCTTGAAAGACAGAATCTGATGTCCTGTCCCAGAGGTTTTGTTTCCCATAACAACCTGGAAAAGCCAGAAAGTTTGAGTGGCCCCAACCAGCCTGGCCTCCTGGGAAATCCATTCTTTGATGCAGCAACTCCAGGTCACAGCTCTCACTCAGCCAGTTTCCCCTCTTGGCATGGCGCCTGCCAGCAGTGGGGTGGGTGGCACCTGGCTCCTCTGCCTTGAGCCAGTCCTTAGCTGAATCTCACTTGTCTCCTAACCCTAGCTGTCCACTTGCCTTTTCCTGAAACCCAGCTTGCCACAGGCAGGAGAAGAAATGGCTCAAATTCTTTGTGTCCTTTGAGACAGAAAATTCTGTTTGGGGTTGGCTGTGGTTAAGGTTCATGCATCTTACAAGGGGTATCACTCACAGCTGAATGGTTTCCTTCAGGAACTATCTCCCTTTTAACAGCAGTTACCAAATAACTTCCTGGAAATGATCACGTTGAGCTTTGTCTGCAGTGTAAGTGCCGATCGACCGCCTGCCTGAAAGCTCTTAAAGTGATCTGCTTTGATGTACATACATTAAGGGCTTACTTTGCATTGTTGGCATCTTTCCTGAGTCTGCTGAGTAGGGTGAAAACATGGGGTGCAAGGGAAAGAGTGATTTTTGACATAGCTCTATAGCCAGGACTGAACAGGGAGATTGCTTCTCTGTGCATTGCTCTGCAGGCTCTTCCCTTAGTTCTGCCTCTTGTGTGACATGGTGCGAGTTACTGCTCTTGGTGAGTGAAGAGTTTTTAAGTGACCTTTGTAACATTAGTAGTGTATGTCGGATGACTTCAACAGTATCACCCCATACTGATACATACAAGAGAAAGTAAAATTGGTTATGGTTGTAAGAAGGTATTTCCACCGCCAACTGAATGTTTCCTTGGAATGTAAGAGTGGCTGGGCTGGGCCAGATAGGAATTTGTTTCAGCAGCTGTGGAGGTGCCTTATGTTGAAACAGGGACAACATACGATGATGCTACTCTGGTATCCTCTCACAGTTTCTGGTGGTATGTGACTTCCAGGGCACAAATGTGTCTTTGCTTTTAATTTCATGACAGATTTTCCCTCCTAGACACTGTTCAATAGCTTTTTGTAGTTATGTCTCTGTGGGGCATCAGTGTGGGCTGTGGCAATGAGTTCCCCAAGTGACTCTGCATTCTGGAACCTGCAGGTTTTAAACTTTATAATTTTCTGGGCAGTCCTTATATATTGTGAGAAACAATGAAGACAACTAGTCACTATTTCACTGCATGGGTTCTTCATTAATATGGTGAAGTCCCAGTCTCTGCAGTTGCTCCTGGCATGGAAGCTCTTTCAAAATCTGACCACTTGGTTTTAAATGAAAATTATTACATAGAAAAGAATTAAAAACATAATTGAATATAAACAATTAGAAGGATTTTTAAAAGCACTTGAATTTTGTTTGTGGTTACTATGCATTTAGATAACACTTCAGGAAGATGTCTGGAAACCTTTTGAACAGCAATTTCAGCTCAGATGCCCAATAGACACATTCTTGAGGTGGCCATCTCTCAGATTCATTCCATCTATTTTCTTGGACAATGTGATGCAGTAAGTTATCCTTAATGATACAGCCATTATTTTGAAGGGTAGGTAATATGGCACTGAAGTGAACTCAATTCTACAGTCATCCTTTTACGACCAGACTTTTTGATTCAGTATCTTTGAAAGAGTCCTTCCATACGCTATACTCAGGAGAAAATTAAATAGTGCTCACATTTTCTCATGACAAGCAGACCATACCTTTTATTTTTTACAGTAATGATATCAGTAGTTTGTAGAACACAGGTGTGCAGGCTGTTGAATCTTATAATAATTTCCATTTAAATATAAGAAAACAAGAGATATTTTATCCTTATTTTTGTGAGCATTCCCATTGAAGAATACATTGTTTTGTACTTCAGGGTGAATCAAATCGTGATTAAAGGTAAAACAAACAGAAAGCCAAACAATAGCTTAATACCACTCTTCACACATGAGAGAAAGAAATATGACTGCATTTGTAGGAGCAAAATACCTTCCTGATTTCATGCAGCACACAAACTAACATTCTTCATCAGAACTGATGTTCTGATTACTGTAGAATAATTACTTGAAATATTTAGTAAAACAGTGTCCAAATTAATTCCAATTACTTTCTTGTGGTAGCACTCAGGGTTTATAGCAGTAGATTAAATCGCCGACATATGGCTAATTGCCTATAACAGTGTTTGTTATTGTGGTGCCTCTTACCGCTCTGATGTCTGTTTTTGCAAACGTGAAGGTGGGCACATAGCTTTGAATGTGGAGGGAAGCATTTCCTGAGCTGAACGGAATTCTGTGAGTAAAATCTCTAGTGTAACTAAGTGTTTGCAGGATCGCAGTACGTAGCAAATAACTCTGTGAAATCTGTAATAACAGCACTGGAACCACAAATGCCTGTCTCTGCTGGCAAGAAATGCAAACTTTTAGCTCTCACATGACTTGGATGAAACAACATATCAATTCATTAGGAGTGGGTGGACTGAAATGGAGGCTGGGTGTTAGTTTTTGTTGGCGGAAGTTTAGGTAGGGGTTGCATTTTATTTGAGGTTGTTGTGGGTTAGCCGCTGATTTTTGTTGGATTCTTTTTCCATATATCTGTCAGAAGCCTGTTACTGTACAACATAGGCGTGTTTTTGCATGTTTTTCATGTATTTGACATTAAATCTAAATAAATCAAATAAATCAAAAAACTCAAATAAGTCAAATAAATGAAGATGCACCACACGGGCCAAATTTCCTGGTGGGTAGGTTGACCCACTGAACAGCCATAAATCACTGAACTGAATTTGGCTTTACCTTCTCAAGACATATGCTCTAATATTGTAGAGGCCAAAGTCAACTTCAGGTACTACTATGAAGAATTATAAAATCAAATAGAACATAAGTGAGTATAAAGGCCCCAATTCTGGAAACACCTGAGGTTAGAAAAGCATGTGATCTCATGGTTAACATTAAATCTGTTATGTATTTGGTTGGAGTGGAGCCAGCTATGGCAAAATAAATTCTCAACTGCCTGCCCATGTACCCATCATAGTGCAGTGAACAATGGATTGTGCCTGCCTGCAGAGCCCAAAATCCTTCTGGTCTACAGTCAGCAAAAAAAATGGGGTGGAGAGAGGTGAAGGGGAGGAAGGCTTGTATGACTTCTTTGGTTCCTAAAAGAAAGCTAAATTGGGGCTTGACTTAGTTTACATAAATTGTTAATGGCCTTAGGTTAGTTTTTCCTCCTCCTAGCTCGTTTCAGACTGAAACAAAACGATGTAAAACATGCTTTTCCCTCCCCAAATGAAGGTCAAACAGAAACAAATGCTTTTGTGGGTTCTTAGGGAAAGGAAAAACAGTGGAATGGAAAGTCTCACTTCGCATAAGCAGAGTAAAGAGAGAGGGCGAGACAGTGCCCTTTACCTTAAGCTGAGTGGCTACATGTCACTCGCAGTATGGAAACTTCAGCTGAGAACTTTCTGTCAGGCACAAAATTGCCTCAGATTTTTGCTGGTATCAAACAGTATGTTTAGGCAGGCCATTCCCAATCTTTCCCATTGGTGCTAGTCCATGTCATGAGGTATTTAATGGTTTTCTGGGTCCCAGACTGAAACCCAAGAGTCCCTTTTACAGTCTGTGTTATGGTACCATTCCCTCTTTGTCTCCCTGTCTTTTTTTTTTTCTTTTTTATTTTTGACTGATTTACTGAGTACTAGACAGACCCATAGGACAGAGAAGAGTGTAGGAGTGTGGCCTTCCTCCTGAGGCAGAGAAGGGAATAGCATCAAGGTTTTCCACATCCTGGTTTCTGGATTTCAAGTAGAAGTCACTAACACCAAATCTATATTGCTCGTAATAAAGATTAAGCATATAAGCATTTGTCTACCATACATTTCAGTGGTTTATAATTGATGCTGGTTATTTTCCGTGGGTGTTGCTTTGCAATTAGAAATTAAAATCTTTCAATAGGAAATTAAATCTTTCATAGTAATATGTGCTTTGTGGATTTAGAAACTTATGTTTCATGAAAAAGTCCTCCAAACGAAAGCCCAATATATCAGAGTATCAATAATGCTTTTTTTAAAAAAAAGTGGGAAAGGGCATTTTAAAGGAAGTTCTCTTCTTTGAAGAGCAAGACGTATCAGTGATTTGAGAAATAAAATTATTTTACTTATTCTTCTGATGTCTTATGTTCATCCATAAGTGCCATCTTCTGTGATCTTTTACCAGGATTTTGTGATACTTACTAATAAGTCTGCATTTTGAGTCTTAACCTCTGCGAGGTCAGCACAGATACCTATTTTATCATCTAGTTGCTTTATATATCTAGTTGCTTTATATAAGTGCTAAGTCTATCAAATTGCAGTGCAGTGCCGTGCTATCTATGGGAGGTGATATCAATTCAAATGAGTATTAACATTCATCTTGGAAAGAGCTGGGACATGCACACAGATCTCAAAGGTTCTGTTTATCCAACCTGGACAGTCTATGCATAGACATGGATGCACACATGAGCACAGCTGTGCATGCATGCATGTAAAAAGTGACCGTAATTCCCACATTTTCGTTCATCTTGAAGGAATGTGGTCCATCTGTATTTAAACTAGACAAACTTCTAAAAAATTAATTTAGTCAAAGAAACCTCTCTACTTGTGTCAGTGTTCTAAAATCCTTACTGATTTTAGAATCCTGATTGGCGTTTGTGCTGGCAGTGCATGGACCAGAGATGGACAGGATGTGGCAAGTGCTCTTCAGGGGAACTCTAAAGCTGTTTGAACTAGTGGCATAAGGAACCTCTCCAGGATTATCAGATGAACATTTTTCAAGAGCTCTAGACCTCTTCCTGGGATGTTTGTTATATGCATGCAAAAATCACTATATGCTTTACTAAAATATAATAACTTGTACTCTGATTTTTGTTTTCTCCACAGGTATGGGAAAATTGTATCCACGAAGGCAATTCTTGACAAAAACACAAATCAGTGCAAAGGTACGTGCAAAGTGTCCACCCTGTGAGTTCATTATCCGTTTGAATGATTGACTGGTGGCTTGACTGCCAAAGCTTTGGCTCCAACTGTGCAATCAACATAATGCACAGTATATTACAAACATGTTTAATAATGCCAAAGCTTTGAGTTGTGCTTCCAGTAACATTGCTCATTAATTTTTTTCATTAACAAACAAAATGAAAATCACAAATCAGAACAAGTATCAAATTGCTTCGGCAGAAAAGTAAATTACCTTTAACCACATAATGCTGTCTGATTTGAATGATACCATCAGTGATGCAAATTGATTTCCTATATAAAACTAAGAAACCTTTGGGAAAGGTTTCCCAAGGAAAACCTGGTCTAATTTTTATATTTTTGTGAAGTCTTGGCCTATGCTAATGGAAGAAGAAAATATTTTTTATGACACAAATAGATCTACAAGTTGCAATACCAACATATAAAAATAATTCCTCTTCCAGTTTTATGTTCCTAATTTTTCTGCTAATGTATGAAAATATTTTAAAATGAAATATAGTATGTCTCATGTGTGCGCGTGTAACTATATTTGCCGATAAAAATATTGACTAACGTGTGTCATAGTATCTTAGGGCTAGAATTGTTACTCATTTATGAGTCTGCAGTGTCACTGAGTCTATGGGGGAGAAGCTGTGCTTTAAAATGATTTTGTAGCTTTCCACTAGTGGTGGACTGAATCCTTGTGGAGTAATAAGACCTATTAGAGCGGGTTCTTCTGAAAAGAAGAACGTTTCTATGTATTTCTATATGCGTTAGTAAAAAGAAAAGGCATTGCAGTTCAGGAATATCTTGTGAGTGGCCAGATATGAGGTGAAGAGAAGCAGCAAAGAAGCCTTCTGGGGAAATTATGAGATGGGGGAAAATCCTGCCACCTGTGCCAAAGATGTTTTTGAAGTTTGTAGAAGCATGTGACTTTATCTATTGCCTGCCAGAAACAGCATTATTTAGTTCAGGAGAAAAGCAAACTGGAAGACTGCAGTTGTAGTCTAAGAAAACTCCACCAGCCCAGTTGGTCATGGGCCATGGTCATAAGGTGCTCTGCCGTGCATTTGCTTTTTCCTGAATGTGAGTTTTGTTTCTTTGGGGCACTCTTCTGGCAGAATTCTGATAACATCACTCTGTATTTCTTTGAATATCACATCAGGAACAAGACCTCATTGTGTTTGGGATTTGGTGGGGTTTTTTTGCTTTTTTTGTGATTGCATTATAAAGGAATACCCTTGCGAACTTCCTTTGCTTCCATTACCAGTGGTAAACCAGGAAAGGAGTGGATCTGTTTGTGAAACAGAAAATGTGAAATGAAAATATTGTAAAGACTATGAATGGTAGAATTTTGAGAAAGAAAAGTATCTGGGTTTGGTGTTCTTTATATTATACTTAGCTTTAAGATTATTTTAATAGGAGCCATATAAAAATGAGTTGGAATTTTCTGGAAGTTTGCTTTCATGCTGTTGTATTACACTGTAAGGCAGAGATATCTATTTGTATTTTCCAAGATGGATCTTTATGACATAAGTGGTGCCATTAAAAGATCATAAACATAATTGGATTTATTAACAGTATGCTTTATGGCATAAAAAGAATAGATGTTTTACTGCTTTAAATGCTGGGTACAATTTCCTTTCTCTTCAGTAAGGCTGCCAAAAAAAAGAAAAAGCTTCCCAGGAATCAGAAGTGGAAGGGACCTGAAGAGGTCAGGACCTGCCTTGGGGCAGGATCAGCTCTAACCCACTGCTGGGGGGTATTTCTGTAACCTTCGCTCAAAGGCCTCCAGTGGTGGAGATTCCTCGAGCTCCTCAGGCAATCTGTGATAACGCTCCCTTTCCTCACTACGATGAAGCATTTCCTAATGTCTAACCCGAGTCTCTCTTGATGCAATTCAAATCTATTGCTTCTTTTCTTATCCCCAGGGGACACACAGAGCAGTTTATTCCTTTCCTTTTTGCAGCAAACATATGTATTTGAAGACTGATCTGCATCTGCCTTATCTTTTCCTTAGACTAAATACTAGTCCTTAAACTTTTTCTGTAAACGCAATTTGTTTTAAATTTCTGAATATATTGCACTTTCCTGGTCTCTCATTAATCAGCTCACTCCTTACTTGAAGAACTTGGGGCTGGGCATAGGATTTTTAGATGGGCTAAATTCAATCATTTTAAATAGTACTGAAGGGTTTCATTTGTCTTCTCTGTGATCACATGAGTCTCTTCTTTGTTGATGTATACATATAAATAACTGTGTACTTAAAATACAGATGCATCTCTGAGGCACAGTGTGTTCCATGAGAAAAATGGTGCTGGTTTATGTTGAGAGAGTCTGGGCAGCCCCCGGTTCTGTTACTCTCTTCCAGTGCTGCGGCCAGCCAGGCATTCCTCCTTGTGTGCTCTTGTTGATTATTCCCTCCTGGAGCTAGAACTTTTCATTTGTCTGTATTGAATTTTATCCTGTTTTTTTCCTGGATACTCCTTAATTTACTAAGATTTGAGTATAATCTTAAGCCTCCAGAGTGCTTGCAGCACTTACCTCTTTAGTATCCTCTTCACAGTTAATAAATGGTTTCTCTAATCCACTGGGCAAGATAATGTGGAAAAGAGTGAATAATAACAGACCTGGGGAAGACTTTTGAGCAAACCCTGTCAGTACACCAGGTAGTGTATTCAGCCATTGAGAACTTCTTTTTTAAATTGGATCTGCTAATCAGTTTGACACCTGCTTCACAGCATTTTCAGCTAGACCTTTTTTCTCCTATCTGTTCAAGTTATGAAAGAGAAGCAAGGTTTAACTAAAATATATAATACTGAGCTATTTATAAGACTGGTTTACATACTTTTAGACAAAATTATGATATAACATTCTTTACACTTTCTGAATCCGTGCTGCATAGGACTAATCACCACCTTTGAAGGTCTGTGAATGGCTTTATACAACTGTTTGTGCCAAGATTTTTCCAGAAGTTGAAACTGTCTCTAACACAGTGGAGTCTACATCTATTCCCTAGAAAAACCAAACAAAAAACAACCACCAAAAAACCCCACACAACACAACCGCCTTTCTTCCAAACCACCAAAAAAACGCAAACCAAACCCAGTATTCGAACAACAAACAGGAAAAAGCCACACTATTTGTTTGCTCCTTTCCTGTCTTTTGGGTCTCACTCACTTTCTGTCAAGCATGAGATGATCTTGTTAAATGAACACATCATCCCGTGATGTGTATCCAGTGAAGTGGGGTGGATTAAATTCAAGGAGATGATAGAAATTATCACATGATTAGTGATGTCAGAATTTATTTCAGTGTCATTTGTGTGTTGACCAAGGTATAGGGTAAAGCTCAAAGTAGAAATATTTAATTGACCGAGGAAATTATTTTAGAATCCCCATCTAACAGCAGATCTGTTAAAATAGGTTACTGCTTAGCAAGAAATGTTAGGTTTCCTCTTGGAAAAATGAGGAAAACACCTGGCGATGTACTTTAAATAATTCTCCAGTGTTCCTCAGATTTTTAAAGAGATACCCACAACATTCCTGTCACGATAAGGATTTCTCCCTGGTATGAATTAAGTAGCTGGATCTAAAGTAATCATATAGGCCACAAGGGAGTTCGCTAGGGACACATTTTGACATAACTTCTCATTTTCAGATTGCTCTTTGTTGGTGGCATAACTGCTAAGTGAGGCAGAGGAGAAGTAACAATCACCCTGTAATAGAACAATAAATAAAACAAAATAAGCACAGTCATGACAACATGGCCAGAAATCTCTGAACAAATCAAAGGACAAATACATATGGAGAATAATGAAAAACAGACACATGATTCATTCAGATGTTCAAACACAAAACCCCTAATGAACAAGTTGCAGAGTTTTGGCTGCTTTTGCTTTTTCCCTTTCCCTCCCCTCTCTCCCTCTTCCCCTTGCACATTTCCCTTCTGGGCCTACTGTATTTGCTAATTTAAAAAGTAGGGGAAATGAAATAAAAGAAACCATTCAAGAGAAGCGTTAATCTGAAACGTGTAGACTCTTCTCTTTCCAGCCCTCGCCCCCCACCCTCTCCAGCCTGGCTTGCCTTTGATAGACCTACGTGCTCAGGGCTGAGGGAATGAGTAATGGTTGTTTCACAGTACAGTTTCCATACCTCATAGCAATGGAATACAGAACAGTTAATCTGCCAAATACACAAGCCCATTTCTTAGAGTATGAATTACTGTCATCTGCGTCTGCCCTTGCAGACACTGTAATTGCATGCATGCAGATTTGCTTCCTGGTTTAATCAGGGGCTTGCATGATTTTGAGTATTTTGTTACTACCTTAGAAGATGAGCACAGGAGAAAGACTAAAAGTCTGAAATCCCACCTGTAGGAATTACTTTTTTTAATAAATAAAACCTATGAATCACAGTAACTTGTAGGAGACAAACACTTCAGTAGTGTATTCTTCATTTTATGTACATTTTTTCAAACCATGGGTGACTTGATTTGTTGAATAGCAGTGTTTGTCTTAGGAGAGAAATGTGCCTAACATGACGAGGGGAACTACAGTGACTGTTTATAATTTTAAGATTTTATTGTGACATTTTTCTTGTTGAGAAACGTTAGCAATGATCTATTTCTTTTTAAAATATGAAAACTGGGGATGCAGATATGCACTCATTAGGATCATGGTAGGTTTATGGTAAAAAAAAAAAAGCCATGAAGCCATCTTTGTTAACCCACCATATATCACATACAATTTTACTTCTCCAGTTGCCTTGCTGTTTTTAGACCAGGACTTAAAATTTACCGTGACCTATTTTATAAATTGAGAGTTTATTTGTGTAACAAAAATGGAATAACTGGAGGCTTACTCTAAATGTTGGAGATAATTGCAGTGGCATGATGAAGTGGTGTTTCATATCTCCCAAAAGGAGTCTGTCCTGCCTTGTGTCAGTGTTGCTACTCATCTGCTTAAGTTCACCAGCATCCCTAAATACTCTAATGCATTGGAGCTTAATGAGCTGGAGGCTTCTGCTCTGGTGTTCAGATAAACAAAGCTTATAATCATACAGTAGATATACCTTGGTATGTATTTTAGATAAAATACTTTCAAAACTTCAAATTTAACAAAGTATTTTCTGCACATGTTCTATGAAGAGTGAACGTTATTTGTGATTATATGAATTTACGTATTTTTACTTCATATTTTTTAGTTCATATTCTTATACTTAAGATGGCCCAATCTGGTTGTGACTAGGAATGTGAAGCAAATCTACATAAAATAATAAGCTGGTGGGAAAGAGCTAAGCTACATAGAAAGCTATTTAGTTAATAAATTTTATTTATTGGGAATAAGCTCAAATTACAATAACTGTGCTGTGTAATTTATGATTCTCAGAATTGCCATTTTGAAAGGGAAAAAATTCCAGACAAGTAGGTCTGTGCCTGATCACAGACTGTAAACTGTTCACACTAGGAGGGCATGCACAGTGTGCTTCAAGGGGAAATGGATCATGTAGAAACCAAATAATTTGTAAAACAGACTTACTTAAGTTTGAAACTCTAGACGTGTGTAGCTAATAAATCAGTCCTGTTTTTGATGCCAGAATAGCAATAGATGTGCTGCTTTTTATCTGCACATTAGTTAGTTTTGTTTGTTGGCATTTTTTTTCCTTTTAGATCCACTCCAAAGCATTATGTAGCCAGTGGCATAATAGTTGTCAAGTTATTAAAAGTGTAGCAATATGGAATATTTTCGTTCAGCAGGTTTTCTGGCAGTGAGGCATTTGTGAAAGCCGGACACGTGCTGAATGTGGGGCAGGCGCTGAGCGAGTTTTGTCTGTGGCTCTGCTGGTCCGTCTCACTACTGACCTGTAGCAGCCACAACTGACCTGGTCCTTCTCTTCCTGGGCCTCCTGAACAGAGTGCACAAACTATGCTGAGTGGTTCTACTTTTGGTTAGTAAGCCAGCTGATAAAACCAAATCTCCAGAGCTAGAAGGACAAAGTCTTCAACAGTGCCACTGAGTCCCCATTTTGAAACAGTTAAAAGGAAAAAAGCAAACCTGCAATGCTATGTGTTTTGATAAGATACATTAAACAACATAAGGCTAGTTGTTTAAAATTTGTAAATATTTGGAGTATTTTAGTCTGTTTTCTGGGGCATTTTTTAAACTTCAGTGTTTTTTTACTTTCACTCCTGTGGTTTTTATAAATAAAGGCTGAAATAATATTTTTTTCTGTTTAAATTAAAGAGTGATATTACTGTGGAACCACATGAGACCAAGAGTTAAGTCTTAAGAAAAAATACCTAAAGGAGACATCTAAACACCATGATGGCAGGCATACATCAAAACGAAGTGAAAGGAATTGCCAGTAAAAAACCATGAGGTTGTTCACTCACGAATGAAGTGTAAATTCACACCCTAGCTTAGCAAATAAAAGCTCGTTTGATCTCTGGGCTCATGAGCTATGATGCTCTGTAAATCTGACTGCTTTAAGAAGTTACCAGAAACTATATGGAAGGTGGGAAACCTGCATATATATATTAAAAATAACTACATAGTTGTCTCCTTGAATTTAGAGATGATGTGTTCATGGATGTTTAGGTATCATAACAAAGCAATTTTCCTGGCACCTGTTGGGTCGGCCAGCAGGCCTTATTATGTCTTGGCAAATGTGCAAGTGTTCTGCAAACTCTCACTTTAGCTTGGGGGTAGAGATTCTCCTGTCTGTATATTTTTGAATGCTTTTCACATCTGCTGAAGTGAAACAGGAGAGGATTCAATGAGTTGTGCCCAGCAAGTCCTCACAGGTGGAGCACACCAGCACTGGCCACTGCATCACTGTGGTGAGGACCTTCCCCAGTGTCTGCAAAATGCTGCTGCACCTCAACAAACATTCTTGACTGCATCTAAACAGTGCTCGGTCTCAAGCAAGACCTCTAAAAATTGTTTATTGAGTTTAAAGCCAGGTCCTCTACAGAGGAAACTCCTTCCTAATTAGTTCCCCAGACGCTTTCTTAAATGGCTTTTTTGCAATTAAGGAAAAAATTTCCTGGGTCATTATCTTTTCATAAATGAACTCATGGCCTAGTAAATATTTTCTGTAAGGAGACCCAAGATGCTCAAGTAGTCTGTGACATATCTAATCTGTTATTATTCCTAATTTACTGCTTCCAAAATCTGCAGGCCCATATCAGTGGCAAATAATTGGTTTAACTTTGTTTCCTTCCAGAGAAATAAAAAAGTAGAATTTCCATTTATACACAGTGATTAATGTTTTGATTCATTGGTCTGTATAAAACTTTGCCAACAGCTTGGCATGCACTTGAAGTGCATTTCGGGAGTGGGTAATGCTTGTAGGCTCTTAGTGGTCTCAGCAGACTTGGAAATATCCATTTCATATCACGGAAAGAGAATTTTTTTAATCTGAACAGTGGCTCATAATCAGCTTTGTTGAAAGCTTCCTTACCATGCCTTGGCTTTTTCAGTTGTCTTGAAGAATCACTTTGCCTGAACTTTTTTTCTGATGCCCTGATGCAGCAACCTGTACACCAGTAATCTGTTGGGCCTCTGGTTGCTTGAATGCAGGTCATCTCTTCTACAAGCAACGGTACTCTGTTCAGAAGTTACTTTCTCAGATGTCTCAATACCTTCAGCCCAGCAGCTGGCCTGTAGAAACCTGGGGCAGAGGCAAGAGGAGGACAGTGCCCATCTCCGTAGTTTTGCTAGAGCCGGCTCCATTAGGCTCTCTCAGAGCATACAGCATATGCAAAACACATGCTGTCTTGATATAGTGACAATTTGATAATGAATGCAATTGACAGGCTCTTATTGAACGTGGGTACTCAAGAGGAACCATTCTGAATCAGATCTGTGAATTACAGCGCGGCTTCACGTCTGTGGTTTGCCAGCAGAGAGGTCACTGCTTGCTTTTCCCCTATTACTGCACATCCCCCGCTTTTGTTTCAAAGAGTAGCGTTCTCTTACCCAAGTGAATTAAGTAAATGTTCTCTTTCTTGGTAGAGAGTATACTGTGAAAATGAAACACTAAGAGACCATGCCATCATTTTTATTACATCTGTCTTTCTGGGAGTGTGAGGGCTGCCTGTCTGGAGATGGCGTAGGATTGCTCGAACACGAATAGATGGGCAACACAGGAGGAAAATCATAACCGCTGGCAATAAAGATGTAGCTCCGTCAATGCTGATCAAACAACTGACCCACACGAGTTCTGGGGAAGGAACTGGTGAGCATTATTAAAATTGCTCCATCTATTTAGGCTGTAGTAGCCATATGCAGTTATGTGAGCACTGAAGCTCTAGGTGCTAATCAACTGTACAGAAAACAACTGTACTCTGTAAAAAAAGTAATTAAAAGGCAACCTTGTCCTATGGACTTTGCAGCCCCGGTATTTGAAAAAGAACAGGGTCCACAAGCAATTTAGGGAAGTAATATTAGGATTTTGAATGGAGTTAAATGACATTTCTTTAAATTACACACAAAAACCCAACAGAAAACCCAAACCAGTCTTTCAGCTCTCCTGAGAATAATCATACATTTGGATAACATTTAGTGAGTTTTTTCAACCCAGAGTGTTTTGAGGAGAGCTACGTTTCTAGATGGGAAAAGGAGGAGGCCATGTTGGGGGTGCTGGAAATGACTCTCCTACTTGATGAAATAGTTTTTGTTTGACTGGGTCTTCCCCAGGACCACTAATTGGCCGATGTTTCCTTCCATTAGATGGCAGCAGTGTGATATGTGGTTTTTCTGAACTCCCAAATTACAAATGGTTAAATTTTCTTAGTTTGGTTTCCAGTTTCAGAGTCTCCAAGCTGTCAAATTTTTATTCACATAGAAGTTTACAATTTATTGTCCAGTTTAAAGCAAAAGATGGCTGCGACATTCAAATAGAACCAAGTTAAATATTTTCAGAAAACGGGCAGCTATGTAGAATGGACACGCAGTGCTTCCACTACAAGAAACGCACAATGGGTTTAGTTTTGGTCTACCTGAAGTAACTGCAGTAATTCACTAGTTGCTCCTTTATGGTGGAACCAGAGCTTGTGCTGGTTTTGGCCAACAAGGAATTTGTGAGGGAGGTACTGGTATGAGAGTAGAGGATGGAAACGGTAGGGAATGCTTGAAGAGAGGGATGGGAGTCACTGCAGCAAGTTGTAGCATCACAGTTGGGATAGGACATGGGCAGGGACAAGAAAGAAGGGGCTCAAATGTATAAAACAGCTGGCTTTCTTTGTTTCATTGCTTACAGAATATTCTGTTTTATTCTAAATAAAGGACAAAAAGAGTTGGGTTTTTTAAAATGTTCTTTGTAAAGATCCTTCAGGCACATTCCATTGCTGCTTGGGATATTAGCTGTGCTGTTGTTTTTTATTGACTTATTAAATATGGAGCAGTAAACACTATTTATTTTTAAATTAATTGAAATGGACTTGTTGCCCTTCATGCCTTTTTATTAATTGAATATTTTTGCTAAGCTGTCTGCTTTCAGAGCAAAGGTTGCAGTCAGGAGATGGGGGTCAATGGGACCTCCATTTAAATGCATGTTATCTCTATGTTAATTGCCTGCATATTTAACCAACCAAGCATGTCATTCCACAGAAAGTAAAGGTTTTTGTGGTCAACCTTTAATCACAAAACAGCAAGAAAAAGTCTGAGTGACCTGGTTTGCCTGAGGTATCTTGGTTGCTCTTGTCAGTCACTTCAGCTCACAGTAAATTGCAGGGTAAATTCCACATAATTGATGGATTTTATCTTTAGAAAAAGCCCCAAAACTGAGGGGGAAAAAATCTGTGCTCAAAATTTTAGTGTTTAATTTTTCTTATTTGTTGCACATTATTTTAGTAATTTCCTGTATAAATAGAAACAGGTTTTATTGATAGTATAGACAGTTATTAGAGAAGAAAATCATGGAACAGACATTAAATATGCTTGGAGTTTTGGAGACACATACATATTTATCAAGTTGGGTGAATTTGAGTTCTTACATCAGAAAGAATTGCATAGCTCTGCCTGCCATGCTCTACTTTCTTGGGTTTTTACTGCAGAAGTGGTAAAATTATTACACTTAAAGGAGAGGTGTGTATGCTGTGCAACAAATCCTTCTGAGGCTGCTGCAATTAACAAACCTCTGCTGTGCTTTCACCAGTGTCTAGTAATGAGATTGAGGTTTTGGAACTTAAAAGTGTTCGAGTTTGTTACCTCTGTCAAATTTGTTTGAATGGGGTCAATCAGTTCGAAAGGTATGGGAGAGGAGGGGCTGACAGGGAAAGATATGTAAATATGTCTGCTGTATATTCGTTGCCTTGCTTTCTGCTTCTTTTGTAATAATTCCTGGAGTTTAGTTTGCCTTTTTGTGCAAATAGGAAGTTGACACTTTTATGGACATTTCAGAGAGCATCATAATGTAAAACCAGAATTTTCTCCCATGTGCATGACGGCATTTATCTACATTTAATTTCTTCTTCTGGTTTATTACCCAGCTTCTTACTTTAATAAGGTCCTTCTGCAGTTCTTAACAGATGCCTCTCCTGTTTTATCTCCTAAATAATCTTGTCACCTCACTGCTTAGCCTCTTCTTGTCATTTAGAAGCAAGTTGTGCAGTATGGGTCCTGGCAAAGTTCCATGTGGAAGTCCATTGGTGCTGTTCCTCCCTTTAAGAAGGATCATGCCCTCTACCCTCTGTTTTTATCTTTTAACCAATTGTTTATCCAAGAACTTTCCCTCTTAAGCTATGGCTGCTTAGTCTCCTAAGAAGCCTTTTGTGAGGGGCTTGTCAAATGTCTTTTGGAGATCCGAGCAGACTATATTAGCCAGATCACCCTTATCCACAGGCTTGTTGACCTTTTCAAAGTACTTCAATAGGTCTGTGAGACAAACCTACAAAAGCCAGGTTAACTCTTTCCACATATTGTATTTCCATTGATTTTGCTCTGTTTCTGTAATTTCTGGTGATCTGACATCAAGTTTACAGATCTTTATGTACCTGGATCTTACCTGGGATATTTTCAGAACACTGAGACCATGTGTGCCACCTCCCAGTCCTCAGATAGAAAGTCAGATTTAGAAAAAAAGAACTGCACACCCCTTCTTAGTGTGTGTAGTCAGTTGTTGCATCCTGGAGCTGTGTTCAAACTGGGAGGGTGAATACCATCTGTTGTTGCAATTTGTTAGTGTTCACTTTTGTCATTTTGTCCTATAACCTTCTCTGTGGTCATATAAAATTAAGAGTTGCATCTGTTCTGGGCTTCCTAAGCAGCTGCTCTCTGAAACAGCACCTAAAAATGTGATCTTTGCATTGCATCCCATTTTTCCCAATCTGTGTAGGGGTGATAAAAGTCCTTTAGGAGCGCTCTGCTTACTGCTTTTCTGCGTAGTCCTGCATTTCAGTTCCTGCAGGTTGTATGTTGCTCTCTGCCATGTTTTGTCTGATCATTTCTACCCCGCCAGCACAGCTTGCTCTGCATTTGCCATGCATGTTAGATCTTGGTCTTATGATCCACTCCTTGCCTTCCTTTCACAGTTTTTCTGTGACTGTTTTCTGGCTGTAGTATGTATTTAAGTTCACCCATCTTATTTCTTAAGGCTTGATACACTTAGGGAGCCACTGACTTTTCAATTGTGTTGTCAGCACTGCATTTGAGTGACTCTGTGGTTACTTTGCATTACAGTATATCCACTTAGGTTCTCCGGCCTGTTGTTTTGTTTGCAAGAGGAATAGGTTTAGTGATCACCTTGTGATTTTCTCAAAGGTTACCTATTCCCCCATCTTCTTGCCTGGAGAGAGAGATTGTCATCATTCCAACCTGCTCCTTCCTTCTGGTTAGCTCCAAGTTCTAGAGGAACACGTTCAATTTAAGAAGATGCAACGTCAGCAGCTCTCAGTGGGAAAGATCCAGCTCTGGATTGCATCCTGCCTTACTGCCTGAGTCCTGCCTTGAACTGGCAGCTGTCCTGATAGACCTGGACCTGCTGCGCTTGTGTGCAGCTTTCCCACGGGGAAAAAATGGTAGTTGGCATAGTAAATTGGTTAAATCCCACTTTAATTTCTTCTCCCGAAGTATTTGATAGGGTTGTTCCTGCCACTTTTTTCTATCCAGGTAACCTATTTGACTTCCCCTCCTGTTGCTGCCCTAAAGACAAAAGCTTGAGTTTGTTCCTTCTTTCATGCAGTCAAACTCATGCTACTATGGTCTCTGTTTAGTTCTTGGAAATGCTGAGGCTCTTCTTACTCGAAAGAGTATAGAGAAGGATTGGTGAGGAATGGAAGACATAGCATTTGAAAGAACATTCACAAAACTAGAACAAAATAGGAATGTCTATGAAGAAATCAGTATCTGGTATTAGGCAAGGGGAAAAAAATGTGTGCACAATGCTGGCAGCAAGAATAAGTGAGAGTAAACAGGCCATGATTAAATATGGGTGAGAGTTTCTGACCACCAGAGCAGTCAAGTTTTGGTACGGAGAGTGGAGCAAACTCAGTTTTTATGACAATGGGAGTTGTGTCACAAGTCTGCTTGGGAGCAGGGTCAGGGTTCTTGTCTGAATGCATGCACATATTTCTAGGATTTCCCCCAGTATTCTGCATCTGGAGTCAGGCAAATATTGTAAGATGTATTTTCATACAACTGCTTTAGTAGTCTCAATAGCTGCACCCCCACAAGGAGCCCTGGGGAGGGAGCTGGGAGACACGTTCCCTTTCGGACTGCTCTCCTTGGGCCATTGAGGTAGATGTGGGATGTGGGCTCTGCTGGGTGCTGGCTCAGGGCTCTTAGGAGTGTGGCACTCCACCACACTATCTACAGCCCCTCCGAGCAGATCTTTACCTGGAGGACAGCGTCTGGGGCAGCTCTTTGAAGAAAACGCCTGACTCTTGAGCTAAAACAGAGGGCAACTGTCTCACTCATCCTTAGCCTTGGCTGCATTGGGGTGCATGGGAGTGTGTGGGGGAAGCTGTGATGGCTGGCTGAAATGCTTGGGAGCAGGAGATGGAGGAGTGAAGTGTGGCTCTGTTACAGTTCATCTCCTTTCAAATTACCTGTGTGTTTGCCAGTGTGAGGCCTAGGAAACGTCCGCAGGTTTGCACATTAAAGAAAAAAAAAAACCAGCTCCAAAATGAGTTTTGCAGTGTTAACCTTCAAAAGCCCAGCAAGGTGAGCTTGCTGTGTTTGGAAGTGAGGATAAGGCAGAGGAATGACTATGAAATGTTCTTCTATTATTTTAAGTGGAAGTTTTGACTGTCACCGAGTCATTTCATATTAATAAGGCTTGTAAGAAAATAGGATTTTCAGATTACACTTTTAAAGCCCATGTTCCTACTGTGTTCTAGGGAAGAGTGGAAGCACATGTTACCCTTAGGACTAAGTGAAACCAGAAATTTCATTTTAATTTGGACAGTCTTTACTGACACTCAGCTCCTGGGTTTGATGTTCCTGAAAGGGAGAAGAAAAGTGGAATGTAAAAGGGGAAAAATTTCAAGTCAACATTTGGTTTGAATTTACATACAACTTTAGAAAATAATGGGAAAAAGGAAAAAGGTACCATTATAATTACAGTGTAGGTCCACTTTAACCTCAGAAAAATTAGCTGTTCTATAAATCTCCCCTATGCCTTTCTTTCTACATCCTTCATCAGTATCTGTTATTTTACTCTGGTAAATAATGATTTAAATGGAGGGAACTTAGCAATACAGAAATGTTTGGATTGGCATATAGAAAATTGTGCTTCTTTATTTATTTTACTTGTTTTATTTATTTTATAAATTGAATAGCCCCCCACTCCTTCAGAAAACAGAAATAAGATCAGATATTATAGGTTATGTCCTCTCTGGTAGAGATCCACAGACTGAAGGTCTAGTCTGTTCTATTCAAGACATTGTAAGAAATTATCTGAATTAGGCTAAAGAAGGCCTTCAATTCTAAGGCCTCAGCTGCCCTTTGCAGAGCAGTGCTATCAAGGAGCTTGTGATATATATGGAGATATATGTAAATATGAGTGTATGTGTGTTGAACTACTTTATGAGAAGTTGATGTCTCAGTCCATCTCGTATAACACCTTGAATCATTATGATGCAACAGTTCTGAGCATTGAAGCGTAAGTTATACAAGGCTTAATTCATAAATAATAACTAAAACTATAATTTTGATCTGGTGATAAACTTTCCTAGAAAGACTAGTTTAATTATCAAGATTGGCGCTGACATTTGAAGTTGACAGTAGGGTTCAACTCATTAATGTTTCTATTTTGCATGTGTCATTTACTCTGCGTTTTGAATTTTCTGAACATAAGTCAGGGCCACCTCAGGATGTGTATGCTTAGTATTAGATGCATGCTGAAGCACAGCGCTGAAGAAGGCTTTGAGTTTCACTAAAATCAATCTTCTTGATGAAAAGCGTGTCAACTCTGAGGCATCCTGGTGCTTCAAAGTTCATTTTAGGACAAAGGATGCGTAAGCTCGCTATTACAGAACCCACAAATGCTGCCATTCATACTGAGCCCTGCACCTTGGTATTTTGTTTTATAGGACTCTTAGAAATATCACAAGCCTGAGGATATATTTGAAAAGCTTCCTCTCCCTTTTGTGATGGTGTAAAGGTTGTGTTCATGGGTCTGATGTGCTTGGAATGAATTTGATCATTGCAGCTAGATTGCGTGTCAAAAATGTTATCTCCGTTGTTTCAGTGAAACCCTGACTACGTGGTTAGGATGGTGGCAGCCTCAAGGAGTACGCATCCCACTCACTTGGAGAGGACATTATACTCCTGATATTTATGTTGGCTGGCCTGGATGCTTGTTTTAAACATATCCTGTTTGGATCTTTTGGACCACTTTTCAGATTTGGGGCTGAATCTTGGTGAAAAAATGAAATGTTTGTCAACTAATCTCAAAAGTGAGATACCGAGGCTTACAATGTCTCAAAATCTATGATACTTTTGGGAAACACATTGCTGCACTTGATAAGTGCTTTCTTGTTCTGCTTGCACTACCACCTCTGAAGCTGCACATGCATCAGTCGCTGTGATTAAAATACATTTAGTGGATTGTTTTGATGCACAGTTCTGTAAACTCATATATCTGTTCGTATGAGTGTGAATATCTCCTTTAATTATTGAATGGGGACTGCTAGATGAGTAAAAACCTCTGGAAAGCTCAGAGTTAATTTAGAAGTGAAGAGAACATTTTTCTTTGCAAACTTCTGGGAGCAAAGAAGGTATTTTACACCGACTGGCAAAGAGCTTATAGGGCACACTTCCAAACCTTCAGAAAAAGTTTCCCACAAAGACCTTTTTTTTTTTTTTTAAAAAAAGTCATGCTGCAGGAATTAAGTTGGAGATATCACTGACCGAAAGGACATTTTTTCTGAATGAGCCGAGAACCAAAGGAAATGACTCCAGGGTTTGAAATCCTTTTATTTCCTCTGTGGAAGATATCTGTGCAGCTGAAATGAACCATTCTGGCTGGCTCCAAGCCAAACTTTATGGGAACTGAGATTAGGAAGTTCTATGGTCAAAATAGCCATTGAACAAATTGCTTCCAGTATAAAGCCTCAAATTTCCTGATAAAGCTACAGTGTTTAACCCTTCTTTTTCACTTGGGTGAACAGCCTGCCTGTTGTTAGGCACAAACTGCTTATCCAGTTGTGGTCCCGGCAGTGCTTTCAGAATTGCCTGCAAGGGTTTAGCTGTTTTTTACTTTTATGTGAGGTAGGCAAAGCAAATGCCAGGAAAAAAATGTTAGAACAGTTTTGGGTGATGCTTCCCACTTAAGATAGCAGGAAAAGTGCTATAAACAAGACATCAGATTGCCAACTGCAGTGTATGGCATTTTTGTCTTGCGGCCCTTTCTGAAGGGATGCTTTATTTTGTTTTATGATGGTGTTAGCTGGGTTGCTTGGCCTTTGTGAACTAAATGAAGAGGCAGCAGCAATAGCAGCTGTTCCTCTGAACTGTACTATTGACTCCAGAAGGTGCTCAAAAGCAGAGCGCTCTGACTGGAGCACCAACCCTGGCTTCCGAATAGTGTAGCACGGGCTCGCCTATCTCCAGACAAAATTACCTGATTTAGAACTACAAAATGCTATGATTTTGGTTATGGATTTCTTTTGCTGTTGCCTTCAAACTGGAAGGCCTGGAAGGGTGGCTAAGAGAGCTAATGCTGGAAGCGGGAGAAAAGACCAGGCGTGCTGTTGTGTCCTTACCCCGCTGTTCTTGGAGCTACACTGGGCCGGGCACTTCTGCCAGCTACCTGTGCCCCAGCCCCCTGGTGCACATGCCCATCTCTTTTCCACCTGGGCAGTGCTTCTAAGCAGAGCTTGTGCCACGTGTGTGTGGGCTGTGTTTTGGGCAGTTCTTGAAGAGGATGTTGGTAATTGCTCTGTAGTCATGGAGCTAAGACAGGATGTGGCCGCATCCGCCCGCTCTGTCCCTACCAGCCCTGTTTTGTTCCCCAAAGCTTGTGTGCCTTTGTGCACACTTCGTGTTTCACGCATTAATGCCTTTGTGCAACCTAAATTTAAAAGTCCTGAATCTTAGACAGGTGTTTCCATCATTTCACCTGAGAGACTAATTCCCGAAATAATAAAACTCATTATTAGTAAGTTTTTTTTTCTTTATACTCAGCCTAAATTTTGCTTTTCCTAATTTAATCCCACTACTCTTCATTATCCTTCCTCCCCTACCTCTGGGCACCACACTAATTAATTCATCTCCCTCTTTGGTTTTTGATTCTTACCCTTCAGTATTATAGTTCAATGTTAAAATGCACTCCTCTTTTCTTGTATTTACTCAGCCCAACAGATATATTTGAGCTCCAGCAATCTTTCCTTGTAAAACTTTCTGCTGACCTCTATTCAATGTTGTTGTTCATCAGTGAACAAACCCTCTGGTTTGTTTACAAATTGCTGGTATGAAACTGATCAGAACAAGATGCATTACCCCAGGTAAGTGTGTGAGTGACATTGTAAACTGGGATTTTATATATGAGTGCCTTTAAACCATTTTTGTTTGCTTTTTCTTGGGCGCTTTTTTTTGTTGTTGTTGTTGTTTTTTGTTTTTTTTATTTAAAGGCAGATTGATTGTAGTTTTTATGACCTGATATGAAATCAAACCAGAGTCTGACACTTCTTAGATGTGTTTAGGAAGTCCTATTTAGTAAGTATTTAGGCATAGGTGATTATAATAATTTGATGATTTTTTCCATGTGATATATATGGGGGTGCCCTGGCATGAACCTTTCTAAAGTCTCGGCTTGCATGTCTCTCCTTTTCCATCACTGCTATTTCTGGAATGGTTTCCTAACATTTTGAGGCCCCTTCTTTACTATTCTACTCTTTGTTGGTTAAATAAGTACTTAGACTCTCTGTTCCTTGATGACATTCTATCTTACATTTGTACACAGCTATCACATCTGCCCTCCCTCATTTTTTTTCCTGCTATTATCATCTGTGTCCTAGATATTACATGCTAGTTGCAGGTAAACTTAAACAACTCACTAAGGAAACAAATGCTTAGTCTGTCATTAGTCATCTGAACCTTGACAAAACCATCATTTCTTCTCTTCCTTCCATGGGTATTGATGGGCAGGCTTGGACCCTTCAAACAAATCTTTTGGCCTTAAAAATGGGACTTTACACCCTAAAAATAGGTCCTTGGATGTTCCAGACGAGGTATTAAACATGAAGAACATGAGGCTTTGAGCTGTAGGTGAGGAGATTTTTACCCTGAAATGAGGCTTTGTCCATACGCAGGAGGCTTTTGAGGCAAGGAGCAAAGCTTTGGGCCTAAAAATAAGGATCTTGGCTGTAATAGAGAGCCTTTGAGGCTCAGAGGGGACCTTACAACTCTCAAAAACTACCTGAAAGGAGGTTACAGCAAGATGGGGTCAGTGTTTCCTCCTAAGTAACAAGCAACAAGATGAGAGGAAACTGCCTCAAGTTGTGCCAGGGAAGGTTTGGATTGGATGTTTGGATAAAAATCTTCATTGAAATGGTGTTCAGGTATTGGAACAGACTACCCAGGTTAGTGGTGGAGTCACCATCTCTGGAGTTGTTCAAAAAACCATGTGGATGTGGCACTTGTGGACGTGATCTAGCAGTGAATGTGATGATGCTGGGTTAATGATGGTCTCAGAGGACTTTTTCAACTTTAATGATTCTATAGAAGAGGGCACTTAGGGTAATTTTTACATTTAAAAGTCTTCAGTCCAGTTTCAAATTGAGCACAGTACCATCACGTATTACCAATCACCCTAAAAATAAGAAAAAAAGACCCAACCAAATCCAAGTAGTAAAAAAAATAAAACCAAGCCCATGTCCCAGCTGATGAGCAAATAAAGGCTGGAAAGAGCACGTCCTTGTCATTTGGCAAATATGGTATATTCCACTATGAAAAGTAGGACTGGTATGAGCTTTTCATGAAAAGAATAAATCCTTTCTTAGAGATGATGTCTGTTAGGATATGTTGGCCAACTCCTTCTGCAAAAAGTCCTGTAAATTGTTGTCTGAAAGTTCTCCAGGACTTAATATTTTGATAGGATGAATAACAGAAAAATAATCTGGTTTTCTGTCACCTGACAAAGAGGAGACCATGTCTCTCTGGACCATGCTTCCATGGTTGATTAGGAAGAAAGGCCAAGCTGTGCGAAAGCACTGATGATACTACTTGGCCTGAGGAAAGTTGCTGTAGGCCACTAATAAATGCTAAGCAGGAAAATTAAGAATAAGGAGTACTCTGAAAGAATGCTCTAAATCCGTGAATTCTAAGTCTTTACCTTAGAGATTATAGAAGAGTCCGAATGGATGCTACAGGAAGTTTGAGTAAGCTCAAACTGGAGAACTGTCACAAATAATGGCCTACTGGTCACTTTGGAGTTAATAGACTTGTGAAGGGGTTTTTGCAGTGTTTCTATTTAAATGGATCAGCAATAGGACTAAATTATTAATAGCGAGAAATTTTATTCCTTATAAGAGTTTAATGAATTTAAGATCTCCTCACAGGTGGTCTATTAGTCTATTTTGAGATCCTTTCAAGGAAACTGAAGCTACAGGAGGAGGGAGGGTGAGGTTGTCTTTTAACCACAGTCTCAGAGGGAAGTGTTAGCAAAGCTAGGATTAAACCATCTGAGTTTTCTGTGCTGTCTCATGTGCATCTCACAAAACTCTTTACAGCTGTCTCCAGGAGGTAAAGAATTCATAAAACTCATTTAGACCAGAAAAAGATTGCATTAATTGGTGTAGTTAAGAAAAACTAAAGCAGGGAGTCATGGCAAGTGAAATAAAATCACTGAATGATAAATATGAAGTCTGCATTTTAAAATCCTGTGTAGTAAACCAGGGTTTCAAAAAGGAGATGCCTCCTTTTTCATGTTGCACAGTTGTAGGGAAACATAATGATTTCTTGCCATGCAAACTACTAGAAGGGCTATGAAAATCCCAAATTTATCCACTAGAAATACGTAACAGTGCGCCTCATGCAAATTACAGCTACAGTGACTCAGGAAAATAAAACTATAGAGGTGGTGATGGATAAACAGTTGCAGATATGTTCCTATGCATATGCTTTTGAATTGATAATGAGTTTATTGTGGCCGTACATCCTTGTGGTCCTTCTCCATTACTATTTGAATGCAGTGAGTTTCCCAGTTGTCACTGTTTATGGAAAGTACTATTTAGATTAGTATGAGACACATTGTAGTCTTGGAGGGAGGACAGTATTCCATCAGCATTTGCCATCAGAAAGCAGGAGTGTGTCATGGTACTTTGCTGTTCTAAGTTGAAACTCGACACTCTCAGCACTTCGTTTTTTTCTAGAGAGAATCAAGTGAACTGCTGAATGTAATGTTACACAATGAAAGGTTTTTGATAGCTAAATAAAAATCAGACACCTGTATTTTCTTTTAAATGATTGACTGAAATCATGTCAGTCAATGTTGTTCCTGGAAAAGCTTAAATATGTAAGTGTATGCGATGTAAGAACAGACATAAAATTTCATATTCAAGCAAGCTGCTTTCTTGTGTAGTTGTATCACTGAGTTCTGAAGTAGTGTTGCCATAGCAAATTGCTATACAATCTTTGCTAATATGATAAATATATGTTTTTTATAGCTCAAATAATTCTAAAAAGATGTGTTGTTTTAAACTGGACATTTCTGGAGGGCTGAGCTTGAAGAAATTTGTACTAAAATATCTGGTGGAATATTGGTGCTTATTCTTTTACAGACATGGCAGTACATTTTTCTGAGTTGTAAACACTTTTGAAAAACACTGTGTTTTCATTTGAACATTTTTTAGTAAAACTATAATTCTTTTAAGTGTTGATTTCATGGGTAGTTTAAATCACTACACATGATTGTTTTGCACATGGAAAATACTGTAGATGTGTAACCTGTGAATGAACACATTCAAGGTATAAACTCTCTTAACCTGTGAATATCTTCTTATCAGACCCATAGTCAAAAGTGCAGGGTTTGCAGTAATTCTTATCAGTCCATCTTTAGTTTCTAGCTTTTTTTTTTTTTTCGGAACTTGCGATCTGATTTCCTAATCTATTGTTGCAAGCAAAGCTAACACACAAATCCCATGAGTGTCTCTGTCCCCACATTTATGGCTTCTAAATTGCTGCTCCTTAGCTGATAACTCTTTTCTTTAAACCACCCAGGCAGAGGTAATGCCAGGCAGAGGAAATCCAGAGTCATTCTTCCAGTGTCATCAGTTAATACATTGCCATGAAACTTGTGTGGTAGTAGCAAGCCCCTTGGCGCTCACGGGTGTAAGATCCTGCAGAAGGATCCAGGCAGAGCTGGCGCTGCCACCTTTCAAACAAAAGGATTAGAAGTGACAGCGAGCTCTTCTCTTGACTGACTTAAACAATCACTATCAAAATGATTACAGTCATGCTGCATTCAGTCATTTTGTGCTCTATATGCTAACACCAGTGACGGGATAGAGGAGAGGGTGTATTATCTGCACTGGGCTATGTAGTTGGGAATCTGCTAGTCACTTTTCTCCCGTGTTGTTATTTCCAGTAATATTCTTCATGTTGAAGCTTGTTCCAAATGTCTGAAGTACTGGGGAGAGGTGATGAAATTCTCCTTGCAGCACTCTCCACGTATTTTTTTTGAGTGACAGGTTTCTTAACTTCTCTCTGCTTCAGTGTTTCCCCATATGGTATAAATGAGGATTATCTGTCTATCTTGGATTCTTCCACGGCTTGCATCGTTGAAGTATCTGAGTATCTTGGATACGTTTGATCTCCCAGCACCCCAGGATGTGGGAGACGTACTGTTAATCCCATTTTACAGAATTTTGAAGAAAGTGTGTGGTAGAGCAGATTTTCCAGGACAGTGTTTGTTATGAGACCTTTTTTCCCTCTAACCATATATAATACCCAGACAAGGTGGAGGATCCTGGGAATAACATTTGCTTTTTTTATTATCCTCCTGGGTGAAGATGTCAATTGGGTAGCTGAGTCAGCTAAATAACTATTGCCTCTCTTAGCCAAGGTAGGCCCTGCTTACATTATAACCAGGACAATCTTTCAGGAAATATGCTGTGACACTGACTACACCACTGGTATTTCTCAGTAAACTGCAGGTATTCCTAATCAGATTAGAGCTGGGTGGCCAAAACTGCTATTCACACAGAATCTCAGAGTGGGTCAGATTGGAAGGGACCACAGTGGGGTCATCTGGTCCAGCCTCCCTGCTCAAGCAGGGTCATCCCAGAGCACATGGCACAGGATTGTGTCCAGACGGTTCTGGAATATCTCCAGTGAGGGAGACTCCACACCCTCTCAGGGCAACCTGTTCTTTACCTGCATGGTAAAAAAGTTCTTCCTCATGTTCAGATGGAACTTCCTGTGCATCAGATTCTGCTCATTGCCTCTTGTCCTACTGCTTGGCACCACCGAGGAGTGCCTGGCTCCATCCTTTTGGCACCCCTCCTTTGGATCTTTATATACATTGGTGAGGTCCTCTCTCAGTCATCTGTTCTCAAAACTATTTTTATAAGACAAATGCTGCAATCTCAAGTAGCTCCAGTAATGTAGCCACTGCATTTCCTGGGCTAAAGCAGACCAAGACCAGGGAATGAACATAACCTTTCTTTCTATCTGGGAAATGGTGCCCAGAGTAAGGATGGGAATATGACCAGCTTTTTGGTAATATTTAAAATGTACTCAGTCTTGTAGTCAGCATGAATTTAATAATAACATATAACACAAGTAGAATAAAGTAAGTGTCTTGAATTTGTTATGCAATACTGACATGTTCTTCAGCACCAGAGAGTGTCACGTGTCAGTGTTCCAAACTTACAGGAAAGATTTCTGTCTTTGTGGTTGAAGCTGATGCCTTTCTTTCCCAAACAAATTATCTTGGGGATGTGTACGTGGGAATGAGCTTGCCCTGATTCTTGTAGCAAGCTGTGAAGCAGCTGGGGGGAAGAAGCCCCAAGGAAAGCAAGGACTGTCCTGGGAAGTGTTGGAGGTGTTCCCAGTTTTGTAGGGAAACAGGATCCAACCTCAAGCTCAGCCTTGCAGCCCTATTTTTCTCCTTTAATCAGCAGATTACCAGGGTAAAAACATTTGTTTCGGGGACACTGCAAGACAGGACAAAATTTCAGTGCTGTGATCAAATGGCTTCCCAAACTCTATGTACAAAACTTTCATTGGGAAGCAGAGGTCTTAATTCAGTATCACCAGCATCTTTTTTTTCCTTAAAGCATGGGAATATTTCAGAACAATAGCCCTCCACATTTGTTCCTCTTTTCTCCAGTTCTCTCCTCTGCCAGCTGTCTTGTCAGGCAATGGGTACTAGGACTTGCTCTTTTTGGAACACGTGTGTTTTTTTAAGATACCTGTACTTTCTTTCCATGCTTCAGATTTGCCCACAAAATTGATATTGGACAAACTATTTGGCTGCTTAGGGTATGCTTACATTTGCAGGGGCTATTTGCTTTGTGTTAGTGCAGAACATTGTGGTATATGTGTTTGTATAAGCATACTTATCTTGGTGGGATTTTTTTTAAAGCCTAGGGGAGATTTGGAATTGCCCAGCATCTAATACCTGAGGTTTATGTCTGTTACTGTTGCATCGCCCAAAGTGCATCCAAAAAAAAAGTTCAGGGATAGATATTTTTGTTCTTGCTCAGGGTGACACACACGCACATCTGCGCCTCCTGTGGTGTCTGTGTGGGGTGATCCCAGGGCATGGAAGGATGAGCTTTTTCAAGGCCTCAATTTACTCTGAAGGCTTTTCAGTATGTGTGCTGTGAGCTGGTGCTCAGCCGTCATTTCCTCCCTCCTGCTAGAGCCAAGGACAAACTCCTATCTCTCAATACATTAAACCAGTCAATGTTTGACATGAGCAACCTAAAGATTGATGAATGGAATGTGAAGCAGCTGGTTTTGAGGGTGTGTTATTTTGTTATTGATAGGCCACCACTTTTTAACAACAAAACCTGTTTCAAAGGTGTCTGTTCAGTGGTTATTTAAGGTATTTTAAAAAAGAAAAACAAGTTCTGTCATGAACACCCATAGTGGCTTGTCGTGCAAGTGACTAGTTCTGCACAAACCCATAAATTTCCATCATTAATTACTTTTAATGGAGGTGCTGGAAGGAGATTTGATACATGCATTTCCAGTAGTTTTATAAAAACATTTTTTAGGCAGCAGTAGAGCATTTGAAGGTCAGGTATCCAGTGTTCTGCTCTGAAGCACGACAGGACACTTGTCAGTATTTACCTGGGATTATAGCCAGAGCTCTGGGCATGGAAGAATCATTCTTAGATACCACAGAGTTTCTCTGTTGATCTGGATCCTGCAGAAATGAATACTTTGCCACCTTCTAGGTGTCTGCAACTGGTTCCCCTCTTTCTAACTCCTGCCCTCACTTGTGTCCTTTGGTCTGCCTGCTTTTACAGAGAAGGCAGCCCACTTCAGCTGAAATTTTGCAAAATCTCCTTTCCTTCATAAAAGGCCTTCTTAAATCACAGCCTAGGGGTTTTTTTGTACCTGGAATGATCTTTTCAAAGCGATCTGCCTTTGTAGAAGCCTTATATTTTCTAATGATTTTATGTTCTGTTTTTATCTGAGACAGTGCAAAGGGCTGAAATTGTGGGACTACTGGTGTACATATCAGAGGAGGCTGTTCTTGACTATCAAATCTCTTTAAATATCTTCTCTTACAAGTGGCAATAATTAATAATTAGGAAGGGGAAAATCTATTTTCTAATTATTTATTTGGCAGGAAGCTTTTTCTAGGAAGATAAGTAAATACCAAAGGAACAGTGGATTGAAAAATATTGTGCAAAGTTTATGTAAACAAATTATGTTAAGATAAACAAAAAAAATCCAGAATGTGGGGTTTTGGCTCTTGACTAATGTGCTTTTCCGGTGTTTTGCTGGACAGGATCACTCAGTTACACCATGCTGAGTATAAAACCCTTCTGAGGCTTTGTGCATCTGTTTCTGGAACTCTCTCACCCAAGATATGTTTTTATTTAAAAATCCTGATGTGTATCAGTAAGTGCAATGGGCAAATGGGTCTTGATGTAACCTTGAGGTCATTGGAAATATACCAGAGAGGACTTTGGTCCCAGCAGCTCTTCTCTTGCAGATGGCCACCCAAGTGCAGTAGCAGTGTATTCATAAGCATGGATGTTTGTTTTCTTCTATTTTTTAGGGTAAGCCCAACACTTGTTGAACTCACATATCCATTGTATGACAGACGGGGCAAAAGCTCTGTATTCAAAAGCGATGTAGGAAATGAAGAAGGATCACATCCTGATTCATAACATAGGGCAGACCAATTCCTGCTTTCTTTAACATTTAAAGAGAAAAGGAGTTGTCTTTTTACAGCTTCAGGACTGTTATTTGAAGCTTACACATAGTTGTGGCCCTTAGAATCATCAGACATGGAGTTCATACGGAAGGATTTCTATATCATTTTGTTTTAATCCACAGACTTTTTATTTTGTCTCTAGATTCTAGAGTGCAACAAGAACCCACATTGTGTCAAAAATAAACAGGATTAAACTTCAGGGAAAGAAGAAATTCCAGTGCCTAAATCAGGATGTCATAATTACATATGGCAAGTACATATGTTTAGTAGGTTTTTGGTTTTGGAATCCAGAATCTGGTGGCAAGGATAACATAGTGGTTATTTATCGGTGCTAGCCCCAAATACTCTGTTAGACTTACATCCCACATTAAAGTAACTTGTGGATTTGCATTTTCAGCGTGTTTTGAGTGTTTGTTTCAGTTCTTTAACAGTGGAGTGATTCAGCTATCCTGAAATAACACATGGATAACAGCTGTAGGAAATCATGCAAAAATTTTATTAAGCACTAGACTCTGAAATTGCCTTTTTCCACTACAAATGCGCTGACATCTGGGTCATATCTTCTGGTTAATTCCAGTGCGTGACAGTGTAACACACGAACAAATGAGGAAAACAACATAGAATGCACAAAAGAAGGAAATCGCAAATCAGTGTTCCTTGTGTTTCAGATACTGTACTCCAGAGTATCCTTCAGATTTTCCTAATAAATCAATCTGAAGTTCTGAATTCTAGAGGGGACGACTACGGAAAGTCACTATGACAGAGCTGGCTACCACTATAACGAAGTTTTGAGGTTTATTATTTTCTACCAGCCAAGATTGCAGAAAGTTATGTCCAGAAGGTAGAAGCAGGTGTCCTCCACAGGTCTTGTTACTGAGCAGTGAAAATAAAAGGGATAAGAAACTACTGTCAAGTTTTCTGCAAGCTTTTACAGTGAGAAATGGTCGTAATTTCAAACAGACTGTAACAGCAACAGAAGTGCCAGCTGTGTAATGATTGACTGTCTGGATAGCCTAAAATTTATATCCATGCAATTCTTTTTTCTTTACAAAATTGAGATTTGTATATCCACATCATACATAAGTTTTGAGTACTAGTCTGTCTTTTAATTCGCAGAGGTTAACATGAGAAAAATGTCGGTGTCCTTAGAAGTGAAAAAATACTGCAATGAAATGTGCAGTCTTTCTTCAGCCGGTAGTTTAATATGTGTAATGTTTCGTTAGTTACAAAACATATTTATTACAGGCTTCATATTATCAATGACAGCTCGGTAGTATAAACCTGTTGTGAGACATATTACTTGTAATATTAGCATAAATTCTACAGTTCCAAGTGAGATTAAAGTGAGGCTAGATAAAAATAATACTTGTAGAAGATAAAGCTGGGAAGAATTTATCTAGTCCATCCACCTGATCTTAAGGCAGGCTGATTAATTTTCTACAGTTATTCCTACATCCTGTCCCCAGGAAGTTTCATGACTGGGATTCCTAAACATTACTAGGCAATGCATACTATGCTTACCTACGTGGTTTGGGTGCTTTTTTTTTTGTTGGTTTTTTTTTTTGGTTTTTTTTTTTTTGTTGTTTTTTTATGATGCCCAATCTATTTTCTTTGCTGTATTTTAGGCTACTGTTCCCAGTGAACAAGGAAACATAATTTTATCTTTATACACTGCAGCAACTGTTAATTTGCCAGATGACTGTCATCCTGTCTCTGCTCTGCCTTGTCCAGCAACTGGACCCTGAGTTTTTCAGTCTTTCCTCTTAGCTCATGCTATCTAAGCTTGTAATTATTTTTCTGTTCTACTCTGGACTTAACCAGTTGGTCATGAAATGTGGCTTTCAGAAAAGAGCACAAACCTCCAAACTGAACAATGGAAAGATTATAGTAGTTGGTGTCTGCACCACCTTCCTGGTCACTCACTGCAGTGATCTGCTCTTCACTGCTCTGATGGCATTGATCACTTTGCTAGCACTATTAACTCCAGCATGTGTTTTTCAAAGCTGTTGCCAGGCACTCGTTTCCCTGCTTAGCGAAAAGTACGTCCCAAGTATGACCTAAGCATTGTATTAGATTACTTTTGTTGCAAAATCTCTTCTTACCACTTTTTTTTTTATTACTCTTGTTGTTTATATGGCAAAGTCAACAAAGGAAGGAGAGAGGGAGCTAGTGAAGACTCATATGATCAAGTTACCATGAAGCAGCAAGTTCTTGCATGCTCCTCAGGGACTATTCAGGTCCACACACATCTCAGGACATTGGGGTAAAAACACGTTATTTACCAGAGAGATTACTTTCAGCAAAGGAGCAACAAGCTGCTTTGCATTTTTTATGGAGTGAGAACTTGCAAGGAGGGTAGCAAAACAGATGACGGATAGTAATTTGTTCCTGTATTGCTGCTTTGGTCTCATTCTGAACTATAAGAAAAAATAATTAACCACATTTAAAATATGAAGGCCTTTATAAGCCTACCTTATAATGTAGTGGAAAAGTCTCCTAATTGAAACTAGAAATTGTATTGCCGAATTTAAAATTGTGAATTATTTTTATTCTTTCTATTTATTAGTAATACTTTTTGAGCCAACTGACTTCAGAGCACTCAGAAATTTTCTGGCAGTAAGGAAATAGAATCTTTCTATTTTTAATAATTCAGTTGAAATTTTTAGTCATCCAGTTAAAATTACTTGGAGAGGAATATGCAGTCCTGTTCTAGAAAGTCCTATTTGAGCTAAATCTCATTTTAAGGATTTTTTTCCTTATGTGCAAAAAAAATTCATAACCTTTTTAAAAGAGGGTGAGAGGGGAGAGGAAGAAGAGACATCCCCCAAAGCTGCATACAGTAAAATTGAAGGGATGGCTGCAGACAGATCTTCCCACACAAGACACATTTATATGTTCTCTGTATGCACAAAGGCTATTTCAAGTGAGGAAAGGGATTTGGTTTTGAGCACGTGATGTGATCTCTAAAGAGCCTTCATATCTCTGCTCAAAGTCCTACTTTGGAGATTTTTCAGTGAAAAAGGTCTTCTGGTACTTCCAATGCCACCACATTCAGCTGCCTGCAAGCTTCTGCTTCTCACAACAGTTAACTCAGAAGTGCTCATGAAACTCATCGGTTCTACTCATACTTAGTATTTCATGGTGTCAGTGCACATACAAATGTTCTGGAAATGCCATTATTTTCTATCCATGTGTGGGTTTAATGGGATTTCCGAATAGTTCAAGAGCTCATTTTTTCCGAGATGCTGAGAGAAACATGAACTCACTCACACAGTGGCTCTGGATTGCTTTACCTGAGCTTTTCATATTGGTTCATCATCTATTGATGTGCAGTATGACGCAGTGGACGGCATCTAAGGAGAGAATAAGAATATCTTTTAATTGAGTAAGAAGTCAATAAAACACATTTTTAAAATGAGCCTGAAGGCACAAGCTATTTTTCATAATCTCGGCTCTTTCTTTTTCAGTCCTCTTTTCTCTCCAGTCAGGTTTTGTTATTAAGCACTGTGGCTTTTTAATCAAAGCCCACAGTTATCTGGAGTACATTTTTATGCTGGCTCTGCCCCAAGTGCAGGCTGCCGAGGCTGCACATCGACAGAGAGCCCAGAGAAGCGTTCCTCAACTTGGACCTTTTGTCCCAGCTTACTTCCTGTTGACCGGCAAGTGGCCCTTTGCCTGGCTCCTTGTCAGGTTGTTCACACAGAAGAGAGTTCAGTGTTTCTAAGGGCAGCGAAATCTTGAAGCAGATTAAAACTAGTATGTGATGCTCTTGGAGCAGGAATACCAGCTTTTCCCTTTGTGGGTTTGCTAAAGGACAAAGGTCACAAGGACGAGATAGAGCGGTTTGGTATGCTGGGGTGTAATTACACTCCTGCCAGGGAAGAACAGCACAAGATATTTACTGGCTGACTGTTCTCCTTAATGGCAGTGTTGAATCTCTGACCATGTGTAAAGCCTCGTGAAAATGTACTATTACTTGTCAGAACACAATTTTAATACAGTTGCTGCAGCTCTGTTGCAATATGTCCAGCCTAAGCACGGCCTCCAGTAGCTGGAGGAAAGAACTGTGTTTGGACATGTCCTTTAATGCAAAGCTTGTTGTAGGATGTGTTTGTCATATTATCTGTAACATCTCATTGTCTAGCTCGTTTCCTCTGCTACATGCGTGTATCAATATATGCTTATATGCACATATGAATATGTATAATAACATTAGTGTTTATCACGGGAATAAATATATGGCTGTAGCTGCAGCCGTGCAGTGATCAAACAGGGTGCGCTGAAAAAGTCATTGGTGCCCCACAGCTATTCTCTTCTCTTCCAGCTGTGCGAGCTGGACTAGAGAAGTCACTGCTACTCCCTGGGAGCATTGTAGGCTTTGCATTGCCTTTTTAGTGCTTATGGCAGGGAGGAAAAGTATTGTAGTGAAAACCTCTCTGCTCAGGTAATCCCACGTGCATCCCATCCTCCTGGCACACCAGTATTTTACTGCTGTCCTGAGCTACTGGGGATTGATGTGAATAGGAGATTCCTTAACTACCTGGCCTGGAGGATGATTCAGGAGAGTAAGATGGCAGCTGACAGAATGAAATAAAGAAAAGGAAGATGAGGCTGAACATGCAAACCCCACTTTTGGAGAGCAGGCTTGTGTCACAGGCTGCTGAGGGCAGTGGCCGGGCATTGCTGTGAGTCACCTCACTGAACAGGACAGGGCATGGGACACAAATGCCTGTTTATACAGGCAGGGGTGGGAAGAATTAAGCCTGCATTTTCCATGCCAAGAGCTCAGTGTCCTGAATAAAGATCAATCTAGGTCCAAAAAATGTTGAAGAGCTTTTTGTGTATCTGAGTGTGTGATTTTGAAGATTGAAAGCTTAGCTTTTTCAGTAATTTTTGAGGATACATGCAGGTTAAATTTGGTAGGAAGGAGCATGCTTGTATGAGGTTTTATTAGGAAGCTGGCTCAGAGCAATACAGAAGTAGGTTATGAGTCCTAGTGTGTGTCTCTCTCTCATTCCTCATTTCTGTGCCTGCATTCCTGAGGGACTCCTTCATATCACGAAGCCCATTTGACTTATGACCTAAGACAGATTTCTTTTCCCAGCTCAACAGAGGTGAAAGGCTAGGGCAGTGTCCCACAACCAACCTACCTTCCACATTTTTTTCCAATCTGAAACATTTCGGTACTTGCAGATAGTTTTGGAGTGTCAACACACTGCTTCCAGTGGCTGGAGGATAAGGGGAAATTGTGAGGTTAATTAAACATTTCCAAAAACTGCAAAAAAAATCATAAATTGTTACTAATTCTATACATTTTAGAAGATTATGGGGAAAAAAATTTGGTCATATTTCTAATTGGAGAATGCCATTAATTGTTCCTATCATTTATCAATATAATTTAATTTATTGCTAGCATTTTTGCCCTCTATACATTCCTGGTATTGTATTTTTAATAGCATAGCTTTCAAATTATCGTAAGGGAAGAAAAGTAATGCTTTATACTTATGGTAACAAACATTGTTAAATATAGAAAATTAAAATAGCTTAATTTTTTTCTTTTGTTTTTTTAAACTGTGTGTTTGTTCCAAAAAAACTTTTCCCCTTTGTAAAATGCTTTTATGTTAATGAATAGCTGAGCTTATTATATGTGGAAAATGATCCTTCTCCCAGACGTTAGGACTCAAGAAAGGTCCTTTTTTAGTGCCAGACCACCTATCCATGCATTTATGTCCCTGATTTTCATGTCATCTTTATGGCTTTGGCATGGGTAGCCAGACAAATTAGCCTCCTTTAATCCAAATTTTCCCTCAGCTTCCAAGGTTCTAGGTACCTGAGAATCCCTTTGAAACCTACATCTTGGTCTGTAGAGTTATGGCGCTTATGGATCACATAGAATAAAAAGGACCAAATTGCCCTAGAAATACACAGAGGTTAAAAAAAAAAAAGAGGGGATTGGATTGTGAAAGAGAAGACAAAAGAAGGCAATATATGTGTTCGCTGGAAACTTTTTGTGTCTTTGGGCAAGACCAGTGGGCAGCAGTGGCGGCTGCAAACTGAGAACATGGAGGGACTGTTCGGAGTTTGTGTGTTAGAGGGCTTCTTTGACATTTGTCCTTTTTTGAAGGACTACAAAGGAAACACAATGATATCATAAATGAATGCAGCTACGAGGCAGCCTTTAGCTCGGCCCCAGTGTCACACTATTGAAAGGTTGGTATGAAATGGATGAGCAAAGCATACTCAGGCTGCTGGCATGAGGGGCACCAGGAGCACAAAGCCAGCGGGCTCCCAAGTGGCTGAAAGGATAAACACTCAATTTGCACACACAAAGAGAACATTTCCTTGACAAGGCAAGCTGAATTACACCCAGGGAAAATTCCACATGCCCTTAGAAAAGAAATAAAAATCAATACACTGTTTCAAAATACATTTTTATTCCCTGCTTTCAGTGACTTCTGCAAGCTGCATGTCTACTGCCTGGCTTCCAAGTCTAAGCAGCAATGATACATTAAATAGCTATGTTTTTTAAAAAACTATTTGTTTTCTTTTTGACTTAAGTGAAATATTGAAGAATCCACTGGCAAGTGTCTTAAATTAGTTGTTTTTTATTGGATGCCATTGGTGAAAGAAGAAATGTGCAGTACAGATGTGTACTTGAGTGCTCAGGGAGACAACTTTAGGTGATAGGATGTTGATCACATTGTTTGGCCTTTTGGGCCAGTTCAGAACATCTGCGCAGCTCAGCTGAGTTGTGTTTTTTACTGGTTGGATAGCAAAGCCCATGTGTCAATACAGAGTTTGAACTAATGAGAGGACTATTTCCCTGGCTATCATGAAAAAGCCAAGAATGTGGACCATTCCCAAGCATAAATATTCTTGTCTGTAAGTATTTCAGTTACAAGTAGGTGTAGTTACAGATAGCCATCACAAAGAGAAGACCCTCAGATTCAAGCCTCCAAATCTCTGCAACATTTTTAAAATCCAAATAGTCACTTTTTTTGGCCAGTTATTTTGTCTTTGAACGTTGTGTATAAGCAGGCAGTGTCAGCTGGAACAACATTTCCATGATCTTTTTAAGTTAGAAATAAGCTTTTGCCTAGTACTTTCCTATGTCCTTTTGGAGTTCTATTTCAGTAGGTTTTACTCCTGTCAAGATCCAAATTTTCTGTCAGCTGCAGTCTGCACTGAATTAATACTCTTGGATGAAACAGGGGTTTCCCATCTGTTAAGTCTTTTTGAGGATTTCTTCACCTACTCAGGAATTGGGGTGAACCCAAGATTTTAAGAAATAGAGGCAGAGGAGAAGAGAGTAGGGGAAGAAAGAAGCTTTTTCAGATCTGAATGAAAGCTTATATGCACAAATGAATGTTTTCCAGCTATCTGTTGGTCTAGTGGAAGGTATTTTGTCTGTACCTGCATTTCTCCTGTCCTTAGCTTGACACTGTTAATAGTAACCACGGAAAGAAACACCCCATTCAGAGAGCTGGCTGAGGTGCAAAGCTCAGGCTGGAGCTCTGCGTCTGAATCAACACCCAGACTGACCCCTTCCACCCCCACTGAGGGTGTCCTGACCCCCCAGCTGCTCTGCCTCCCTTAGCTCTGTCACAGCTTTTAGTAGAAATACAATGTGGAGGTGAAAGGTCTGTGGAAACCACGATATTGTTTTGTGTTAATTTAAATGGATTGGGGTATTTTTCAGAGGAGAAATATTTGCTTGGCAACTTCCCAGCCCATTCTGCTGTTGAGCCTGCAGTATTTGTATCTGCCTTAGGAACAAGTTGCATAAAGAAGTATTAATGCCTTGGAGGGTCAAAGGGTTGGGTTACGTAGCCCAGGAGAATGAACACGCCTGTGTCCAGGACTGCTCGCAGGCTGCATTTGGTCAGAGGAAAGCCTGGAGCAGCTTGGCATAGTTTGTACCGGCACTAAGACTGTAAGACTAGAAATAAGTAGAGCAGTGAGAAGTTCACTAGTCTGGCCTAGAAGCCTAAATCAGAAGAAGTAAGCATCCAACTTTCAGAGATGAATTGACCAACAGCACACAGCTGTAGCTGTGTGGGGCATTACAAGATACTGACTTCTATGTGGGAAGTAGAAGTCAAAACCTTGCAGGCAGGAGCTTGTAGGAAGAGGTCATAGTAAGATGTGGGAAAGCCTTTGATTTAGAAATTAAATAGCTACAGTAAGTAGTATAAACACTGTAAGACATAAGGTTTATGACTGATAAAAGGATTAAAATATTGCTCTGACATGAGATGTTATGCACCTCCCATCCTTCTCCCTCAGATAAAAGTCCCTCTTTAAGCTGAGACATTTTGGTGGTTACCAGATGAACATTAAGAGGAACATGCTGCCAAATGTTAACTCTAAATTAAGATGTTTGTATATTAAGTGATTATCTCTTTAGGCGTATGCCGTCAAATGAATATCTGTAGACAATCTTTTATAAATAATTCCTTCAGAAAATTATAATGATAAAGTGACTTGTAAGGAAGATAGGACAAGGACTCATTCCCTGTTGTGCTGCCATATTTATTCTGAAGCATATAAAAAAATGGTGTTATAATTAATTCTCTGGCATACAAACATACAACATACAGATTCTACCTTCAACATACAGATTTGACTAAGATTTTCTTTCTTTCTATTTTTGCTAGGTCGATATAAAAGCTCTGCTAATTCTTCCTGCTTATCTAGAAAAGCCATCACAGTATCACAGTTAAAGCTGTATATAAATGGATCGCTAACTGGGGTTTCCAGGGACTGGATTTTTAAAATTTTATTCTAATCTGTCTTTCACATTCTTCTGTGCAAAGCAGAATGCCATGTTGTGGTTGATCTGTCTCTATAAACCACTGCATATTGTGTAATACCTCTGCTTTCTTTGGATCTAAGTCATTAGGCTTTCTGAGGATACCTTGGATGAAATGTTGAAGTGAAACATTCACACAGCCTGTATGTGTGCTAGATGTTTTCCTGGGATGAAGGTATGGTAGGGTAGCACTTGTTATCCATTCCAGCAGTCCTCTCAAAACTGATTTAGTATTTTTGCAGTACCTCATGTCAGTGCTGTCAGAGACACCTCCCTTCTGATACAAAAGCGCTATCAAAGGCCTCCTGTCTGACTTCTAGCTGGACATATCATGGCCACAAGATTCTGTGATGTGCCATTGCTCCATTTAATTTTCTATAAATAAGTGGGAACATAAAGATGTTTTTAAGATTGAGATAAAGCTACTTTTTCTAACAATATCTTAAATGTGCGCTCTTAAAACCCTGGGTATCTAGGACTGAAGACACCAACCCTCAGAATCCAATTTTAACTGCATCACTCTAAATTAGAATAATTTCTCATATCCTCAGTGTTCTCCAGGTATATATTGAGACCAGAATCTGGTCAGTAGGTTTCAATTTGAAATCTTTAGCCTGGTGACAATTTAATTGCAAGTAGATAAGCTCTGATTACCCATCAAGCTTCAAGCAGAGATCCAAAATTTTCATCACTTTTACTAAGATATCTGCTGACACTCTGTGTCATCGTCTAGACTCTGTGAACAGTTTTGATATGAATAACATGTTAATTAATATTGTTAAAAAAATAAGACAAATTTGCTGCTTCAGATGAAAATAATTTAAAGGGCATAAGAGGACAAAACTGTCATCAAACCTAAATGCATAGATAACCATAACAGTAGTATTTAGATAACCATTGTTATGAAATTGCAAAGCTAAATGTGGCAGGTTAATGCAGTCTACTTAAATGGTAAAATAACGTCATATTTTACATGTATAGTTGATGGTAATGTATGAATTTTGGCAATTTCCAGAATGCTTTTTACGATCAGAAAATGTGTTTTGCCTGTCTTACTAGTTGCACAAGATGACTTTAAAGTGCTTCTAGTCTGGTGCAATAACATTAGTCCTTTGTGTAGCACAATGTCCTACAGCGAGCGTAATGACAGTGCAGTTATCATAGCTGTTAACAAATGGGCCTTAATGGTTGCTTCAGTCTTTATGACTCAGGCGAGACCCTTTAAAAATTGTACTGTAAACTCATTAGATGTAATTTGAATTTGGAAGTTCTAGAAATAGATGCTAGCGGATAGACTTTCTTGATGGTCATAGAGCAAAACAATTAATCCCCAGTTTATATATCCTGGTGGGTTGGTTTTTTGTTTGTTGATACCTTACTTGTTCATATTTCTTTCTCTGAAGACTGGTTATGGTGTTGTAAGTTTGTTTTGTTGTTTTGTTTGTTTGGCTTTTTTAGGCAGTAAAAAAATCTACTTTTTTTGTGTCAATTCAGGTTTGAGGAGTTTAAAACCTGGTTTTCAGTTCTGCTCCCTACATCCCTCAGCTGTCCTGATAAGTTGTGCTCTTCCACAGATGTGAGGCAGACTGGTAAAAACAGCTGTCCTGCTAGTGAAAAATCGAAGCATTAGATCAGTGTTGATGTCATTTTTATTTATTTTTTTCTCTCGAATGCTAGTAAATAGTGGTTGAAGTTCATGTGAACAAGGATGTTTAGAACAGTATGTCTTAACTGCCTGACTCTCAACATGAGGCAATGTGTAATTCACGTAAACCTTCTGCAGAAGTTTCTGGATCATGTACCAAATGAAGTGCTGGCCTTGTAGCACAGAGACAATGATTGAAGTCCAGCTTGCAGTTCCACACTGACTCCTTTTTTTCCAGGGTAGAGCTCTTTCCGAAATCACAAGTGAGTAGTTAGATGATGTTTGGCTCATCAGCTGTTCAGTCTTATGACAGAAAAATGCTTCCTTTCCAGCATTCACTGTTCTTCTGAATGGAGTGGCTCAGCAGAGTCACCCAGCTTTGGTAGCAACCAAAAGCATACCTTGGGCAAGGCATTAAAATGTTCTTTGTGTAGTGTGCAGGGTATTGCCGGGATGAGCCGGGTACAGGCACATGAGCCAAGGGCTGGGCGGGAGCTACTAGCTAGGCAGAACAAAATAAAATGCAGATTTGGAGCACTCTATGGGTGAAAGCCAGCAATGTCTCCTGCTCCAGCAGTGATTCATAAATCACTTCCTCAAATATGAAACATCTGGGAAGAGAGATCGATAAAGTCCCTTCAAGAAAGCACACACAACAGGATGGCAGAGAAAGGCGGTACATATGAAAACTGCCAAAATCTCGAATGAGTTCTTATTAGCTCTAAAAAAGCAAACAAATAAATAAATGCTGCTTCCTCTCTCCTTAGCCAAGCATAGGGTAAGGCTCCTGATGGATAAATTCATTATTTTATTTTTCTCAGATAATGAGTCTCATTTAGGTTAATCCTGTGGCAAAGCAACCTGCCAAATTAGAGCCCCAGCTCCTGCCTGTTATGTCATTACTTCTGCACACCCATTGTTTTACCACATCGTACATTTTATTTGGTGTAGTGAGCCTTTCTGTTATGATACTTGCTGATATGGAACATATGATATTGTGACTAGTCCACGTTTTCTGTCATATTTCGCTAGCATAACCTTGCAAGTGGTATGAAAGGCTTTTACACCTGTCAGAAAGGCTTACTTAACTCATATGTTAGAGCTACTGCAAAACTGTCTTGCAGAAATGAGCTGCAAATTCAGAGGAGCATATTGAATTTTGTAATTTATTTGTTCACAGCACAGGTCAATTAATTTATTTCACAGTGATGTAATATTTAATGCTTGAAAAAAAATAGATAAAGCATGGGTGAGAAGCTGTTTTCTGTTCAGCTGAGCAAAACAGCAAATGTTTCTCCTGTTTGCAGCAAATACAATGCATGTCATATGCATAATACTATCCAGTGAATAATAGGCATGCTTGCTGAAATGGTTTGGACTGTATTGTTTTTCCTGTCAACAGAAGATTCCTTAACATTCCTTATTAAAAGGCACAGTACAATTAAACAAACAAATAACTTTCCCAGACAGGAAAAATAAATAACCTTTCTGGGCCTCCCAAGCTGAAATTGTCATGCATATTTTATCCATAGTTGATTGAGACATGAAATATATCTCCCATTTTACTTTCTAAGAGGCTTTGCAATGTGGGGCCCAAGCGTAGTGCAAGCCTTTCTTCTACAATATAATGCAAATAGTCAATGATTGTCACAATGTCCTAATTTTTTGTCATCTTTTAAAATAGTGCTCCAAGAGGTAGCATTATGTGCTTAGTCAGGTTTGTTTATTCCTATTCCTCAAGCCTCATCTTTTGCCAAGCCCAAACACTAAAAAAGAAAACCACCAACAAATCAAAAATTATTAGGAAAATAAACTCTTGCATTTGACTTTTAGATGAGTCACCAATACCAAGAAATCTCAGATGAAAGAACTACCAACAGTAGAAAGCTGGGATTTGTTTTTATAGCAAGAAAAACCCAGAAATGCTTGTAGGTCCATTGATATTTCCTGTGGAGAATAGACAATAATAGAGTAAGGGCAATAAATGTATGTAAAAGATGATGTCTTTTAACTGGAATACATCCTGTGATCTCAAATAGTAACTCACTCTTGGACACCCCTGCCCTGGTCTGGGTGCATTTTCTCTATCAGGATCCATAGATTATCTCTTCCTGAAGAAAAGAAATGCCAAAGGAGAGATACCCTTACATGTTCCCCAGCTGCCTGGTGGTTGATGGTAAGGCTTTGTTCTTAGTAAATGAGCTACGTATTTTCATCCTGTTTTTAAGATGAATTACAGGGACAATTACAACAAAGCTATCTTTCAAGGGTATTGTTCTATACCAATTTGTTAAGGTGAAGAGTACATATATTGCAGTCTTAAGTGCTGGATTTGACAGCCAGATTTTGAGTTTGTTTGAATGAGTAAGTGCTTAACAGCTTGCTCATAGGTCTTTGTGAATATCCCTCTTAACATGCATGCTGGTGCCAATATATGTGAATTCTGCCATGTTTTCTGCTTTACAAATTGATTTGTGATTTGTGGTTTTCGTTAACTTATCATTTGCAGCATCTTGTTTGGGTTATCATTATTTGGTATGATGTTTTGAAGCATGTATGTTACAGCTGAACTGTGACTTGGCTATTTTGGCATTGAATGCCAAATCTTTGTCTCACGTTAAAAGAGTGCAGTGATTTCAGACAGTATCCATTTATCCATTCTTCAGGTCGAAATCTGTGGCAGTGTCCTGCAGAAGACAAACAACATATTTTCCTCCTGTGCCTTTATTGCTTCACTTTGATAGCTCATGTTACGGCTTGTCCTTATTTTTAATGGAATCCATGGCATATAAAGATGCGGAGGTGCTACAAGTGAGCAAAGTAAACAACAGCCTGGATGATAATAGCAGTGGCTCCGACGTGTATGTCATTTGTGGCAGAGTCCTGAGAACCTACATTTTCTGGTGCTGTGGCCAACAAGGTGTTGGGATGGGCTGGAAGGTGGCTGGGATAGGGCAAAGCGTAAGGGGACTCTTTTCACATTGTCTTTCAAGACCTTAAAAGCAAATAGTTTATGCTGTTCTTCTCTGGTGAAAAGAACAACCCAGCTGTGGCCCCGTGTCTGAAACAAAGGTCTGTTTTGCTTCTGATCAACCTTCAGATGCCTCTGTTAGTGTTTAAGTGAGCAGTGATGGAGGCGGTCAGATGCCATCAAAAACTGATTAAGTTAATGAGCTTGTTTTGCCACTTGATGTGCTTCTCAGTAACTGTTCTGAAGGTGAAAATGCAGTAGGAACACGATCTTCTGGACTCTGAAATCCAGTGTGCTTTTCTCTTAGATATGCTAATATGGGTCATCTATTTTCCCTGTCACCAATAATCAGACTCATTTAGATCACCTTTGATTTGCACACTATGTTTTTCTGCCTTTTTCTTTGAGGACATATTTTGGAGAAATTAATGTTTGGTTTGACTTGTTTTCTTTCTCATGCTGATATCCCCACTTATGCAGGCTTTCAGATGAGCCTCCCTGGAGCTATTTGCAGCCATAGCTGTTGCATTGCCTTTCAGCTGTCATATAGACAAAACTATGGTATGTCACTTCCTGAGATTTGATCTAAGAGCACTGAAGCCTGTTTTTCTGGTCAGCCTAGATTTCTCTAGTGGTATCAAATCTTCTGTTGGACCCTCCAGCCGTCTGCTAGCTATTGTTTTTCCTAAAAGAGTGAGCGCATCAGGTTTTTCCAAGCTAGATTTGTAGTTTTACCTGTCAGAAATTACATGGCTCACAATGTTAGTTCCTCTAACATCCTGGGGAGGTGGTGTAATACATGGATACATTTCAGGTCATGTGGTGGCACTGATTTGGGGAAACAGTTCTCTGGTGATCAACCTGGTTTTCTACTGAGTAGGCAATGGTTGTCAGTGTGACTTGCCTGTAGTTCTCTCTACTCAGTTGTCAATATCCCCATTATGTGGAAGTTTCCCCTTTTCCCATTCTCTTTTGTGGGAATTTGCTAATAAAAACCCTGTAGATTTAATCTTTGATCTCATCATCATAGTCATCTTCTAGCTAGTAACATTCTATAATTGTTATTTTCACATGTTTTGAAACCTACCTTGGAGCAATCAGTTGCTAATAAGTTCCTTCAAGATGAGAAATCTTCTTTTAGAAGTCCTAATTAATGATGCTTCCTGTGTGTGGTAACCATCTTCTCTCTTCAACTAAATTGTGTTTTTATTTTCATTTTTCAGTGGCTGTCTGCTGCTCATTATTAACTATTGCTTATTCCAGGAAGAGTAATTACTCCAGGATGAGATTCTGTTTGTTGACTCTTCTCATAACCTTTTTTTTACCTTTTTGCTGATGCAGCCATGCTCCAAATGTCTCAAACTTCTGTTTCAGAAGTTGTTGTACATCCTCACAGATTTTTGTTACTTTTCAGCTTTCAACAAGAGCCCATGCTTGCCAGTATAAAGTCTGTTACCTTGGTATGTTCTGTGCCACACGTTCATCTTTCTGTGTCCCTGACCACATAACTTTTCTTAGACAGCCAGAAAGGCCCTTTTAAACTGGAATATATCCCTTAGACCCGTGTAATTCGGATATCTTGAATAGCAGTGAAGGCCTAGTAGAGTCTTACAATCTTTCTGCAACACCAAGCCCTAAGGAAAAGATTTATTTAAATGAAATGTGTATGATATGTGTTATATATGTTGTATGTATACATATGCATATACTTAGCTGAAACAAACTCTAGGCAAATCAAAGTTTAGAGATGAGTTTTATTAAGAGAAATTTTGGCCATGGATACTCTAATATGTGTGTATTTTTTGTGACGAAAAAGCCTTTTTATTTTCTTGCGTTAAGCAGGTTTTTTATTGTGCGTCTGATTAACCAGAGAACCTAAATGCTGGTTTTACACTAAGCATGTGCTTAAGGACTTTTGCTTTTGGGAATCCTGGATCCATGAAAAGAAGCTGATCAGACAGTATTTTGAGCCACAAGGAGCTTTCTGTGAAATAAGCTGACAACAGCTCCTTAACCAGTTGAAGACTGGAAGTACAAGTTTGCATAATCAGCAATGGTCCTGCTGCCAATAAGTGAGACTGGATATTCAATCTGCCAGCTGGCATCTTCCCTTTCCCTCTGAATTTTGGTTATTTTTACGACAATAACAATAAAACTTTGTGTTACTGTAATGCTTTGCTTCGGAGGAGCTTACAGTGCTTTACAAATGTGTGATAACTGGTTAATTGGATTAGTTAATCTAGTTGCCAAAACGTGAATATAAATGTATTACTCCTATTCTACAGAAGAAGAAATTGAGGCAGCAAGAGGTTAAGTTACAGGAAGATCTGCAGACTGTTTAGCATTGCTGTAATAAAGGGAATAAAAAGGATAAGCTTAACTGATAAACAGAAAGGGAAATAAAGTAACATCCCCTCTTTGGTGATCTAGGACAATCAGCGAGAACTCTGTCTTTCATTTCACCCTTTTAGTTGTAGCTCTGTGAGCTGGACCAACTCCTCATTCCTTTCTGAGAGGAAAGAGTAACCCCTGCAAAGACAAAACTGAGATAGAACCATAGAATCATTTAGTTTGGAAAAGACCTTTAAGATCATTGAATCCTACCATTACCCAGCACTTTAAGTCCATCACTAAACCATATCCCCAAGTGCCTTATCTGTGCATCTTTTAAATACCTCCAGGAGTAGTGACTCAACCACTGCCCTGGGCAGTCTATTCCGATGCCTGACAACCCTTTCAGTGAAGAAAATTTTCCTAATATCCAATCTAAACTTCTCCTGGCACAATTTGAGGCCATTTCCTCCTGTCTTATCTCTTGTTATTTGGACAAAGACACCAACATTCACCTCCCTATAACTTCCTTTTAGCTAGTTGCAGAGAGTGAAAAGATCTTTCCTGAGCCTCCCCCTTTTCTCCAGGCTAAACGACCCCAACTTCCTCGGCTGCTCCTCATAAGACGTGCGCTTTAAAAATTTTTCAGCATTATTCTTTTTGTTAGGGAGACGGATGTAGCCGTTAAAGCTGTGAAATGAGTGCAGTCAAAAGGATTAAAAATAGTCTTGCTTAAGCTGTGGAAGAAGTGAAGATATCTGTGAGGCACTTGCTGTGCTAACCTGGGTCGGCACTGACCATTTTCCCTGGCTCCTGCAGCTCTATTGCTTTGAGCAAGCGGGCTGGCTTGTTCAGAGCTCTTTCAGGGGCCTCTGCACATTTCTACCCTGGGCATGTACCTCATCAGGCTCAGTTGCACTGAGGGTAGTAGTGACCTCCAGCTGCAAAACAGCAAAGCTGGAGCCGGTTTCTCTGACTGTGTTGCAGTCAGCTGTTATTGATCCCCTGCTAGGAAACAGGCTTTGCACACCTGAAGCTACTGTCCTTGTCCTTTTCTCAATTTACTGCCCTTGCGTGGCACAGAGAGATTTGGAAATTTATGTGGGTTGTGTATGAAGCAGGTTATTGTATTTTAGATTAAAAACAGTGGAACTGTCCTTGAAAGGTACAGCCTGGGGAAGTAACAGTGGAAATGGGCTTGAATTGTTTTAGTTAAGAAGAGATTAAGAAAAATGCTTTGATCTCCCATGGTAATGATGGACTTCAGCAGATGTACCTGAAGTCTGTAATGCTTTTTTCCACTTTCATTTAAGCAAAAACCCACCACAATCTTGGCTTTTTAAAATTTTTATTTCAAAGAGAATCTCACTGAGGGTAAATGAAATGCTCATGAAATTGAGCCAGCTTGGTAGATAGTTGTTTCAACTAGCTGGCTAATCTTTTGGGCATCAGCCATAATCAGAGAATGATTATTATTTTAGTCTGTGCCTGTGCAGTGAGTTGTTTGTTCCTTGAGATGTCTGTATCAATCCACATTTTGATTTGAGTGATAGAGCATATTTATTATGCAAATTTAAGGGATCACTTCAGGATTTATTAGGGTGCTGCATACTTGAGGGGCATGTTGTCAATATGGTAAATCACACCAAACTTGACCTCTTATTTTTATTTAAAAGTTATGCATACATATAATAATATGTATGCTTTTATGCTCTGCCTACTTTGTAAGGAAAAAGAATTCAAGAAGAAAGGATTCGTTGGTTTTAATTTATTCAGCTCCTTAAAAATATACATAGTAGCACATTGCTTTAAAATTATATAAGAGAGCAGAACAATTTGAGGCCAAAAAAAAAAAAATCATTCTTTTCAGCTAAAACTTGCTTTTCATTGTATCAGCTCACTGTGGTTTGCCTGCATCACCCAGCTGCAATGAATGGAATCGAGCAAGAGCCTTTTTCCTGAGTCTTTCCTATGTGCTAACAAGAAGAAGTAGTGGTGACAGTCATACCCTTCATCGTCACTGGCAGAGAACAGAGAGGGGAGGGAAAGAGAGACCAAGAGCAAATGAGAACAATATTTGGCCCAAATTACTTTTCCTGACCAAACACTTGGTATTTTTGTTCCAAAGGCCTCTGGGTCACAATGAAAATGAGCTAATCCCTATTAGGAAGTCTATCTGGATTTTGACTGGGAAGTGTTTGGTGTTGAATGAAAAAGCTTTGAGAGAAGCTTTTGTCCATGTTGTGTTCTCATTAGAACTGTTCTCATTAGTGAAACCTTGTGATAAAAATGGGTGCATTGCCCTAGTTTTTGTTTATTACAACTAAAATCCAATGTGCAAGTATCCCTGATTTTTTTTGTTGTTTGTTTCCTTATCCACCTATGCTATGCCTTGCATGAGTGCCTCACTACCCTGTCCCTTCCTCTGTGCAATCCCAGCGTGAGAGTCGTACCCTCCTTTCCCTTCCTTTCTTCTCCCTTTGGCACATGCCATGAGCTGGCAAGATCTTGCCCTACACTGTAAGCTTGATAAAAGCTGAATAGTGACACTTGCAGAGGGAAATATCCGCCCCACCCAGTTTTAGAAAAAAACACAAAACTCTCAGTGTAAAAACTGATTTTCCTAGAACCTGTATGAAGCCTGCAGAGAGAAGGTCCTTCAGAGGTGGTTCAGAAAATGAATTTACCTTTGGGGCTCTGAAATGCCCTACAAAGGAGCTGCTCTCCATTTCCTCTGACACATGAGGAATGTGGGGCTCCTGTCTCCTAAATCAGTCAACATTACCTGAAGCTGGGCAAAACTGAGGTTCAGAAGCTGAGCTATCTTCAGTTGTGCTTCAGTAAACAAGCTTTCTCCTGTAGCAAGCATACTTTGAGAAGCAAAAGAATAATATTCTAATACATGTTCCTTCAACAAAAAATTAGTTATTTTTAGTGTGTTTGAAACCTTTCCAAGGCCCCAAATTCATCTTGTATGTTTTCTAGCTGTGTTATAGGACAGAAGCAAATGTCTGTGAATCAAGCTGCAGCAGGGAATCCCTGCAGCAGGCAACCAAAGGCTGTGACAGCAGCAGAGTATTGGCTTTCTCAAACTGCCCTAGAAATGTGCTGCAACCTCAAGCTGCAGCATCTATCAGGAGAAGGTTTTGGTTTCTCTGTTCTGTGCCCTTTTCCTTTCGGCTAGGACCAAACTGCCCTGTGTATGTAGGGTGTGGAAAACAAAGCCCCTCCTGAGGCAGCTAGACTGAATCTTAAAAAAATTGATTAACATGGCAGAGTATTAAAAATGTAAGTACAGCACTTTGTGGGTCTGGTTTTGTTTGAGGTACAGGGCTGCACTCCTTCATGAGAGAAATTTTCCATTAAAATACTTAGTATTTTCTGTTTCTGATTTATCTAGAAACTCTGGCACTTTCTCTGTCTAAAAGTCTGATTACTAGTAAGACTCTCATGATATTTTGGCAACTCTACTCCCCATTATGGATAAAACCAGTGAGTACAGAAACATATTGGACAAGAACTTTTTTTTTAACTGAAAGAAAGCTTGAATTTCAAGTGAAAACGTGGGTCAGTTTTTCACTTTATTTTTTCCTGATCGGTTCCTTTGTTGCACTGTCATTTCAAAACAGACCTTTGTGCTTACTTTTCACCTTTTTTCAAAGTCCGGTTTCCCTGTTTCAACTTTAAAAGGTGAGGTAGTTTTTCTTTTTCTGTTTTTCTTTTTCTTTTTTTCTTTTTACTTTCTTCTTTTTTCCTTTTTTTTTCTTATTTTTTATTTTTTCTTTCTTCTTTTTTCTTTTTTTCTTTTTTCTTTTCTATTTTTTCTTTTTTCTTTTTTCTTTTTTTCCTTTTTTCTTTTTTTCTTTTTCTTTTTTCCCCCCTTTTTTCTTTTTTTTTCTTTTTATTTTGTTTGCAGTTTTTTGTTTGTTTGTTTTTTGTTTTGTTTTTTGAGAACCACTTTTTCCATCTTAATTGCTGAAATTAGCAGACAAAGGAAATTGGGGGCTGGAGAAGCTAGAAAAACAGGCTAGGAAAAAGGAGATGATGGAAGAAAATGACAGAAATACATAAAACACAGTAAAGGAAAGATAAAAACATAGGCAGTATGGGAAAAACGGAAAATATGGGGAGAAAAAGCAAACAGAAAGGGAAAGGAATTGCATTGCTAGAGATTGAGGTCTTCACTCTCTCCTTGCCTGCGCTGGAATGCTTATGTGTTTGCAGGAAGCATACAGGGGTTTATGGAAACATCTCCCCTCTTGTCATCCCTGGATAGAATGATTCCTTTGAAATTACTTACAGGAGTGGAAAAGTCATTAATCAAGCCATCTTCCTAGACTGTGCATGAGTCTGTCTCTTTTTAAGTCACCTTAGAGGAGCAGGGAAAGGAGGAGAATGAAGAATGGGAGTGATCATCACAGGGCTGGAAAGAAAATGGACAAGGCTGTCTGGAAAAAAAAGAAACAAAAAGAGAGTCTACACCAGAGCTTCCTGATACCAGTGTATCTCTTACAAAAGGGAGAATATGGTTGTGCATGATTTGCTAAAGGAAGGTCAATTAAAAAAAAAAAGCTAGCAACTTTAAAAAATATTATTTTCTACTTCATATATTTAAAAATCAAGGGAAAGCTTAAATGAAACACTTAATTTTATTTGTGCTTGTTTGGATGGTATTATGGTCAGGAATTGTTTGTTTCAAGGGGGTCTGCTTCACCTCTTTGTTCCACTATAGGAACAAGTCTCTCACACTGTTTATGTCTCAAGACCCATGCCAGAAGTCTGCAGTTCTTGTCTTCCTGTGCAGAACCGTTTTGCTTGGCTGTGAGCATAAAAGCTCTAGGGAGGCACTGTCTATTAAGGCTAATTCTGTTTCAGCCTTATCCAATACTTTTGTCTTTTGTGTGGCTCTCTCACACTGTGTAGTTTGGCTGTAGTTATAATCTGTGTGCCTCTGGCTTATGAAATGTTGTGCTGGTTCAGTTGCTTTCCAGTGGCCATGTTCCACACAGTCTTTCTCAGAAGTTTGCAGAGCTTAAATGTATGCACTGATCAGTCTGACCTTCTGCACAGAACCAGCTACAGAACTTTGTGCAGCAGTCCCAGTAAATCCAGGCTGCATCTCAGCACAGCTGGTACTGCCTGGAAGATGGGACCAGTGGAGATCTCAAGACAAGTTGTTCAGGAACCGGGGTTTCCAAAAGTGTGCTGCTGTACTGAGTAGACCTGTGCAAACTAGTACTGAAACCAGTGACACAGTGGTGCTCTGCCAGTTCTTTTTATACTTGATGAGAAACAGTCCTAAATAATCCGGGAGGACCGCACTGGTCGGGCACTGCTCTTTGCCATGTAGGCAATTTGTTCAGCGCTGGTGGGAAGGTCTCTCATGGGTGCTGGTGAGATGTGCTGTGGATGTGCCTGTTGCATTTCAGGAACAGAAAATACCATGGACTTCCATGGGCAGTTCTAGGAACGCTGCTGATTTATTAGAGTGTTTCTGATAATGCCCCTCTAACTGGCTTCTTTTGTGGTCCACATGGGTTGTTGCTGTTGCCACTGCTGCAGATGGGTGATTAGTATTATGTGAAGTACTGGAGAACCCAAAGAAATCCAAAGTGCTGTGGGTTCTGTAGGATCTCCACACACATAGCAAAGAGATTTTATTGCAACAGGCATGTTTTTGTGATGTTCTGCAGAGAAGCAACATATACTGAGGGAATGATCTTACTCAAATTCTTAAGAGAATACTGTGATGAAGAGTTTCGGTGCTACACGCAGTAAATGGGATAATATCCAAAAAGCCCAGATGTTTAGTCTTCAGTGGCTTCATTTTAAGCTATTAAATGTGGAGTTTATTTTTTGGTTGGAAGCTGACTTTTTCTTAATTTTCGTGACATACACTAAAATGTTGACTTTCCTGAGGGAAGCTTGATTCTGTTGGTTGCCCATTAAACAAGTGCAATGCACTTGTGCCACATATATGCATTAGGATTGGAATCACATGATTTTCTGGACTTTTTTTTTT